>JAQQZU010000033.1:27476883-27487037 GCA_030068025.1 Parauchenoglanis punctatus
CTGAAACTCAACCCCAGCAAAACAGAACTGCTATTCATCCCAGCTGATTCATCCCCACATCAGGATCTTGTGATCTCTCCTTCGGTCACTGCTTGTAACTTTGGGGTAACCGTGGACAATCACCTCTCCTTCTCCTCTCATATTGCTAATCTTTCACGCTCATGCCGATTTCTCCTCTTCATCATCAGAAGGATCCGTCCATTTCTCCCCACACAGGCCACTCAGGTACTTGTTCAGTTGCTTGTCAGCTTCAGACTAGACTACTGTACCGCACTCCTAGCAGGTCTGCCTCTTAACTTCATTCGACCCTTGCAACTGATCCAGAATGCAGCTGCACGACTTGTTTTCAACCTTCCCAGGTTCTCCCACACCACCCCATTGTTACACTCCCTTCACTGGCTTCCTGTAGCTGCTGCCTCACATTCAAAACACTGCGGCTCGCCTACAAAGCCAGAAACAGACCTGCACCCTATTACCTTGAGCACTTATCACACCCCGCACTTCACCGTGCTCCCTCCGATCCTCCAGCACTGCTCCACTGGTTCACCATCTCTCAGGGTACTGGGAAGACCTGCATCTAAACTCTTCTCTGTTGTGGGGTTTAGGTGGTGGAATGAACTCCCCCTTGATGTCCGAACAGCTGAGTCACTGGGTGTCTTCAAACAACAACTAAAGACTTAACTCTTTCAGAAGTACTTGGACTAGGACTTATTCTTCACTTTAATATTAAAAAAAAAAACCTTTCTGTATTACTTGCCAACAGTTTTAAGTGTGATGGTGTTCTTAGCCTAATGAGCCAGTATCAGGATATATTTACTGATAGAGACTTTAAAGCACTTACGTAAGTTGCTCTGGATAAGGGCGTCTGCCAAATGCCGTAAATGTAAATGTAATCTGCATTATAGAAATCTCTAACACTTTTTCTCAACAAACAGAATAAAAGATGTGCACCAGTCTCACTTTAATTTACACTAAAATAAAGAACACAAACCTAAAGGAAGCTGAATCATTTCAGCTCAGTTAATAACCCGAGTGTTTTATTCCTCTTATACTACAGCAACTGTACAACTCTACTTTTTATCTGATTATAGTTACATTTAATGTTCAGTGAAAAGAGTTTGTTCTTGTTACATTGTCACTTATGTTACAGCAGCTATAAACTCGGTCTGTTTATAGACTGCTACATAGGGCTGACACTGGAGACTCCTTCCACACGTTACACAAACATCCTAAAGATCAATGAATACACACATTTTAAATCCTTTTACGCGGAGCGCCTGATGTACAAGTCCATGTGAATTCAGCTGTTACTATAGCAACCATATTTGATTTGCAGCTGCACTACTCTGGAAAATGAATCACCTTCTAAGCCAATCAGAATCCAGTCTCAGACATGTTGTGGTATTTACATTTATTTATCCAGACAGACTGAATAAACATCGTCACAGATTAAACTAAAAAAAACAAAAACCTTCCTTATAGCTTTATGTATATTCATTAGTGTTATACCTAATAATATAAAAGTTAAAATAAAAACAGTACTCCTTGTTTAAAGTCAGTCAGCTATTACACAGTGAAATATAATATAGTATAAAACAAAAAAAAGTGATGAAAGATAAAAGTGTGCAATAAAAACAGGAGGTAAAAGTGCTGGTGAGAGGAGGAGGGGACAGCGAGACTTATAGGAGGAACGCTGGAAATAAAGCAGCTGCAGTGATGTGGTAGTGATGATGTCACAGCGAGAGGATGACGCAGTGAGGATGAGGAGAAACCTCTACTTCTGAGTTTTGGGGCGAAGTCGTTTCTTGATGTTCAGCTGATCTCTCTCCTCCACATCTCGGCTGATGATCTGTAGATAATTATTCAGTACATTTCAGTGTAATTTAATTACATGTGCAGTGAGGGAACACCAAGTCTTTGTGTGTGTGTGTGTGTGTGTGTGTGTGTGTGTGCATACCTGATTAGCGGAGATGTTCATAGGGGACGAGATGTTGATCTTTCGTTTGGAGCGTTTCAGACTCAGAGACGAGCTGCCTTCATCCGGTGACCGACCGCTCATCAATCCCATAATCCTCTTAGCTACAGAGAGAGAGAGACACACACAAACACATACAGGCAGAAAGACAGACAGACAAGGAGACAAGTAGAGAGAGGGGCAGACAGACAAAGACAGGAAGGCAGACAGATAGACAAAGAGAGAAATAGAGACAGAGAGACAGGCAGGAAGGCAGACAGACAGATGTTCAAAGACAGACAGAAAGAGAAAGAGAGAAGACAGAAAAAGAGAGAGAGGGACAAACAGAAAGAGAATCAAAAAGTCAGACAGAGAGAGAAACAAAGAGAGAAAGGCAGATATTCAAAGACACAGAGAGAGAAACAGAGCGGAGAGAGAAAGACAGAGAAAGAGAGAGCAAGAGAGAGAAACACAGAGAGACAGAGAGAGAGAAAGAGACAGGGAGACAGAGAGAGCTGTGAGTATAACCCTAGAGTAAATGAAGAGACCTCCGTGTCCTGCACTCTCACGCCCTCACTGTGACGCTCACCTTTACTGCCCAGGAACGTTGGCGAGCTGTTCAGGAAATCTCCAATCTTCTGCAACTTTCCCTCCTTTTTCCCTCGCAGACTCGACTGGGAATCATGGGAACTTTTCCCAGCTAGCACAGGAGACATCTGAGCGGGAATAAAATAAAATAAAATGAAATAAGTCCAGCATGAAACCGGATCACGGCACTCTGTAAGGCCTCTCTGGACGATAAGTCTTTGCTTCCCAAAACAATTAAAATTGTTGTAGGGTTCTATGTGGAACCCTTAAAGGTTCCCCTGAGGGTCTGACTGTTCTGAGAGCAGACCTTTATCTGTGTGTACTTTCAGTTCTTCTCTCCTCCTCTCTGCTTTACTTTTATTACTGTACACAAAGAGCTGAAAATAGCAGAAAATACTAAAATGTAATCACAAAAGCATTGGAACATCAAAATTTATTTATTTATTATTCTTCTTATTTTTTATTTTTTTTTTTTACAAAATATTCATAAATAATTGCTATTAAAAATAATTTACAAATAATTTCAGGTTTAAAAATGAATCTCTCTCATATCTCTCCGTTTCTTTACAAGACATCAACTTTACATCTAGGTTGCTTTAATTATAATTTCAAAATATTTTTAAAAATCATTTAAGTATTAAAAATGTATTTATGATTAAAATATTTAAGTAGAAAAAGAAAAAAAATACCTTTACAGTTTAAATTTAAAATCACTTTTGCTAGTTTTATTTTATTTCACCATTACTCTACTCCACTTCTGCTCGGACAGTGGGCCGGCACTCATCGGTTTTCTCCCTTTGCTGTGTTTTATGTGCACTGAATGTGTAAACTGATTTTACTGATTCTCACTTTGTCTCTGTATTTTTATTTGTATTGAGTGGAATCTTTGTCTCACCTCCTCCTCCTGGTGCGCAGGGAGACTGGGAGCTTTCTTACACCTCATATTCCTCCTGTTCTCACTCTCCACCCCGTCCTGAGAGAGAGAGAGAGAGACAGCGAGAGAGAGAGAGAGAGAGAGAGAGAGAGAGACAGCGAGAGAGAGAGAGAGAGACAGCGAGAGAGAGAGAGAGAGAGAGACAGCGAGAGAGAGAGAGAGAGAGAGAGAGAGGAGGAAAAGTCAGCAAATCTTCTGTAATGAAGATCACATTATTTACACTGCATCTCACGCACTACAGCACAGCGCTACTGAATACTCGACTCTGATTGGCCAGGTGGTGTTCCAATACCTTATCGTTTCTATAGTAACTATAGAGTTCGCTCCCGAAACGGAGTAAAAGTAAGCGTCTGTAAGGAGACGTTTATCACCACTAATGATGACTAATGAGTCTCCAGTGTCAGCGCTTGGGAACAGTCCGAGGAAAAAGAGAAGCTGGAGAGGAAATGGCTGTTTATAGCTGCTACAGCGTGAGAGAGAACAGGAAGTAACTTGTTTTACAGATGTTCCACAACATGAAATGTAACTATAAACGGATAAATGAAAAGTATGGTTGACGAAAGAAAGACTGAGCCGAGTCCTGGTTCTCTCCGATTCAGATTTCCACTCGGAAGGTCTGTTTTACAGAACGTCGCTCACGACATGAAAAGAAAACTATTCAAGCATGGCCATGAGGTAACTAAAACGAGGGAACGAATTATTAAAACGTTGCATCGCTTTAACTAAAACAAGAGAACCAATAAAAAAAAAAAGAGAGAAATTAATAAAACATGGCTACAATTGAACTAAAATAGGAGTACACTTAAAAACGAGGGAACAAACGATTAAAAGGTTGCCACGCTTTCAGTGACACGCCGAGTTACTGTGAATAATTACACCAAGCTACAGAGCAGGTTAGTCACATGAGCCCACATTAGCACAACGTCCAGAGCTTTTCCTCAGAGGAAAGCAGGCCTTCTACCTTGTACACACAAACCACATTCATCATCTCCATTAAAGAAATAAATAAAATTCTTCATTTTGGAGTGCACAGGGTTGAAGGCAGAAGGACATTTCCAATTCATTTCAAAAGTCTAAAGATTCTGAAAGAAATATAATTCCACCCACAGGATTATAAGGAATTAAAGAGCTTCTCTCTCCCTCACACACACACGCGCACACGCACACACGCACACGCTTCAATAAGAAATGCAACTTCTGGCCTAAACGAAGCAGAGACATGGCACGCTCAGTCGTGTCTTTTTCCCCTCGCTGCGCCCGGCTCCTCTCGGCTCTTTAACTCCCCGCTGGCCGGATGGAAACGCTGGAACGCGCCTGACAGAGGAGGATCTGCTCAGATGGGATTGTGGGGGAGGAGATGACGATCCACTTGGATAAGCATGACACCGAAACACACTCCGGCTCACTCGGATGCCAAAAGAGCTTCTCGTCAAGCGCAGACTGACATTTAACTCGCACACAGCTACAGGTACACAGGGGCAGGAGGAAAGCGGCATTACTGGGGTTCGAGCACAGCCGACTGCATTTATTATTCTGATCCAAAGCCAAAAAAAAAAAGCCTCAGAAATGTCCCGTCCAGTAAATTCAATAATCTCTTTTACCGTTATTTCAATCTTAGGATCCAGCAAATGAGAGGAAATATAAAAAAATAAAAATAAAATAAAATGCCTGATCTGTTTTATAATCAGCAACTGACTAATAAAAAGTCTTAAATACTCTAATAAAATCTTATATTAGAATCTAAGTTCTAATAAAAGCCCATAAAAGTCTTTCAGAGCTGAAAACGACGAAATGGTGAGCGAGGACTTCCTGGATACTTCCACTAACGCAGCTCAGCTACTGCAGCACTTGCGCTTCCACCAGCACATCCACCTTTCATGTTGTGTTGTGGGCCGTCTGCTTGCTTCCGAGCTACAGCGACCTGATGGATGAACAACCTATAAGAAGATCGACGCTGTGCAAGTTGACGGAGTCCAGCCACTGTCCTGGTGGTGGCTGCAGTGATCGCATCGAGCCATCGCATTACCAGCCTTCCTCGGCGTCTCATTCCATCATTCATCATGATGTCCTCCTCCAATCGCTCGCTCCTAACCGTGCGTCCAAAGTCGACGAGGCGTAATGTTGTAATCGGAGATGGTGTCGGCTCGAGCTGTTCCAATGCCGGTTTGTTCGTCCTTCCGGCCGTCTGTGGGATTGACAAAATCCATCTCCAGCACTGCATATCGAACACATCAGTTCGTCTCCAGTTCCGTTTCTTCACTGTCCAGCTCTCACAGCTCTACATGACCACTAAAAAGAGCAAACTACGTGCGAGTCGTATTTTTGTCAACATGGAAATGTCCTTAGATGTGAAGACTCCATTTGCTTATGGTAATCCGTCGTTTGATCTCGAGTTCATGCCTCATCGGTGTTTGATACAATTGGTTAAAGTCCTTGACCACTTCTATCTCATCACCATCCAGGACAAACATATCTTTATCGTATTTGTCAGTTGTCAATATTTTTGTCGTTGAGCAAGAGCCCCATATTGCGGCTTCCTCTTCTGACGTTCCTCAGTAAGTCCTTCATGCCTTCTGAGCTGCTTGCTTATCAAGGTGGTGTCATCTGCATATCTAAGATAGTTCACATGTCTTCCTCCGACTTTGATTCCTTCTTTATTTTTGTCAAGTTCGGCTTCTCTGAAGATCGCATCGGCAAACAAACGGAACAAGAGCGGAAACAGAATGCATCCTTGCCTGACACCACTGCGCATCTCCATACTCTGCCTGGACTGTAGCTTCTTGGTCACAAAGGTCTCATGAGGCTGATCAGATGGTTCAGCACACCCATGCTCTTTAAGGCCCAAAGCTTCTGATGATCCACGCGGTCAAAGGCTTTGCGGTAGGCAATGACACATGTGTAGGCTTTTCTGGCATTCCCCTCATTACAGGGTGCCATTACTTTGGTCCTGATTCAACAGCTGACCTAATTTTTCGTGATTATGGACTTGTTTTTGAATCACTTTCTTTCGAGTCACTAATATGAAATTGGTAAAATGTTCACTGAACTGGTTTCGAGTGATTTAGCCTTCACATGGTGTTCAGGATAAACAGCCACAGCAACTCCGCGACAATTACACCATTCGAATCAAGGTTCACGCTAGTGCGTCTCCTCATACGCCACATTCATACACACTCAGGAGTGAAACCTGGAAATTATCTGGAAATTTTGCTTCAGATAAAAATTCTCACTGATCTGAAAAAAAGATTCATTATCTCAAAATTCTGATTCATTATCTTAAAATTTTGAATTTCTGATTTATTTTACAATTCGGACTTCTCAAAATTCTTCTATCTCGAAAGTCTGACTTATCTCAAAATTCTGAATTCTCAAATTTTTATCATCTCATTTCTGATTTATCTTGGAATTTGAGCAGTCAGTTATATTTTATTCTCAAAATTCAGACTTGTTTTCTCAAAATTCTTAATTATTACTAAAAAATTATTTTCTCAAAATTCTAACGAATGCAAAAATGACCTCACTTCTGAGCAATCAGATCCAAACGTTGGACTGCGCTGTAGTATAACAGGAGCTAACTTGCATTTCTTCCACAACATTAACTATAAAATAATTAGAAGCGTGATGTGTTGTTTATTAATTAATGGGACATTATAATCAGTGGTAAAACACTGTGGTGTAATTGGGATTAGAACCGGCGTGCATTACTCCGTCCTTAATTCCCGCTCTGACTGAAGCGGAGGCATGTGGCCGTGGTGCACGTGGAGAGGCGAGGGTAAAGGCCTCAACATGTTGCTCAATACGCTGCACAGCGGAAAGCGGACAATCGCGGCTAATTGGGAGTAGAAAGGGAGCGCGGGGTTTTCCCCTCCTCTTTCCTGTGTACACTAATGGCATCAGCAGGTCGCGAGGCTGCATCATGCCGGGTCTCGGCCTCCCTCCTCTTCCCATCATCCCCCTGCTCAATTACCACTGCTGCTCAGCCCCTGCTTTCCTCCTCCCCCTTCATTCTCACTGACCTCGGTGAACCCCACACACACACACACACACACACACACACACCAAGCTCTTTTTGTCACGCGCCCTCTGCTTTGTATACAGTCTTTTTTTTTAGCCCCGAGCAGCACAAACACGTTCTCCATCACGGCTATTCATCAAAAAAAATCCTCTTACTCTTCTCGGATATAAAACCACAGAGACGTGACTCAGCTCATTGCGTGCGCGCGTTTCCCACTAACCTAGTTTTGGCTTTCCCAGTGGTCGAGGCTGATGAGCCGGCAGAGTCCTCAGACACGGAGCGCTGGAAGAGCGGCGACAGCGTCTGAGGGAAGTCCTCCTCCTCATCGTCATCTACGTCCAGCTCCATGGCTTCTGCTCAACACGGAGGAAAGAAAAAAAAGAGAATATAATAAAATTCAAGGCATTGTTCCAAATGCTACAACTGGGAGTCTCGAGTGACGAAAACGAGAAGAAATGTGGATTCAGCAGTTTGTTTTAAAATATTACCAAGTTTTGCTAATCTAGGCACCGTTTCTGCCAAGCAGAAAAGAAAAATATATTTCTTATTTGTGGCAGCTGCAGTTTGCCAAATGCTGACTTTTTCATCTCAAATATTTGTTCTCAAAATCTTTACTTCGTATCTCTCAATTCTCAAATGCCAAAAAATTTGACTATTAATAAACGTTTACATATTATCCCAGTTTTGAGGCATCTCTTCAAAATTCTGACTTCTCAAAATTCAGATTTATCTCAGAATTCTCTCATTATCTCAAAATTCATAGTCATTATCTCAGAATTCTCACATTATCTCAAAATTCATAGTCATTATCTCAGAATTCTCACATTATTTCAAAATTCATAGTTATTATCTCAGAATTCTCACATTATCTCAAAATTCATAGTTATTATCTCAGAATTCTCACATTATCTCAAAATTCATAGTCATTATCTCAGAATTCTCACATTATCTCAGAATTCATTTTCTCAAAATACAGATTTATCATCTCAGAATTCTCATCTCAAAATTGATTTCTCAGAATTCTCACATTATGTCAAAATTGATTCATCTCAAAATTCATTCAGAATTCTGACTTAAGTCACGGCTTTCAGATAATAAATCAGAATTTTGAGGCCGGTCTGAATTTTAACTTCTGAAAATTCAGACTCTGCTACATGTCTGGACTCGCCAGCTCAAAATCTCAACTTCTCCAAAAATCCTAACTCCTCAAACTTCCAACGTATCTCAATACTCTGACGTGTTCTCAAAATCGTGACTTCTGTCCAAACTCCTGACTCCACATACCGACTTATCATCCCAAACTCTTCTCAAAATACTGTCTTCTCAATCAAAATCAAATCTCAAAACGCTGATTTATTACATCGAACGCTGACTTGCTACCTCATGATGCTGACTCGTACCTCAAAATCTCAAGTTCTCTCAAAACTGTGACTTTTATCTAAAAGACCTGACTAAAATTCTGCATTCTCACCTCTAACCTGTGACTCGGAGGGCGTCAGAGTGAGGGAAAGAAAGTGGTTTAAGCTGCTTTAATGCAAGTGAGAACAGGAACTTATTTCCTGGACGTTCCACAACATTAAACTCCGCTATGAATGGTGGAAAAGGTAGGACGTGTCATTCTTTAATAATAAACACCGTGATTGCTGACACACTGCTCTGCTGCAAGAGGAATAAATGTGCTAGCGTTGGAAACTAATCAGCTCCACTTGCCACCAGGCTTCATTCCGGCACCCTGAGCTGATTATTAGCTGCGCACCCGGCGCGGTTCAGTGCTTACCTACTCCCACCGTACCCCATTAACCGTACCCTCATCGTGTGCTAGAGTAAACGGAGCCGTGGTTCTGCTACGTCACTCCCCCGGAGGGTTTACACACCCCGCCCGAGTCTCCAATCCTTCATCTGAAATCTTTCGGTTCTGACACTGAAACAAGGGAGCCGAGATGCAAATCCATGGAATTACAGACCACAGGCAGGACGACTAAATTACCATCCGCTCGATTGTCAATCAATTCGGCTGGAAAATGAAGAGGAGAGACCGCACGTGAGCGCTATGGATAAGAACGTGTGTGTGTGTGTGTGTGTGTGTGTGTGTGTGTGTGTGTGGGGTCCCATTTTCAGCTTAAATAAAGCTGACATTATAATAGGGGTCAGTATGTCACGCTACACCAGCGTGGGCAGACGAGTGCATCAGGTCACACACACACACACGCACACACGCTATAACATCAGCCTGTCTAACCACAGTGTGATCTCATTTCAACAAACATGAACAGATGATTCACAGAGCAGCTCACACAACCTGGCCCGAGTGCTGCTCATGAAGCCTCGCACCTGCCGCCTTACACACCTTTCATGCGTTCGATCATATTTTTATTTCTGTAATCCATTAAGTAAAAAAATATACAGAAAATCACCATGTTAAATTTCCAGGTCATGTGAATTTTTATTTATTTATTTATTTATTTATAAGTACAGGGGTAAAAAAAATCTCTCTACAAAACCCTTCCTTCCATAAACAACCGTTAATATTTATAATGATACTAAATATTTAACATATAATTTATATATTCTTTCTAAATATATTGTATGATCTAGATATATAACAAATATATATATATATATATATATATATATATATATATATATATATAAATAAATAAATT
>JAQQZU010000033.1:27528728-27550125 GCA_030068025.1 Parauchenoglanis punctatus
AAAGCGTTCCAGGTGAAAAGCTCATGAAGCTGGGGAAGATCATGCCGATAGTGTGCAGAACTTCATCAAGGTTAAACTACTTCGAAGAAACTAAAATATGAAACATATTTGGTTTGCCTCATATATGTCCCATATGTGTTATTTCATAGTGTTGAAGTCTTCAGTATTGTTCTACAGTGTAGAAAATAGTCAAAAATAAAGGAAAACCTTTGACTGCTACTGTATATCCATTTCCTTTATATAGCCTTTAAAATCCATGCTGAAGGGATATATCCATTTTCAGCCAGTTCTGTCCGGACTTGTGGAACAGCCAAGAGAAACCTGAGTTTAGAGCGTAGCGCGTATCGACTGTGAATCAAAGATACGAATAAAGATAGAACAGGTTTTAGTAGAGATTTGTAAATAAAAGCGAGTCAGTGAGTCGGTCTATCTGCCAATAGTGATGCCCATTCAAGTCTATAGTACAGTTCACAGTAATGTGTAGCGCATTTGGGGTCGGTAATAAAACATCAAGCACAGTGATATACGCTGTCCAGCACACACAGACGCTGGGCAATAACCTTCTTGTGTGAAAGGAAAAAGAGGATTTGTTCCTGCAAAGGAAATTTCACCTTCAGGGTTTCAGAGTGAGTTTAAATGGCAATTTGTGATCAGTTAGAACGTTCAGATACTCATACAGTAGCGTGTGTTATTGTGATAATAGTGATTAGGAAGAATGAGAGCGTACAATTATTTATCATTAAAGTAATAACAAATGAGAAGAAGGAATAACAGATGACAGAATAACAGAATAAAAAAATGGGCACAAGATACGCAGAGAAATGTAATCAACTGAATGTATAGCGTGTTACAGTTCACAGATGCTCCTTTATTATCACAAGCAACAAAAAATTATTCAGAATAGTGTACACTCTGGAGATCATTCTACTAAAGAACACTGCAAGTTACATGCAAAAACCTCGAGCTCTGATCAAATCTAAGGGAAAAGCCATCATAGCCGAGTGATGATGAATTCTCCAATCTGATTGGTCAGAACTGCTGTTATGGGAAAATAACCAATGAATGACCGATGAAGTTATTCACCTTCCCTCTTGTACCACAGCAATTTGCCAATGATTAAAATTTCATTTATTTATCAAAGAACAATACACCATACTTTTTTATCCATTTATAGCTACACTTAGAAGATACGTTCCTGTAAACAACTAAATGAATACTGAGAAACAGCAAAGCGTAAACTGAGAACATAAAATGACAGCTTTACCTCTGACTGTTACAATGCGCCGACACTCCTTCCATACGTTACATAAACGTCTCTTTACAGAAAAATTAATTGAATCATCTCATATAAAGCAAAACAACAGCGAATCATTTGTGAAGCATTTCATGCAAGTGTAAATCATTTCTTTATAAACCTCTGATTTGGAAAACTAATCAACACCTTCTGACCAATCAGAAGCCAGGATTCAACGTCGCTGTGTATTATAAGAAACCTTTAATGCTACACAATTCTCGATTCTCTTCTACCTGTTTCTTGGTTAGATTTTCTGAATTTCTGGGGTTGTTTTAACAAAAAAAGAAAATGCCCTTTTTAAAAAGTCTTTTAAAACAAGTTCAGCAGTTTGCATGTCCTTTTCGGCATGTGATGTAAATCTTCTGTAATAATTTGTATGTACAGCTGTACACCATTTGTAACAGCCTGCAACCTCATTTATATCATCTGTGCAGCATCCTGACTAATTTTGCCCCAACACTTGGCCAATCTTTGTCTAATCTCCTTGACATTTCTGTTTTAACTACCAGATGTCACGCTGCCTTTTTTTTTAAAATCAGATCTGGAGATGAAGAATGACTGGAGGTTAAAACTCTATAAAAAGGAGTTTATTGGAACAAGAGCATACAAAACAGTGGGCAAGAGAGTAATAATAAATGAAGGAAAAAAGGTCAAAACCATAGAGGGTTTATATAAAGCAATAGCATGTAAGTGAAAGGGCGGAACAGGAGAATAAACAGGAAAAACATAACCAACAGACAAACGACAAAAGGCTTTGTAGGCACCAACAGGTGAATAAATGGACCGAAAAAAGTGATCATGTACAGCAGCTAATGAAGCTAGTTTACTATTGAAATGGGATAATTTTTATTGCATATGTCTGTTAAGGAATGTTGCCATAGCAACCATAAATTGCATTATGTCTGAATGCCTGGTGTATATATACTACATGCAACTGTTATTAATACAAACTGTTTTGACCTTATTATAAGTGCCTATTGTGTTGACAGCAGGGAATGGATTCTTTGAACCTTGGTGCAAGGTAGTGAACCAGCTCGCGTTTCCACCGGTTTTGAGCAGAACCATTGTAATCAAGGATGCATCATCAACAGAGGGTGTTGCACAATGCACGACAGAATAAACAGTAAAAGCAAGATGGTGGATTGCATTGATTACCTTCGAGCTTTTGTTATCTGTCTGATTGATCCTTTTCCATTTTGTTCCCCATTGCTGCGCTCTGCTTCCTCTCAAAACTAATGACACGCCCACTGATGTTGTCACGGTTCACACTGGAGAAAGCTTTTGGTTCCAGCTGGGAATCACGTTTTCAGGTTCCAAACCAATTTATTTTTGGTCAAAATGCTCTGAAAAGTTCACTCAACCAGAATGGAACCCGCTCCCTGCTGGTGGAAAAGGGGTACGTTTGAGCAAGACCCTTAACCCTCAACTACTTAGTAGTATAAAATAAGTCATAAGTCACTCTGTATAAGGAAGTCTGCAAAATGAAGAAACCTGTTTTATTCCTACAGACCACCAGAAATGTTGAACATTGGATGATGGATACCAGTGTCACAATGACACGATTTGATAAATGAACCATCTTTGATGAATATATCCAGCTGATATACCCATTGGATAAATGTCAGCAGTCAAGTTCACATTAGGACTCGAGGTCTGGACTGGAAATAATTGATGTGCATTCTAGTAATCGGTGAAGGAAGTCACTCCAACGCACTAATCAATCCACTACACCTTAAACAGGAATGTAATATTGAGCCAAACATCCATATGGGAACCATGAGGACCCTTTGGCTATGGACAAATCCTTTTGAAGGCTGCTTGAGTGCTAAAAGTTTAGATTGCTCAAAAAAGTCAGAATTAAATCCTTAGTTGCAGAGAGAGTGAATAAGCTCGAGGTGCTATAAAGCAGGTGCTGGAACATCTAAAGGCTTCTTTTAAGATTATTACTTGATACACTGTATGAGATGATCCAAATAAAGTCTTGGCTGAGTTCTCTAACAGAATGTGATCTCCATGTCAGAGTATAAAATGAAGATCTTCTAATGAAGACCTGTGATTAAAGAAAATGTTTACATTCTGCTTGTCATCAATTATCCAGAAAATAGGCTCATATAAACACGAACATTCTTCAAAATGCTTGAGGTAATGAGAATTTTCTGGATTTTCTGTCCATTGGTATGTTTCATTTACATTTCATCATCACCACTACTGCATTTGTAGCTGTCCAATGAGTTTTGTGTCATCTCATGCATCTCATGCCTCTTAGTTATCCCTGCTGTTTTGGTAGTGATGGCACTAAATCAGCTACTGGTGAGCATTATGTGGGCTAAAACCATTGTTCTCTACTCATGCATCAAGAATTCTTTTACAAACCATACAGCATAAAGCTAGCTTAAGAATCAGAAATGGTATACACACAGACTTTAAGCATGGATGGATAACCACTTGAATTTAACAGGTCTTGAGGGAACCAAAGTCCCATGGGAACTGAGCATAGCACAGTATCACACAGATTAAATTCACACTACTCAGGAAACCTTCTCCAGTCACTTCAGCAGTATTGCTGTGGCTTTTTGCAAAGTTGAACGATCTCCCACACCGTAGGTTCGCAGTCCCTCACCTGTGACCAATCTTACGTGAAAGTGATCTGGATCTGGACACCACATTTAGCCTTGGAGCTGGGACATAAGATCCTTCCTGAGTGGAATGTGCTGTGGCAAACCCTTCAACCATGGAACCATCAGCAGCACATGGCGGTCAAAAACTGTGTCTGCATTTCAGATTAAAGACATTTGAAGACAGTATAATGCACACAGGCCTAGTGAAGTGGAGAAATTATTATATGGACTGCTTTTGGATACATCCATCGCTCCCCCAAACAAGGGCACATAGCTTTAACAACTACAGATAAGCAGCTAATAGTGAAGCATTATGAGCATACATCAGCAGGCATAAAAAAAACACCGAATCTTGGACTGCTTTCCACTGACACCATACTGGTGCCAGCACTAGGGCACAGATCACAAAGAAACTCGCTATGTGACGGGATCAAATCCTAACATACACTGGCAAACAGATAGTCTCACCTCTGTCACCAGCCACCCGATGCTCATCATGGTGTACCCGTGGTTCATGGTGCCCATATACAGGCTGTACAGAGGACACAGAAAGCCACTAAAGGTACAGGCAATGAGGATAGTCAAGCAGTTGTGAAGCTTGATGTGACACAACTGAGAATGAGGATGCCATGTGTGAACCATGTGTGCTGTTATGAAAGACGAATCTTCAGCCTCAATGATGTAAAAGAGAGCTTCTTCTGATTTAGGGTCAAACACAATCTGGACAAATGGTCTCAAAGACGCAATGGCTCTTGTTCATCAATTGATTAACCTACACAAAATCAACTTAGCGGCATGGTGGTGCAGTGGTTAGCACTGTCTCTAGCAAGCAGGTTCTCGGTTTGGACCTGCTGGCTGAATGGGGCCTTTCTGCATGGAGTTTGCATGTTCTCCTCGTGCCTTCGTGGATTTCCTCCTAGTGCTCTGGTTTTCTTCTACATTCTAAATTGCACATAGGTAAATGAGTGTGAATGGTTGTTTGTCTCTCTGTTAGTCCTCAGATAGGTTAGCAACCTGCACAGGGTGTAACCATGCATCTCACCCAAAGAGCTTCCCAACAAGCCTTAACAGATAAGTGGTATAGATAATGGATGGAAAATCCACTCACAGTTTGTTTGTTAGTGTCAGTGTTGTCTTATGGTTCATTTTTACGAGGTCTGGTTGGAGTGTGTATAAATGGAAACTTGGCTCGTCTAAATTAATAAATAATGCTTTAATTAAATAGGACTAATGACCTGTTTCATTTTTCTAAAATGAATGAAAAAACATAGATATACAGTAGTTCACAGTAACTGATTAATTGAATTCATTCATCTTTAGTAAATCCTGGTCAGGGATCCTGTCACAAATCCCCCTGTCAGCATGCACTGCAGCTCTCGGCGCGTGACGCAGCTCCCAGCGTGAACAAGCTTTATGTTTATATATTAAACTCATGCGCATTTTATTTTGATTTTGCTCTTATCTTCTCCCATGTCCTGTTATAGCCTTAGGTACTGATTGTCCTCACCTGTTTTAAGTTCACCTTTAATTATTTGTTTACCTTTAATTATGTATACCCTTCTGTGCCTGTGTTTCATTGCAGTCATTTTGTGTTTCACGTCATGACCCAAACTCCAATGTTGTGGGTACTGTCATTTCTCCTCAATATTTCTGATTCTTAGCACCTGATAGCTATTGAACTTGATCAATGTCTTCAAACAGGAAGAAGTTTAGCAAAAGACTAACACTCAATGCCCTGTGATATGAGGATAGTGTGGTCTCATGAGTGTGGTATTTCTATGTTTTCCTGTGTTTTTCTGTAGTTGTTCTGGCATTATTTACTGGCCTCACTTGTTTGGATATGAATCATCCCTATTTGTTCCTGTCTATCTGTGTCTTGTCTTTTACCTGTACTGCTTACACACTCCCATAATTGTTTACATATGTTTACATGACACCATTCATTTCAGTAAAAGCAAAGGACTGCAAAAGACACGCATATTAATTGCCCTTTTCATCTTTGGAGTTGTGTTTCTTATGTTGTTTCAGCTTTTTAAAAATTTTGTTCTCAGATATTATGCCACTTCTTAGCATGTACAGTAAGAACATCATTATGTTCAGCAATGTCAGACACAAAGCCTTCTTTGCTCTGATCTTGGAAGCTGGAGTTTGCTGAATGTTTTCATAGAACTCTAGCAGGGATCAAGAGGAATGTGGTCATGGGAGACAGGTTTCAGAGACAATGACTTTCTTATTAATAATTTCTACTGGACCACGGCTCTTTGTTTAATAAACTACAATATAATAAATAATACTATAATACATTACAATGTATTATAGTATATTCATAGTCGGCACTTGGCCACACCTCCACTGTCACAATTTTCTTTTTAAGCTTTGGCATGTTGAATGTAAATTAAATGTTTTTAAAGATAAATTGGGGCACGCTGCATACATTTGACATGGTAATCAATCAGTAGTGGGTGGGAGATTGGTTCCATACAGTTCAAACATCTAAGTCCTTTTTTGTGTTCAATGTGTTTCATGAATATGGTTATACTGTACATAATATGTGTTTCACAAAATATGTCTTTCATGAATCAGACACAGATTCATTCTTACGTCAGCCTGGGCACTCAAATTTGCAGTAGTTTCTATGTAAATTTAATGAATAAGGGCCATTGTGTTTCCTGTGGTTCAGCTCACTGTGTAGGAACATGTAGTATGAGGCATTCACCCAGACAGACATGTGAGCAGTTTGCTGGAAGTGAAGCCAATGCATCCTGCATACACCTGATGAATAAACTGAACATTTGGATCTACTCTCTGATCCTGCCTGTGTTTTCAAACAGTATTTAAAATTTACTTGGTGAGAACTCCAGCCCTGATCAGGGGCGACACAGTTAACAGTCTTTGGGAGTGCCATTAAAATCATTATCATGATGTGGCAGCAGGGGCGTGCTTAAACATCAGCTGTGGACACAGAAGATGTAGGTATGCATGACCTATTATTTTGCCATAGATCAACCTATCAAGCTAAATGCTCATTCAATTTTCTGTACCTTTTCCTGGTGGGGGTCATGGTGGCAAAAGACTGAGAAGTTCAGTCCAGGCTTCTCTTATGGGGTCTCATATCTCACCTCAAATCTGTTCACCAAGGGTGGCCCTACCAGGAGCATTAAGCTCCCAGTGACATAGCCCTGAGGCTCACTGAAGTACGTACATATACAATCCATGAAGGGGCACCCTAATGGAGTTATGAGAAAAGTGTCACCACTCAGATGTCGTTGCCAAGCTGCTTTGCTGTGTTATCAGTAAGGGGACACCAGGGGTTGGAATACCACTACAGTAGAAGGGGCTCTGCTCCGCTCCTGCAGTAAGGTGGTGCCTTGGCAGAAAACCAAGACATACAATATTTCCCTTATGGCCAAGATGTATTGCTATGCAAGCTCTCATTTGATAAATGTGGAGTGTGGAGGCCCATGGAATGTGGAGGCTATGGGAAAATGCTGGCAGTGGGAGACTTTATGGCAGGGAATTTATGGCTAGTGGCAACGAAATTGTAGCTTCATGAGGCTCAATTAGTTCATTCTTAGAAAAAAAAAGGTTTCTTCATGGGTTCATTGGATGGATAATGGTCCTGTGGTTTCTAAATGGGCTCTACATGGAACCCCCACTGATAGGGAAACCTTCTAATGTAGTAGAAATGTAGTGTAGGGACCTTTTAAGAGTTTCTGAAGAAGGACAAGCTGAAGAACCTTACAAGTCTCACTTACATATTGTGTGTAGTGAATATACATTTCACTGGGTCTTGTTGGCAAGACCATATTAAATATTTTACATTTGTTTGAGGATGAGTTGGAGCCACGGATTGAGAAAACATGGATCCAGTAAATGGGTCGTCAACTGATGATCCTAGCTCTATATCAATCATAAAAGAGGCACTACATCTACAGCATAGTACCACTGTAACTAGAGTTACCTGGGTATAAATTAGGGGATCCACACTATCAGCTCACATTATCCCTGTGTAGATATTTACAAGGTGAAACCAACCCATTTAACTCTGTTATGAAGTTGACCTGCTTTTAGATAAACAAGAGATACAAGTAGTGAGTTTTCATTTATGGATGTAACATTTTTATATGATAAAATTCTTTTGTTGCGTCCAAATCCATCACCAATTCAGATGCCATCAATAGTCTGGAGCTCAGTCCCACTCAGATGATTAATAACTGCTGCCGTTGATCTTTGTGAGGTTTTGCCATTTTCCCATATTCTGTACCTTCTAAACACTGTTTATTGTTTGCCTTTAACAGTTTGACCATTGGCATGGGTGTATCAATCTCACCAGAATTGGAACTCAGAAATGCCATTAAAGTGTCTGAGGGTTTGGCTAACCAGGACAAGTTGAGACTCATCAATATGGAAATTGGGACTCCACAATGGAAAATGTTCTCAAATGCTACAGCTCATCATTCTCCCAATGTGGAAATGCAGCCTTCATCCACTAAGAGTGCTACCTCCTCCCCTCATCAAATCTGCCATCTCTACTACCAGTGTTGGGGCTTCCTGCTGTAATGCTTCCTGTATTTCACCCATCAGTTGGGAGTTTCCTACTCTGACAATTCCAGTATCACCACAGTCATTTATCTGTTTACTGCAAAGTAAACAGGAAATTAGCATATTTGGACAGTCTTTAAATTAAATCTCAGAAGGGAGAGAAGCTGCTGAGAGACTTATGTGGCTTATGAAACTTAGGTCCTTTATGGCCACTGAATATGCTCTGTCCTTCTGCACCATTGCCACCTGTAGTAGTTGGAATGAACCCAATTTATGCATTTTTTTAACAGGACTTAATGAAAAGGTGCAGTGCAAACTTGCTTGGCATATTGACAGTTTAAGTTTGGATGCCTTGTCGATCAAGCTGAAGCAAAGTCCCGTGGGTCCTTCTGCAAACCATGATTTCTCTGAGGAGAAATGTAGAAGAATACTGAGGCTCTTAGGCTACATTGGAGAGGTTACCCACAGTCTCGAGACATGCACTCTGTACATTGTACGGGTGTAAATAAGATAACCATCAAGTATTGATACCTACTTCCTGTGCTGTTATTTGGTAAAGAACAATTAAGTTCTGTTTCTTCAACACATTTAACCTCTAAAGAGCACGCAACCTAATCAGCATTTGTGATGGTGATCAGTAGAAAACACTTTTCCACTATTAGGGGCAGAATAAAAAACCTCATCATGCCATATGGATTGATAAATCCCCCCTTAGGAAGTCATCAATGAAGGGTTATGTGACATGACGGACAAATTGTTACAGTGTATTTAGATTTTGGTACATTGGATACCCTATCTGAACATATTCAGCATGTGTGTAAGCTTCTGAAATGTTTGCTTGATAACCAGTTGTTTGTCAAAGCTGAGAAACGCCTGTTTCACCAGACTCCTTCCTGTTTCCTTTCTATCTTAGTGATGAGCAGGGGGTCAAAATGGCAAAGCAGTAGTCAGTTGTTCCAAGCCTCGCAACATCAATGAACTCCACTGATTCCTCGGGTTTGCCAACTTCTGTCATAGGTTTGTTCAAAAGTTTAGCTCCTCTAATCATCCTGCTGAAAGGTGGAAAAATAAACTCTGATGGAAGTCTGCAGCAACCCAAGGCTTCAGGGACCTAAAAAGGTGGACTTCAGCCCCTGTGCTATAACAACCTGATTCTAAATTGTCCTTCATGGTGGTAGTGTATTACCCAGATGTGGGAATAAGAACCATATTGTCACAATGACAAGGTATTATTCCAATCTCCATCCATGTACCTTCTTTTCACTACAAAACTATGAAATGGTGAGTTAAGAGCTGCTAGCCATTAAGCTGGCACTAGAGGAGTGGAGACACTGGCTGGGTAGAACATTACACCCATTCCTATGTCTGACTGACCACTCCAACCTTTAATACATCCAAGCGAAGAGACTTTTTCCTTAACAAGGCCCTTTGGAGCTGACCCTCGAGCATCCACAGAGATGCCACAAGGCATTGGTCCATTAGCTGTTCAGTCTCATTTGTTCAGTATTTTTTACCGTTTCAGTCACTGCTAATATTTGAGATGTTCAGCCATTTCCAGTGCGCATTTCTGAGCTTTGCTTTTCTGTTTGCTATGCATCTGTCCTTCGATTGTCCTGCATTGTTGTATATATATTACATATTACAGATTTACCCCTGCTTTCTTCCTGGTTACATTTTTGCTGTTTTTGTCTCCCTGTTCTTCCTGTTGTTGACTGCTCATTTGGATTTTGAATTAAAAACCTTGAACTTACATCCAGCTGCTTCTGTTTCATGACCACTTTTTAGACATTAGAGCACCTGACACTTATACATTGAATTTTCAGGTTGATTTAACTGGAAAAAAATTTTTTCAGATGAATTTGATTGTTTAGAGAATACCTTTTGTGCAATATCTTTCAAACATTTGTAGGAGTGGTGAATGTTATTGTGTTGGGTTATATGTACCGACCCTGCAATAGATTGGTGACCTGCCCAGGGTGTAACCCCGCCTCTCACCTGAAGTCAGCTGGGATTGGCTCCAGTTTCCCCATGACCTTAATGGATAAGTGGTATAGATAATGGATGGATGGATGGATGTGTACTGATACGGGTGATGGCATGCACAGTGTCTAAGACCATGGGATGTTAAATTAAATTGAACTTTTGCAAGTTTCGCAATCTGAGAAAATTTCTGTTTATTGCAGTTTTTAAAAACGGTCTGCCATACTTTCACCTGCAGCATAGACATCTATAAATAAGTAAAGTGTCAGTAAAAGGCAGGAATGCAGCCTGGATGGGAAGCCAATCCATCTCAGGGTACCATGCACATGTCTGGACAGTTTAGAGCTACCAATCCAACAACATGCATGTTTTTGGGATGTTCGAGAAACCTGAGAACCTGGAGGTGAACATGCAGAACTCTACACGGAGAGTAACCCGAGCTCAGGATTGAACCAGGGCCCCTGGAGCTGTGGCTCAGCACTGTCAACACTTTCCTACACTAGGATGTGCAGTGCTATAGCTTTGCTTACTTCTGACTTATCACGGTACCCAGAACATTTCTGCCCAAAGATTACCCCAATGATATGATGTGGTACTGATTCCTGTGAGCTGTAATATTTCTGAAGCACAGGATCTTCTCCAGTTTAATATATGTGGCTTGGAAATCCTATTCAATTTTATTTGTGAAGCATTTTTAACAAAAGATATTAGCACAAAGCAGCTTTACAGCACTCTGGATGGAGGTTTAGGTTCCTAACAAATTCTTGTTCCTAACAAAGTCGGAATATGAAAAAATAAAAATAAAAAAAGAATTTCACTGTGCTATAATGTGCATGCGGCAAATAAAGGCTGCTTCTTCTTCTGCTATCTATAATGAACGAGGCAGGGGTAGGTTTGGTGAGCAAGAACTCACTGAGAGGACATGAGGAAGAAACCTTGAGAGGAACCAGACTCAAAAAGGAAATCGTTCTCTTCTGGGTGACACCAGATAATGGAATTATAAATTATTACAGGTGTAGAAGAGTAAAGAAAAACATTACTGAGTGCGTTTCCAGGATGTTCCGTACGAGCAGATCGAGAATAAACGTCCTGCAGCAGCACCTCTTAGATACAAATCCACAGAATCCATCTATAGCTACAGGAAATGAGCCAGAAGGGCAGAAGATTCCAGGTGATGAAGCAGGAGAAACAGGCAGCATAAAATCCAGTTTACCAAACCTCCACCCATGAACACTCGGACCTGCACCTTTACCCTGGAGAAAAACTATTCCGTGCATTGATTTAGTTATTTATCTCGTGAACAGTGTAGTCTGAAAAGCACTGAAGCTGGAAGTTTCATTTGACTGTTACTTGGAGTGCGGTTTGACACATTCTGTGCTGTTGTTCATCAGGATTTAACTACACTAATAAACCAGCGCAAAAGTATTGACACCCTGAATCAGTGTTTGATTTAACTGTACGGGGAGAACATGCAAACTCCGCACAGAAAGGCACCCTGGGTGACCCGGGGATCGAACCCAGGACCTTCTTGCTGTGAGGTGACAGTGCTAAACACTGCACCACCGTGCCACCCCATGGTACTGTACAAAATTATGAAAATTGTGTCACTGTTTAAATACTTCTGGATCTAACTCCAGGTTCTATAACAGTTAAACCCTTAAAGCCAGCCTTCTGAAAAAAAAAAAACCCACTATCGACAGCAATCTGACCCTGGTACAACCTTAAACTTTAACCGCAGCTAAACAAATAAAAGCCGCAATTTATATTGCAGTGAAACATGAAAAATGGCAGCTGAGGAAACTGCATATAAACAGAAAGGCAGAGCAAACACACCACCTTTACGTGGACTGATGCTGCATTCGACTAACTTGTCAACCCCTAAACATAGGAAGGTCTCCTCAACTCTGAGTTCAGTGTAAGACGTGATGGTAAATAAATATCGCTCCACTACTTTAAATGACGTTATAGTAGTATTTACTTCAGACCATTCAGTTTACACGTGTTATTTGGATAAATCTACAACACTCGCTATACAGTTCACGGTTTAACGTTATAAACTAGCTAGCTAGTTGTTAACAAGACACCTTCAAGGAAGCATCCATGTTTATTTATTTCGAATTCGAACGTTCAGAGCTCAAAAAGTATATAATTCCAGGTTCAGATGTTCAATTTCTGAGTTAAGATGAATGCAGCATGAGTCACAGAGTAACATGAGGAGGAGAAGGAGAACAGCAGGGCACCAGAACAACTTCATTAAATAACTTTCCAAATTAAAAGCGCAGTAGTAATGAAAGCAGATTGAGGCAAAACATCATTTCAACTCTACAGCTGCGCTGTACATCTCGAAACTGATAAACAAAAATTGCCCCGGTGACACTTTACACCCAGTAAAGCTCTATAAAGACAAAATAAGGTGTAAGGTAAACATATCAATAATCTGACACAAGTTATTTCCAGTTTCTTTATTAAAATCCAGTGTTTTCTTTAAAAATAACTTAAGAAAAGTGAAAATCAATAGTTAATACTTATATGAAAATAGTCCTCTGATCAGCGAAGCATCACTACGACTCTTTAACTGTCTTTAGCCTGATGATGATAGTTTTCCATGTTGCGAATGTTTGTTTCTTTCAGAGATCAGACAGAACAATAACCCAAAACTGCAGACCCTGTCCACTTCCTGTTATTCCGTCTCGTGAAACATCTGATTTGAAGAATTTAATCACAGATGTGTGTAGTGCTGCTCACTCACTGAACTGAATGCCTGCATCTGTGATATAAAACACACATCGATGAACACCTTTAGTCCTTACAGTGTTACATGCCACTGAGAAAAGCTGTTTGTGGTCCTCGGATGCACTACTTTGGTCACTTTTTGAGAACAGAAGTCTGTGTGTGAGGATCTTTTGCCAGGCTCGACACAGATACTGCTTGTCAAAGTCCGAGCCGCATTTCCACGAAGGAGTGGATCCGCTCGGTTCTGACGGTCCAGACGGTGTCGAGCTGGATGAATAATTCCTCATGACCGCATGTGTGGTGGCAATAACGACAACACCGTAGTCTCTCCTGAGCCTCTCCAGGATCTCGGTGCACTTCCTCAGGTTGGCTTCCTGCCGAGCCAAGCTGTCCCCCCCGTTGGCGCGGTCTATCCAATAGAAAGCGGAGATGCTGTCTATGACCAGCAGGCAGAGAGCGGGCCGGCTGCACAGAGTTCCCTCCAGATAGTGTAGCGTGAGGAGGAGCTGGACGGAGCTGGAGCAGTGGAGCACGGAGAGGCGACGCAGGCTGGAACGGACAACCTCCTCCATGTCGCTCTCCGGCGGTGACGAGGTCAGACAGGCCTCCAGGACGCTCACCAGACGCAGCATGTCGAAGTGGTAGTCTGTGTCTACGAAGACGACCTCCACCTCCAGGCCTCCTCTGTGTCTGGGGAGGATGCAACGGCTCAGGAGGTGGTACAACATCTCGGTCTTACCACTCCCTTCTACTCCGTGAAACTCAATGACGTCACCTGGAGGCGAAAAAAAATGTAAAAGCATGTTAATGACAAGTCCTTTAGTTTCTTTTGGACAGATAGTCAAGGATGGGAGGATGATAGGTTGAGGGTGATGGATGGAGGGTGATGTAAAAACATATCCTATGACAAGCAGTACAGTTTCTACTGTATGTCTGTATGGCTGAATGGTAATGGTTTGAAATAGTTAATGACGTGTTTCAGTTGGATGGTAACGTAAAAAAAATGAATTAATTACAAGCATTTCATGTTCTGTTTTATGGTTGGTTGGATGAATGGATGGAAGGATCAATGGATGTTCGGTTGGCAGGATAAAGGAATGGATGGATGGTTGAATGGATGAATGGATAGTTAGCTGGTAACATAAAAAATAGTTAATGGCAAACGTTTCTATTGTTTGGTAGGATTAATTGATGGATGGTTGGTTGGATGAATGAATGTATGAATGAAGGGATGAATGGATAGTAGGCTTGCTGGATGGTTGGTTTGTTGGACGGATGGAAGGAGGGATGATTGGTTGGTTGAATTAATGGATGGACAGATGGATGTTACGTATGCTTGCTGGATGGATAGATGGATTTCAGTTCATCTAGTAATTTGAAGCGGATGTAATCTTTATTCCAGTTACCTTGAGCTGGACCACCATTTATGGGGAAAATGTGCTGATCGATGTCTTCGAGTGACCGTCTCCCCTCAATCCTGGCTAATAGCTGTGAATGACAGGAGGTGTCTGGGTAATAAACTGCAAGAGCAGGAACATTAATCAGAGATGACATACTTTCAGATTCTCCAGCTTCCTCCCATCGCCCAAAAACATGCCAGTGGAGGGATTCACTGTGACCCTGACCAGGATAAAGCACCTACTGAAAATGAATAATTTATTGTACTACTGTTTTGCTGACAGTTTGAAAGCAAACCTATATACACCTTGTACAGGAGAAATGTCTTCAAATCTTTTGGTCATATCACCCAGCCCATGTTAGAATAATTTCCCACACAGATGTGTTACAGATGTGTGTACCAAAAACTAACCGACTAATGAGGGAGAATATTAGTCTATAAACTCTCTGTCCTGGTAAAACACTAGCTATTAACCCTAAATGACACATAATGAAAATGTAAACTCTATTATTTTATATTTTATATAGTTGGTTGTGAGATTATACAGTATTGAGGATGTTGTCTCTGTCTTACTTTTAACAAATCATGTAACTGGATTGATGTTCAAGGCATGCAATTTTATCTCTATAGATCGAATACTTTTAAATAAATATAAAAATCCTTTCAAGACTTACTTTTTTATTCTAAAATCAGAGTATATAATAATAATAATAATAATAAATCACTCTCTACCTGTGCACCATTTTCAGCCATTCTGACCCGACCTGACATCTCTCATCTCTGTTGTCCAGCGGCCCTGCGCATGCGCAGTTCGGATTCCTGGTTGGGGGGCGGGGTTAGGAGTTGCGAAAGAATCTATTTCCGGGTAAATAATGCATAGCAAAACCAAAACAAAGTACTTCAATTAAAATAAATAAAATAACAAATGAAATTCACAACTGGTGGTGACAAATGTTGACTGTTTTAAAATAATAGCAGGTAAAATAATGATGTATGAATGTACTAAATAAACATACCGCGCATGCGCCGTATTTAAACACTTCTCTGTTCTAAATCAAGCATTTCGATTTCCAACATAACACTAACTAAATTTATAAGGATATTACCTGCCAATATTTACAAATTAATAATGATATTCATTCGAACTCCAGGACATCGTCACATGCTGCGTCTCAAGGACCCCTTTAAATTAGAGGTAGCTATTGCGTTTGCCTGAATGAAAAGAAGAATAACACATGGCCTTCTACATAGGGTATAAAATTAAAGATTATACAG
The DNA here is from genome assembly GCA_030068025.1 of Parauchenoglanis punctatus. NCBI lineage: Eukaryota > Metazoa > Chordata > Actinopteri > Siluriformes > Auchenoglanididae > Parauchenoglanis > Parauchenoglanis punctatus. Next base: position 27,544,570 of record JAQQZU010000033.1, read on the forward strand.
TAACTATATGTAGTTTGATATATATTTTCAAATAAATGTATGCTATCCCGAGAGGACTTTACTTATTTAAACACGCCACACCACAGAAAAGCAAAAAAGCAGAGCAACTAGACTATGTTATAGTATATAGTAGGCAAGATACAGCTGCACCCACCACTTCTTTAGGTTGGTCTATCTATCTATCTATCTGTCTATCTGTCTGTCTGTCTATCTGTCTATCTGTCTGTCTGTCTGCCTAATTAAATTGGCCTAACCCTAACCCGTTTGCAATAATTTTTTTTCCTGGCTATTTATATTATTTATATTTATATTTAATTGGCAAATAAATAAGGTCACGTAACCTAAATACAATAACGCGTGTTGGTAAAATAAGTGAGCGGTGTCATATCGCCCCCTGCTGATTAAGCCACAAAATTATGGAGGAAAAAAAAACCTGAATAAATAAACAACTTAAAGAGGTCGAATTTACACGAAATGCATTTAAAACAATAACAGGCTCGTATTTAAAAAAGACTGTATTTATTCGCCAAAACACACAAATGACAAAAATAGCCTATATAGTTATAGTTTCATTTTAATTTATTTTATTAATTAAAATTATTTTTTATATATTTTTATTTTATCTATTTATTTAAATGTTTTATAGGCAATAATATCCATTTTGGTGTTTTTTTGTGTGTACTTTTTCATCCTTTTGCTGAGGGTGCAAATGATGTAGTCCAGAAGCCTGTAGTTTGTAAGGAGAAGGAGTGAAGCAGCATTTGGGACACAGGACAGATCCGTGTTTGTGTGTATGTGTATGTGTGTGTGTATGTGTATGTATGTGTGTGTGTATGTGTATGTGTGTGTGTGTTTTGCAATTCCATGGCCTGCGGCGAAGGAAACCAAATAAATATCCATGCGCAGAAGGGCATCGGGGATTATTTTTGGCAGATGCTGCGTGTTTCTATTTTTGCGCTTTGCCTTTGACTCGGGAAGCAGTCTGAGTGTGTGATGGAAAAAAGAGCAGAGAAACAGTGAGAGCCATAAACCGGCAACACAGTCATCTCTGTAAAAGGTATTTATTATTATTAATATTATCACTGTGCATGCGGGTGCGCGTGCGTGTAGTTCAAAAGTGCGTCATAAGATGGTGTGTGTGTGTGTGTGTGTGTGTGTTAGTTTAAAAGTGCATCAGTGTGAAAAGGTGAAGGTGTGTGTGTGCGTGTTAAAAGTGCGTCAGTGCGAAAAGTTGCGTGTGTGTGTGTGTTTGTGTGTTTGCGCGCGTGCGGTTTATCACCAGAGTGTCAGGACATGGCAGTGCCTTTACCTCCGTGTGTCATCGATTATGGGACTGGGTGAGTTGGGGGTATAACACACACCCACACACACACACACACACACACACCCCCCTCTGAGGTTAGACTTTATTTTGGGCTGTGTTCAGAGTTGAGTTAAACACACTCTTACTGAGGATTACACACAGCTGATCTGAGATATTCAGACCTCTGATGTACCTACAGACTCAATAACAGAATATTCAGAAGTTGTGTAAGTTGTGCCGGAATCAGACTGCACAGTATTTTTGTCTTTTCATGATGGTCACCTGGTCAGATTAGTGCCATAAACTCTTGCTGTGTCTTGGTCAGGAGACTGGAAACACTACAAGTTTGACCCATCATTGTTCACGTCCTTGCGTGTGGTCGGGCAACTGTCACTCATGGCTACAGAAGAAACGTCAAGGGACGTGATGTCAAACTAGATGAGAAAATATAAAAAATTCTGACACGCTTGACTTCTCGTCAGGGTGTCGTGGGGTGTCCCAGACCCCATATCTCTGTTCTTTGATTATGTCACACTAAAAGGCCTTTTCATCGTTCCTGAAGTTTATATTCAGGTTTGATGCAGAAAATATGTCTGCGACGACCGAATCGGGTTCAGTTCGTGTAGTTTGATCCTGGCACTGATCCTGGCACTCATGGGGTGGAGTTTGAGTACACCAGGAGCGAGTCTCAGTTACACACGATTCTGAATATTTCTGACAGATTGATCTAACCACAATATGACTGTAGAATGCTATTGGAGGTTAATATTGCATACATAAACATGCCACTATTAATGAATGAACAGTGTTGTCCCTTCTTTGTCACAGCAGAGGAGACGCATCCTAATCACTGCTCATCTTGAGATCTGACCTGTTTATGGATAACATTATTAACAACACTTTAAAGTAAGCTGTAAGCAGGCGAGAAATCGGTCAGCTTGTCCTTCAAACTATGGCATGTTTACTGTCGAGGAGAGCGCACTGAAATAACAGCAACATTATTCATTATTTTATTCAAATCAAATCAAATAGTTCAAAAACCCAAAGTGTGATAAAAAAACCTCACATACATATTGCACACGTTGCAACTTGATCTCTGTTTAGTATCTCATGGCACACAATGAACTGTTTTAGCACAAAAAAGAAATGTATAACAAAATAACAGTGTGCTGGATCAAGTGCTATTTTATAAGCTGCTAGATAATGAGGGCAGAAATCATTCTGTTATATTCAACCAAATATTACAGTGGTTAATGGGATAATTACCTCTAGGACTAATCATGCAGCAGTAAATATTTTGCTGATTATACTGGACTTCTACTAGATTCGCTGTAATGATGCCATCTTCTCATTAAGAGCTTTAATTTCCGAACCTTGTTTACAATGCTAGTGGAGTTGTTGATGTGATGCAGTGCTCGCTAATGAGCTTCCAGAGCTCAACATCCTGCCACTCTCGCGACATCTGAGGTGTGAATCACACAGCTGCTAAAGTCCCTCAGACGAGAAATAGTTTCAATTTTAACACACAAACTCGTCACTCGGCTCTTTTACTCACTACTACCAGACGATATGTTATTATTATTATTATTATTATTATTATTATTATTATTATTATTATTATTGCCCTCCGTTTCAGCTACACGAAGATCGGCTATGCAGGAAACACCGAGCCACAGTTTATCATGCCATCCTGTGAGTACTGTATTTTCAAGCCATGTTCATCATGTTCACGCTGTAAACGCATCATGCTTTTTTAACATCTGCAGAGTACACTTTTTTCCCATCATTGCAGATATTTGGGTCAGGTTTTTAATTAAATGGAGCCATAGGGAAGTGCTAATTAATGCCCTTTTACAGTAGAACGCTGCCTTCGTTCTTTTTCTAGCCCTCAGATTGGCACTGTGCTTGTCTATGGCTAAAAGAAACATCACTTTGGGTAAAAATGAAGCTGCAGAAAAAGATACAGATAGTGTCATTGTGTTCTACTCCTCATATTCAGTAACTGCGGGGAAACTCCGAGGCAAGATGTGCAGATACAGGTGGAATGAATGTATATCCTTGTCTATCATGTAAGGAGTGAAATGAATGCTGCAAAAACGCAGCAGTGACACTTTTTGCACTTTGACCCATCTGTGTCGAATTAATTCTTTCAGAAATATAGATGCAGAGATGCGCTCTGGTCAGGAGTCGATTCAGTTCACGATACGACGTTCACGGTTCGATTCACAGAAAATCGAAACGGAATTTGAATGAAGAAAAATGACTGAAGAGACTCTTTATTTATGTATAATTAACAAGGCAAAATAACATGTATTTTTGTCCGTATAAAATGAAACGAATAAAAAAATGTTACAAACAGAGGTTTAATATTGTAAACAAAATGTCCCATACAGTATAGTTGCATTGCATGCAGAAAAAATATTATGCCGATACTACACATTTCCATCATGCACGTCATTATGTTTTTGTATTGTGATGCACCATGCCATGATGTATTGTTACACCCCTGATCAAAAGGATTGGCTCATAAAATCATCACATTGGATTAAGTGCATGATGAGTTTAATAGGTGCGTTATTAGGGCACGTGCTATTAATAAGCCGTAGAGTGGGGTAATACACAGGTAGGTCGTAGATGAGAACGAGTGAAGCAGGAGAGGGTCAAAACCAAGAAATCATGCAACAGGAAAACAAGGCTAGCACTTACAGATGCACTATGACAAGACAGCTTCTACATTTACATGATATACTTCAGAAATTAGTGTAATCAGTTGTACACTTAAAGATGTGTGTTATGTAAGAATATACAGTATGTCCTTGTCTGATGTTAACATACACACACACACAGGCATTGCGATCAGAGAGACAGCTGGAGTTGGAGACCTGGCTCAGAGACGCCTCGTGAAGGGACTGGACGATCTGGATTTCTTCATTGGTGATGAAGCGATCGATAAACCCAACTACGCAACCAAGGTGAGCCAGGATGAGCATTTATATTCACAGTCTTCCAAGAATTGTTGTCAAACCCTAATGCATGAATCTGATAAGGAACAAACAGAAGAAAATAAGATGCATTTTTACTAATCCCTGAACTCCTGAAAGGGTTACAACAGCATGTACAGAGGAGGTGGATAAATAAATAGAACCATGATGGTATTCATGTCAATCTTGAACAACAGCAATAACAGAACGAGTCATAGCAGCATGATGGGTACAAACAGGTGACACTGACTCTGAAATAATGATTCTTAATTAATTTAATCATTTCAATCAATTGGAGAATGCTTCAGCGAGGTGCTTTCAAATCAGAAAGGGTATCCGAATGCTTTTTGGAAGCTGATAGCCCGCAATTATCTAAGAGTGTATTATTAACTGGGAAAGTGTGTCATTACAAAATTATCGCTAATTGTTTTCTTCTAAATATATAGAACGTGTAAGGGATTTAAAATACTGTTTAAAAAAAAGGGTCATTTGGATTTGTTGGATAATGAAGTGTTCTCCTTGGAACTCTTTCAGGCATGTTGTTGGGTTTTACATATGTAGGGTTCATTTAAGGGTTCTCCAGAGGGCCAAGTGAAGAGCATTTAACGATTCTAAATGTTTTAAGTCTGTATTTGTTGTCAGATTTGATACAGATGATTTTAAAGCATGTCCTGGAAAATATGCTGTAGTATTATGACTAATAAGAGCTGCAACACCATGAACAACAATATCAATAAGAACAACAAAAACAACAATATAAATGAGAACAACAATAATGACAACAAGCAGAGCAAAATCAACAATTGCAATGTCAGCAATAATAACAACAAACAAAGCCACCATCACCACCAACAATAACAATAACTAGATTCACATCAATAACAATACCAAAAAAACAGTAAGTGACAATAAACCCAACAACAAACCCAACAACAATACCAATAACAGTTGTAGTTACAAGAGTAACAACAGGAATATCAGTAACAGCAACAATACTATAAACAGTTTTTGTTACTTGGGAATTTAGGTTCCTAGTCAGAAAGCTAATTTGCTAAATGTAAGAAACTTGACGTTTAGATAAATGTTGTAAATTCTAATAAAAGAAATGATGTTCTCTGACATCAGTAGTCTCTCTCCTTAAGAGCAACTCTGAGTTTATTACATCGTGGCAAAAAATAACATTTAACCTAAGTTAGCACTGTCGTCTCACAGCAAGAAGGTCCTGGGTTCGATCCCCGGGTCACCCAGGGTGCCTTTCTGTGTGGAGTTTGC
>JAQQZU010000033.1:27555011-27586035 GCA_030068025.1 Parauchenoglanis punctatus
TTGACATCCACAGGTGTTTACAATACCTGATCGAAAACACTTGAATGAACCTCTGTTCTTAAGAGTGGTAGTCTTTAAGGGGTTGAATAATTGTGTCAATGAAGAAATCACAAAAAAAACATTTAATACTGTATTACAAAAACAATTGATGTCATTTTAGTTGCATTTGGTTCTTTAAAAAGTCTTTGTAAGATTTCATTCTGAACACAATTACAAATGTTCACTGAATTCCCTAAAACCCTTTACAGCATTGGGGATTGAATAATTTTGAACACAACTGTACATACATGTATCATTTTGAATGCTAATCCTCTAAACTTAACTTTGCACTCATGACAATCGTTGTTACTTCAGTTTATCAAAATTGACAGATCTCATTAGAGTCAGTGTGTAATATTGTGTGTGTGTGTGTGTGTGTGTGTGTGGTGAGCTGCAGGCTGTTCTGGCTCTAGCGGCCTCATGGACATCCAAGCAGGTTGGACAGCGAACACTAACGGGAACGGTCATTGACAGTGGAGATGGAGTCACACATGTGATACCTGTGGTACAACGACCTTTTTTATTATATCATTGTTTTGAAATAAAACTACTTTATGTGGAGTAGATTTTAAGTCTTATAATTAAAGCAACACTTCACCTGCACCAATAGTGAATGAAAGCTAACGAGGGCTAGTTAGCATGACTTTCATTATCACCATGCTTTTTATTTTTATTCGTTGTCATGATGTCTACTCCCGGCCTTACACCAATGACTTCTCAAGCGATTTCACCTTCGCAGACACGTTTCCGGTGTCGGAATGAAATCATGGAGTTGGAGCTGGTCAGGACAGCTGTCTTAAGTCAGTCTATTTCCTGTCTTGACGTTCCGATCAAAACGACCGTGTTTAGTATTATCATAAGTTTTTAGTTTTGCAAATAGTGACATGGACACTTAACCACCAACTGGTGAGCTCTCTCCAGCCCCAAACAGGAAGCTCCAAAGCGAAGACAGGAACGACTCCTGACTCCAGGAGGCCGCGTTCTTTACAAACTCATAGTCTCTGACTAAAAACTACTGACACGTTGTCTTTAGATGTGAGAGGGTGTCAGACTTTAGACACTTAAAAGATTTTTTCTTTCAGACTCTTCAAAGTCCGCTAGTGTACAGTTAGCATAACAGAGGTCCAAAAAAGCTTTTATTTAATCTTCTCCTGAGGAGATATACGTCCCTCGTTATATGCCAGGATTGGAGTAATTGAATTAATCCCTCCAATAAATAGTCCTAAGGAGGAGGTCATGATTAAACTGAGAATTGAGATCTCATAACATTATATTTTATTGGAAAGCATCTAGCTCAAAAAGGAAAAGGCCTTTTCCTTTAATTAGTCTCTTTTAGCACACAGCAGATATTTGTCTTGTAATTAACAGCATCACTGTCTATGAATGTTTAACCAAGGAACTCATTTCACGTCCCATTAGGCTCTGAGAGATGGGTTAATACACTTGTTTCATATTTATCTGTGTGTAATTGGCCTTCGGTGCCTTTTTATTTTGTCTGAGGCACATATAAAGATTAAATTGTAATCCTGGGGTGTAATACAATGCCATCTACAGTATGTCTGCGCTTTTTAGTGCTCCGAATATCCGTAGATATACACAGATTTTATCCTGAAGTGGGCGTGGCCTAAACCGGACATTGATTTCTAGACGTGTCAGTCAGCATGGTGTGTGAATTCTGGCAGTGAGGGTTCCTCCACCTCAGCTACATCGCTCCGGTTCGTAACTGTTCTCAGCTAGTGGTGTCTGTAGAACTGTTTTTTAACCCTGCTCACGTAGGTAGTGTTTTTGTTTCTACCTTTCAGTCATATTTTCTAGCAAATTTAGTTCCAGTTTTCGAAATCTAAACTAGGCTAATTTAAACCTGAGCGCCTCTGACCAGGCAGTCACTAAGGATGAGGCTGTGAATGCGTCCAGCAGCATCAAGCGTTCATGTTACCATGGTTACGTGGACTTTCTTAGTCCTGCAAGCTTCATGTCTGACCGCATGCTCACATCCACATGCAAATCAGGATGTCAGTCCTGATACACACCTAAACCTCAGTGTGAGAGTAGTGTGTGCGAACCTTTCTAGCATCTTTACAGAATCCGAATAATATCATATATTCACTCACATCCTGAGCGAAAATCTAAGCTTGTAACAAGCTGCTTCAACACATTTATTCGAGTGTAGCTGTTCCGTCTGTTTCACTGTGTGGCTTTGAGTTTGTTCTCTTCGATAATCAATAGAGTCTGTTGATTTGTGCAGCTGGAGTTTAGTCATGCGTGCTTGTTTTTCTTGCCTGACCCCTAGGCAGAGGGCTACGTGATTGGCAGCTGTATAAAGCACATCCCTATAGCAGGCCGAGACATCACCTACTTCATCCAGCAGCTCCTCAGAGAGAGGGAGGTCGGGATTCCTCCTGAACAGTCGCTGGAGACCGCAAAGGCAGTCAAGGTGAATATTTAATCTCACTTTTATCATTTTTCTCTCAAACCTGTTACATCATTCATAACAATTGTTATAAAATCTGATTGTACCAGTGGAATTAGATTACAGGGCTCAGCCTTGCTGGATCCAGATGTTGGCTTCTGGATGAGAAGACAGGAATCCGATAGCACTGACTGAACAGTCTTAATAACATCAGCTCTGTAAATATCATCTGATTTGGACAAAATAATGGGTAAAAATGTCTAAGCAAGAGTGTGTTTAACAGGAAGGATGAATGTAAATCTGTTAAGTTTTGATTACTGATTTTTGTAATTTATTAATAGGAAATGGTTTCAAGTTAACGCTAAGCTAGATGTTTGTAACAGAAATAAAAATACAATCAGCTAAAGCTACCATATACAGGGAAGGAACGAAGGTGAACAAAACCATTCCTTCACACCAGTAATAAAGAGTAAGGAATAAAACAGTCATGTCATGCTGTTAAAGGAAAATAATCAACAATAGGATGGTATTGTTTGGCATTATTGTCCCAAACTACTAAAGTGCTTTTTTTTCCCTCTTGTACCAGACGTTTCCTAACATTTCTAACCATCATTCCTTATTGACTAAAATACAAAACAGAATATTTTTTTATCCATTTATAAATACATTTAATGATAATAAGAAATAAAAACTCCCTAGCTTGTCATGTTATCGAGAGACGTTTAGTTTACAGCTTTGCCTCTGACTGTTACAAAGCGCAGACACTGGAGACTCCTTCCATAAGTGTTGCATAAACATCTCACAGAAAACGTACATCAGCTGTCGTTTTTAATCTGTTTATATGGAGCGCCGCTGTACAAGTCACTCTGTAAATGTGTTATTAATATAGAAACTTCTAGAAGGAGCGCATTCTAAGCTGCTGTTAAAGAATGAATCAACACCTTCTGGCCAATCGGATTTGAGAATTCACAACGCTATCGTATAAGTGTATTATATTATCAGCCTCTTCTAACTAACTGCCAGGATTCTCTTAGTGTCTGAGACGCATTTCCGTTCTTTCTAACTTACAGGGTTCATGGATTTTTACAGCAGAATCAGTGCTGTCATCTAAACCTGCTCAATTATCATACTTTCTTTTAAGAGGAAATCATTATCAATGAGGGCAACCCTCACATCTGTGTTTTGGCTTTTTCTCAGCTAGAGGTCACTGTTCATCCACCAAACTCTCTTCTATAAACTCAGATGCAGAGATTATAGTGTTTCAGTATGCTGTGTGTGTGTGTGTGTGTGTGTGTGTGTGTGTGTGTGTGTGTGTGTGTGTGTGTGTCTTGGCAAACAAAGCTACTGTTTACTGTTACTGTAGTATATAGAAGTGGTTACTATAGAAACGATAACGTTTTAGAATGAATATAACCCAGTGCCAGAGCTGCTGTTATAGAAAACTAATCAACACCTTCTGACCAATCAGAATCCAGCATTCAACAGACTTGTGATGTAATAATTTTTAAATATGTCTTTAAACACGTTCATGCCCACCGTCACAGCCAATCACAAGCTGTAATTAATCAGATGGATGTATTAAAGGACACCGTGGAAGTGAGAGAGAAGTTAAATGGCCCAGAGGATTACTTTCCATCTGTTCGACTCTACAGCAGTTCATGTGGTGTATTATGTGTCTGTGTTTTGTATTTGCCCCCAGGAGAGGTATTGCTACATCTGCCCAGACATTGTAAAAGAGTTCACGAAGTACGACACAGACCCAGCGAAATGGATAAAGAAATATAAAGGCATCAACGCCATCAGCAAAAATGAGTTTCACATAGATGTGGGATATGAACGCTTTCTTGGACCAGAGATTTTCTTCCACCCAGAGGTAATAGACAATGCTTTGGTGTTTTAAAAGTGTACTACAGTGCCTTGCAAAAGTATTTGCCCCCACCTACAATGAATGTTTTGCCGACTGACATGGACTTAATTAGGACTATATGTCGTAAATATATACAAAATAACCCATACTATTGAAGTGTTGGGAAAATCAATGTAGTTTGCAAGTGTATTTATGAAACTGGATAGGTGTTTAAATGAAATAACATCATAATCCCAGTTCAGTACGAAATATGGAAACGTTCGACATTTGTACTTTTTACTTTTGAGTAAAATGCCATTACTTTTCATCATACATTGCCAGCGCAAGAGTGATTATTATTTAGTTGTCATTGTTATTTATGACCTTACTTCTTAATTTTTAATCTGTGAAATTAACATCGTTGTGTACTCTGTGATTTTGGACTGTTTTTTCCAGTTTGCCAACCCGGACTTCATGGAGCCCATTTCAGACGTTGTAGATGAGGTCATTCAGAGCTGCCCCATAGACGTGAGAAGACCACTTTACAAGGTACGCTACATCAACATCACATCAAATTTATAAAACGGCTAAAACACTCTGTGTCATGCTGATATAGAGAAATAATCAGTGAAGGGTTGGTGTGATGAAGCGGCATTACTGTTACCACCCCGAAGTGTTATTATTATCCTTTATCAGCATGCCCTGAAGTGTTTTATTCCTCTTATACCACAGTGATTTGTCAACGATTACAACTTTGTGTTTTGTTAATTAGAGTCCCCTCCATAAGTATTGGAACAGCAGCGTCGATTAATTTGTTTTTTTGCTGTGCACCGAAGACATTTGTGTGTGAGATCAAAAGATGACTATGAAAAGAGAGATCAGAGTTTCAGTTTTTATTCCCTGGTATTTACATCTAGACATGTTAAACAATATAGAACATACATTTTGTATCAAACCACCCAGTTTTTTTAACTGAGCGAAAGTATTGGAGCAGAATGTTTTCAACTAAATTAAAGTCAACAATACTTAATATTTACTTGCGTATCCCTTGCTCACAGTAGCGCCATCAAGCCTGGTGACTCCACCAGATTTCTTATTTCTTCATTGGTTATGCCTTTCCAGGCTTTTACTGCAGCATCTTTTAGTTTGTTGTCTGTTTTGCCGGGTTTCTTCCTTCAGTCTCTTCAGGAGGTGAAATGCATATTCAATTAGGTTAAAATCTGGTGATTGACTTGGCCAATCCAAAGCCTTCCATTTTCTCCCTTCCAGTGAAGTGCTTTGTTGAGGCGTCAGTGTGTTTTGGATCCTTCCGTAAGTGTAAAATGAACATTTCCTTACAGGAAACTTATATCAGCTGTTGTTTTTAATCTGTATACAAGTCACTGTAAATGAGTTATTACTATAGAAACTATTAGAATGAGCCCATTCGGAGCTGTTGTTAAACAATTAAACACCTTCTGACCAATCAGAATCAAGCATTCAGCAGTTTTCTGGTATAAGGGTTTTTTAAATATGTCTTTAAACACATTCCACTATTAGAGCCAATCCCAAGCCTTTATTAATCAGATTTGAGAATTCACCACGCTGTGGTGTAAGCATGTTATATTATCGGGCAAGGATCACACTGAAAAACACAAAGCGGCAGCAACAGCATCACTGCATAATGCAATATTCGGACCATAATAACTCTATGACTCCTAAGTTCTTGAGCTATGCAACGCACTAATGTTCTGTTCAACAATAAAAAAAAAAGACTTGGTAAAATTGAAATTTGCTCCTAGTAGCTTTGGGACTGGAGGGTGAGGGGAAAAAAACAAAACAGAGCTCGATCAGTTTGGGAACATTAGACACTGCCTTCATGGGACTCACAGAGCATATCATCATTTAGTATTTATCATTTCAGACGTCCCATCCCATACCGCTTACCGCTTTGAAGGATCAAAACACCTGAATCGCTCGCTATTAGGATACAGTAAACTGACACTGATGAGTGTTGTGTTATGCTCAGAAAGTTGAATCAAGTTCAACTTGAACTAAGCTCTGCTCCTACGTCACTAGCGTAATGCTAGAAGTGTCGAGCGTACCGCTGCCGAGCCATTAGCAAACATCTGCTGCTTCTGTCAGTACTGCCACTGGTCAGTGTGTTCGCCGCCTTAGCTTCTTTCTAACTGCTGTATCATGGATTCATTCAAAGTTCATGGATTTTTCAGCACAATCACCACTACCATCTAAACTCCTAGCCACTATGTTGTTACTGAGAATTTGACTGTAAATTGTGTTAAATTGTCATAGTTTCTTCCCTGATTAAAGGAGCTTATTATCTCTGAGGGCAACCCTCACGTCTGTGTTTTGCCTGTTTCTCAGCTAGAGGTCACTGTTCATCCACCAAACTCTCTTTTAGAAACAACGCAACAAACACAACAGCCATATTGAATCATTTCCTGTGAGGTTGCACCTGTTGGGACACCACCACTGTGACATTTACTTGAAAAAGCCTAAATATTAATGCAGCAGATACAGAGTTTATTGTGTTTCAGTATGCTGTGTGTGTGTGTGTGTGTGTGTGTGTGTGTGTGTGTGTGTGTGTGTTGTCAGTCAGGGCAAACAAAGCTAACAAAGCTTTGACAAAATCCAATTTGGGAACCTGGTAATTAGAAGTGCCAAGGATTAAAAGAGCTCATTTAATTTGCATGTGAAGTGAATATGGAAACATTTGGACTGTGAATAGAGAGCAGCGAAAGGTTTGGTTGATTTAAACTCATCTGAATATCTCCGCATCCAGTCTTTTCTAAAATAACATTTCTAAATCTAATACCGATGCAAATATGCTCATGAGCTCTCAAAGGCATTACACAATGTTAACGTGTGAGATCCAAAGCACTAAAGCAGATGTGAAACCCTGCTGTGCCCAACCCAATTCAATAATTTAACCCAAATTGAATAGCTAATGGGGGATTTTGGAGGAGCGTCGCGGTAAACAGCACGCTCTAACACCATCAGAACACCAGCTGAGGGAATATCTTTTGGAAGAACGGTGTGTATTGCTCCGGTATAGTTCCAGAGACATATAGAATCAGTGCTAAGCTGCATGGAAGCTGTTCTTCTCTTACTAAGACTCTGCATCCTACTTTTCATCCAAGTCGTCATCCGTCTTGGTAATTGGGTGCGTGAATTTGCACATTGTCTCAATCCGTTTTAATAAAAAAAGGGAAATGGTCAGAAACATGCTAGCATGAGAGTAAGAATGAATAGGGTTATACATAGGACTCTACAACTAACCCTAGATATTTCTCACAATAGAATATTTCCATAGCATTTAATAGTGCATGAGTTTAAGCCCTAAAAAAAACCACTGCAATTAAATGATAGATACGAACCTACAGCACAGCAGCCAGCAGGTGATTACTCATGTTGTTGTTCAGCTCATTTGCTATGATCAATAACACAATCATTTCTTGTACAATTCTGCTGCTGGGAAAAAATAATATCCACCTCCATATAAGTTGCAAACGCCTCCCTCGCTGCTCGTCAGAGACCCTTGGCAGCTGAGGCTAAACCAGTTTTCTCACTAATTGCTGAATTTTATCTTGAAATCCATTTCATTTTGAGACGCAATCTCTGTTGCTATAATTGAAGATGATGCATAGCAAGCATGGCCCCTGAAAAGAGGCAGGCCTTGAGCAAATTCACATACACTCATCTGGAAAAGTGGTTTACTGGTTTAAAGTATTGATTTACTTCTGTGGATATCAGTCATGTTTTTTTTAGAATACCAATAACTTTAAACTTTATTTGCTATACTTAATTACTTCTGGGTGAGTTTACTCATGGAAAAACCAGAGGATTGTAACTGTTAAGAACACTACTTAATTAGCGTGTGTTTTCATGTGTCTTAGAATATAGTGCTCTCTGGAGGATCCACTATGTTCAGGGACTTCGGTCGACGGCTACAAAGGGATCTGAAGCGAGTCGTCGATGCCAGACTCCGACTCAGTGAGGAGCTCAGCGGAGGACGTATAAAGGTTAGCATTTCAGCATCTAATGCATCAAAACTAAAAGGGCAGCTTGCTGCAGCTGAATGGAAGTTAGCACTGCATGATAGCCGTACTGACAAATAAACGACGGAAGCTATGCCTGAAATCCAATTTGCTGATCGCTGAAGCTACAGTAGCTTTAATTTAATTTAATCCTTTTTAGCATGCTAACTATACAAGCTATCTGTTAACACCCTTGGCCAAACTTTCTTTTTATCATACTCTACCATTGGCTACCACCCACTGGCCACTGTGTTTAGTTCCAGCTGTGCACCATGACAGAGATTTGAGTACCAAATTCAGCAGCATCCTCCCCAGCCAACAGAGCAGACCCAGGGTAATGTTCAAGCTTGACTTTTTTTTTTTTTTTTTTTTTTTGTGCAACAAATTCAAACCTCAAGCTTCTAGCTTATATTATATTTCCTATACAAATCAAGTGAAAGAAACAAGGATCAGGCATCACACATCAACCATTACCCATCTGGCTTTTCTCCAGACCTTTCAAATCCTTCTCTTGGGGTATAGCCCCATTTAAGCAACTCGTTCACTCGCTATATCCCTTCACCACCAGGCAACAGGCCACAGAGCCATCTGCACACTGTCAAGCATACCACTGTGTTCTTAAAATGCCAGACACCAATCTGTGGGTTGGTATCCTTCATCCAAGGGATCATTATTCAAATAGACAATGAAAAGCTGGCCAAGCAGATAATATCAGAAATTAATGGAAGTTCAATAGTTGATCCTTAAAATGCTTGTTCGATTAAGGCTGTATTTGGACTACCAAGCAAAGAGCTTCCATCTGATGTACAGCACCAGGTGACAAAATATACCTCAGCTTCCCGAGACAAAAATATACTGGCCTGCAGCATGCAGAGCAGAGAACTGAAAAAAGCAAAGCAAGGAAGAGCTGATTAATACTTTAGGCACTACTTTGATCATCGGGCTGGATCTGGTGAGCTCAGTGAGCAGACTGATGGAGGTATAAATACTTATGCACAACCCATGATGATATCCTGCTAGCCCCAGGAAATACCTCCCCTAGATTTATGGCGCCATACCATCCAATTGCACACTTCGCTGGGTTTGTTGTGAGCCTGCCTAGTCTCAGGGAGTCCAAACATATGTGTAATGAATTGGTGTAAACTGAACAGGATGGAGAAAGTTGATTTCTCCCTGGACTTGGTGACAATCCACAAATAGCCCTTGGTCAAATCCAGGGTTAGGGGGGAAAACAAAGTGAACAACACCCAGCAAATCCAGGAGCTTGTCCATAAAGGGTATTGAATAAGCATAAATTGTAGTCAGCTTGTGATAATCCATGCAGAACTGATCTGCCCCATCCTTCTTCAGCACAATTACCATGAAGCTGCTCCAGTCACTGTGTGATTCCTCTGTCACACCATCTCCTGAAATTTTCCCAATTCTTTCTGAACAACTTTTCTCCTGTGTATCCCTGGCTCTGCAAAATGATCCCTCAAAGTGGTTTCCTACGAGGCCTGTATGACCAACCAGGCGGAGGAGAACAGGTATGCACAATCAGGAAACCACTACTCTCTGGGACAATTGGGGAAATGGAAGTGGTCTTGGAGCAGGATTATCTGGTTTTGCACAGTCTGGTCTCACCTCAGATCTCTCTGCTACCACCATCACCAGAGCAACAAGAACCACCGCTCACAACTCGTTATAGTCAACCGACCTGTCGTGTAACCTTGAAAGATCCCTGCCACATGGCAAGCAAATTTTTTAGCAGGATGTTAGAAGTAATACAAGGACATAATCTCCCAGTGAAAATTGCCTCAGTTGGGAGCCCTGATTATAGAGCCATTGTTGCCTTTCCAGGAGCTGGAGCAAATTCTCCTGATAAATGACCCAGTGTGAGTTTTGTTCACAGGTCAAGCACATTCTGAGCTCTTCATCCAGTCTTTAATTTTGTTCAGTGTGCTTCGGAACGCAGATCATCGGTCCAGCATGGATTTCTTTACTCATCATAACTGAATGCGAGCTGAAGGTCCTATTTACTCATATCCATATCTGGATGTGTCTTAGACCTCAACCCACCGCCCATGGTACAGAGCAATGTTAAAGCACGCTGCAGTGTAACTCAGGCAGTGTTTAAATAATGGCGGGATTACTCATGGATAAGTGTTAATTTTATAATATTGCCTTTCTGAGGTAATTGTTTGCAAGAGTGTGTACTTGTAAGTCCAGTACCCTTGATGTACTACTAGACAGTTAATGAAAAGCCACATGGCAGTGAAAAAAAATCTTTCTGGTAATGCACAACATTTAAATATAACCCCGCTGAGCGCATTTGGAGCAATACAGCACATGAACGCACAAAATAAGGGCAGGTGTGGTGCAGAAGTGGCTGGATGAGGGTTAAGTGATCATTTCAAGGCCACTGAGTAAACAGATTGTCTTTCATAGCAATATATCGGTATAATGTGAGCAAAGCTAATGGCTGTAGGTCATGACTCGGTTACAGAACTGTATAAATGGAGAACTTGGTTCTATAACATGTATGTGTCATACCTGACACTTCACTGTGTGCAGAAGTCTAGCCTTGAGCTTGGTTTTGATCGTGTATCACTGCGGTTTGTTCTGTACAGAGGTTTTCTTGTTGGTACCTCACTGTCTTTCTTTATTGCAGCCTAAACCGATCGAGGTCCAGGTGATCACGCATCATATGCAGAGATATGCTGTCTGGTTCGGAGGATCCATGTTGGCCTCCACGGTAACACACAAACACACACACAAGCAAGCATCGAATCTCAAATTGCGTCTTTTTAAGCTGGACTTGCCTCAGTATTACTTTTCAGCACACTCTGAATGATCTTACATGGTATGTAAGATTTTTGTGTGTCGTTAAGGTATTTGTGTGTCGTTACAGCCCGAGTTCTTCCATGTGTGTCACACAAAGAAAGACTACGACGAGCGCGGTCCCAGCATCTGTCGCCATAATCCGGTGTTCGGAATCATGTCCTAACGCTGGACTGTTACTGTAGATGCTGTCCTGGATTCAGTGCTGTGATCATCACCCACCTTCTATAAAAACAAAAAATAAAAACGGGAATATAGAATATAGAATGAACAGGATTTCACATTTATCACTGACAATATTGTTCTGTCCTTTTCAGATTCCTGCACTACAGCACAAATACAGCATCAGCATCAGAAACCATATATCCATACAAGAGAAGCCATACATACACTGATATCTTTGTGTGATCGGTAATTTTAAGGATGATTTTATGCAGTCACTTTGCACATGAAGCTTGTTGTGAATTCGATGTATATATAACAGACACTTCTGTGTAATGTGTGTATTTAAAAGTATTTGAAACAGAGATAACAGTTTATGAGACAAGGACAGGGTAAATATTCACATTAAACAATGCATGGCTTTGAAATTATATATTCTTACAGGGGAGAAGGAAGGACTGGAAGGGAAAATAATATTTAAACAGTGTTCATTTAATTATTGCAGGGACATTTAGAAATGTATAAACAATACAATTAAGCCTGTATTTTTTTTCCCTCAGATGTGCATTAATAATTGTTTAGTTGAACAAAGCCCAATATAGAAGCAATATGGATCTGATTTAAAGTTTAGATTAAAGGAGAACTCTGCTGTTCAAACTGCAAAATTGATCTCACTTTAAATCTGTCTCTGAATATTGCCTTTCACTCTCGCTCTCTCTCAGACACATCCATTTTCAGAACAGTGATTAAACCTGCTTCTGAAATGATTTTCAATAGAGAACCCTGCCTGCCAGTGGTTATCGTGTGGTTAAGGCTTCGGCGCCAGAGCAGGAGAGCCTTAAACACATATATATACATTATGGCTTAGAATGTTATTTTAGGTTATTGATCTTCTCGTGTATTATTGTCATCATGGTAACAGAAGATGAGGCGTAACCCACTTATACGATAGAAAACAGCCCGCTACTACAGGCAGCTTTATATGCTTACCCAGAATGTTTAAAAAGCATCTTTTTGGCAACCATGATGTAAGTAATCACTTCAGTTTCTCAAAAAGAAATTGATGTTTCTCAAATAAATAGTCCACACTGCGGGCTCTGTGGAAGAAAAACAGGAATAAAATCAAACGAACACAATCCCTGAGACTCGATAAACTGGCTACCTTTATTTTCACGTATCAATATTGTAATGTTCTTATAAATAATTATGCAACAACCATGTAGGATGAAAACATCCGTATGAAATCTGCTTTAAACTCACAATTCGTGTTTGTGTTCAACACATTAATACATAATTACACATAATTACAGACGCTTTAAAAATAAACGTTCCCCCGTCTACTAATGTTGCATACTTTAGAATCCTGAGGAAAATGCCTATTGTTTTTGTCACAATAAAAAACATACTTGGCCGTAATAAGCATCCGATATGATTTATGAGATCTGTTGTAATTCATTTGTTAAATAAGCCTATGTCCACGTTATTGTTTTAGTTTTAAAATAGCGTATAATTTTGCAATGATCGTTGTCTTGAAGGGAGTTTTCGCTCCGTATCAGTCCATTCGGCATGTGCGTGCCAGGATTTACAGGAAGCAGATTGTCTACTCTGCAGATGGTTGCTTACTATAGTTCAATTACAACTAATACACTTAATACTAGGTTCAGGTTTAAAGTGCAAAACTGTTCATGGTGATTTGATGACTTCAGCCAGGAGTAGGATGGATCAGGCAGGCCCGGAAAGCAGAAGGGGTCAGGATCAAACAGGTGTCTGTGTCAGTGTTTCCAAAAGCCTCCGTTTCTGGCCGTCCACACTAAAATGTTCTTAAACTAAAACGGGGCCGACAGCGTTTCCACAACACTCTGTGTCTAAAAAGTGATGCTTTTTAAAATTAAAATATATTAAAATATATTATTATTATTTTTAAAATTAGAATACATTATTGTGGAAATAGCCCAAGAATTGTAACGTTTCAGAAAGCAGCCACTGTACAGTATATAATCTGATGATGTTTTAAGTAAAAGTATTATTTCTAATTTAGTCTATTTGAGCAAAAGTATCGATTGTACGCCAAAGTTGGAAACTGTATATAATAAAATTTTAAGATTTAGGCACACACCATTGTTGAAGGCACTGAAAGAACACATTTTAAAATTATGAAATGTGAATGTGTTAACAATATAATACAAATTAAGACAAAACCCTCCTCAGACAGCACACATGTGTCTCAGCAATGTAGTATATAACTTGTTTTACTTCACTGCAACAGTTTAATCATCAGCACGCTCTACACATACTGATTTCTACATATCCACTCCCTCCTGGTAAGATAAGAACGATGCATTACATTTTAATACTCTCGTCACATCGTCAGCAGATTCATCGTGGGTGATCTTCATGGGCTGCAGTTTTCATCCTCTGCTAACTGACCTAGCCTATTATTTTGAGGATATTATTTACCCAGATAACACCTGAGTGACTACAATCAGGAACTGATGTGAACCGAGTGTTTTATTCCTAATTTAGCACTAAGAAGAGCGGGTAACAGTGTTTAACTTCACATTAATAAAAACATGGACATAAGCTTTTTTATCTTGACAAATCAGTAAAGCTGGCAGAAACAGGAAACATAGTTTGCTCTATATAGCCTTGTTCAGTGGCTTCCTGTGTATGTTAGCCATAGCTTATGTTATTTCATGCTAAAGGTAGGACAGTTACAGCACTATTGTCCTGCTTTTGTTAAGATATCATGCTAACACTCTGTCGTACAATATGTAGACATAAACATGATATTAAAAGGGCACTTTTACTCCCACTTAGGGAACTAGGAGGTTTGTTTTTCAGATTCATCACAAGGTCATGGTTTAGGAACTCTTTTAGGCAGACCTTGGATAATAGACATAAATCATCATTCTTTCCCCTTCAGTGAGCTCAGCAGGAGGGAGTGATGTGTGTGACCTTCCCAGGTTGTTCATGACACACACTTTGAGAAGCACCTCGAGTGATCATACATGTGAGGAGCGTGCTGTGTGATGTATGATGTAAGGAATACCATGTAGTGCAGGACTCCAGAAAGGTATGGTCTTACACGAGAGAGCTGAGCTTGTCCTTATCTGCTTAGGAGACAGTAATAAAAAAGCAACAGGACTTCTAAAGACGTATTTGATAACTCTAAGCCTGAAGTCTTGTTGAGACCCTCTGGAATGAAATTATGACCTCAAGGCATTGTTATTTGAGGTTTCAAAACACCTTACTGGATCACAAGATAGAATAGAATGGAGTAGTGCCTTATTGTCCACCTAGGTGGAAGTTTGTCTTTGATCCTGGAGTATATCTGGAGTGAAAAATATTTCACATATATATACTGTTGTGGTCAAAGGTTTACCTACAGTCATCAGGAACATTAATGTCATGGCAATTTTGGGCTTCTGAACTGTTCCTTTTCTGTGTCTTTAATAGATCATCTTTAATAGAAAAAAATAATGAATGGAAAGAAAGCAAGAATTAAGTTTTAATTTATTTTGGGTTTTCAGAAATCGACATAGCATCAAAATTATACATACAGCACACCTAATATTTGCTTAAATGTCGCTTAACAAGTTTCACCTTGACCAGATGCTTTCGGTAGCCATCAACACGCTTCTGTAGAATTCTGGTTGGATATTTCACCACTCCTCTTGGCAGAATCAGTAGATTTCAATTAAATGTGTATGTTTCCTGGCACAGACCTGACTTTTAATCACAGTCCATATATTTTTGATAGTGTTGAGGTCAGGATTTGATTTAAGCTAAATGTTAGCCTGCTTTATCCATTCCACAACCAGCTTCATGTTTGAGGTCATTGTCCTGTTGGAACACCCAATTATGTCCAGGTTTCTAATGGCTTATGGTTCTGCTGAAGAATTCTGAGGCACTTCTATATTCCATCCACTTTGTGCGGTGTACCGGTTCCACTGACAGCAAAACAGCCCCAGATCATGATGCTCCCACCACCATGCTTAACAGCTGTTACGGTGTTCCTCTGCTCTTTGTGGCCAAACAACTCAATCTTTGTCTCATCTGACTGTAAAACTTTCCTCCAGAAGGCTTTTCCTTTGTCCATCTGCTCAGCTGCAAACTTTAATCCAGCTTGAAGGTGTGTATTTTAGAGCAGGAGCTTCTTTCTCAGGCGGCAGCCTCTCAGTTCACGATGATGTAAAACTCACTTGACTGTAGATAGTGTTCCAGCAGCTCCCAGTTCATGGCAGACCTGGGGCTTGATGGTTCCTGGGTTGTTCCTGAGCATCTGAACCAATTTCCTCTCAGCTGAGGGTGCCCGTTTGCTTCTTCTTTCAGACATTGGCAGTTGTTAGGAACTTAATGACTTAAAAACAGGAAGTTAAGAGGCCTTGGCAGGTTAAAGGACATTTTATATGTGTCAGCACCACTGAATTAATAATCGAAGTGGATGTGTTGATTTCAGAAAACCCTAAATAAATTAAAACTTGTGCACCAAATTCTTGTTTTTTTTATTTTTTTATTATTATTAAAGATGTTTATTGTACAATCATTCTTACCCAGAAGAATAACAGTTCAAAGAAATGACTAAAAGCTCAGTATTGCTATTAGATTACAGGATTAATTACTGTAATGCGATAATCAGTCTCCTTAAAGTATATCATCTCCATTAAAATAGGCAGTGTGTATGAATGTTATTACATATTAATCATTCTCTTATATGCACACGCACTCTGTGTGACCTGCATGCAGCCTGACAGAAAGCCCACATTAAGATTTCTCCCAGCTCTGTGAAGCTGTGCTCTCTCTCTGATCCGTTACTGCCAAACCAAACGGCTGAAGCTCTGAATCCACTTCCTCCTGCACCCTAATTACCACCGCGGGGCATATTACCCCGTATTCCTTTATTTCTTTACACCTTTATTCAGACGCCTCTGCTTTCTCTTCTGCTTCTCCACATTTCAGTGATTAGCCCCAGAGCTCCAGGAGACAGCTCTCTGACAGCTCCCTTTCTGATAACTTGTGCTTCGGCACCTCGAGCAGGTCATCTGAGGATTATTTCAACTCTTCTCGCTTTTGTGTAATTGAAGCTGGCTATCAGTGGAGGTTAACCGGCAGAGAGGAGTAGCGTGGTCCTAATTCTACAGTATATATCACAGAGAAAAGGTGTGAAAATGAGAAACTGTCTTTATCCACCTTATCCCAGGTGCACGGTTATCGATTTTAATCTTCACAGACAACAAAATGAAGTCGTGTGAAGTCACTGTCACTCATAATTTAATATTTATTAAAGCAGTTCGCAGCATAATAAATCTTTCACAGGAAAGATCAATACGTAGATACGGTATACTGTGTATCAGTGAGCTGATGAACAGATTGAAACAGGATCTAGTCTTTACAATGGCTAGGTTTTTACCACCATGTCCTGCAGTCACTCTGTACTTTCACACACCGCTGCACTCGGCTGCAGCATTCAGCTTGATTACATCCTCCTCTAACGTCTCCTCTGTGATTCCGTGATTTATGTTATTCCTCCAGAGCGACTCATTACTAAATGCCGTGTGTTGTTAGATGTCACCCTCGGCTTGTAGCTGGGATCTGATTAGCACATAATTACGTTCCTGAACACAATGTTCCCCTAAAGAGCACAAAGCCGGTGGAGAGATTTACACAAGCTGACCCGGATCTCTGCGTAATGGGCTTGAGGAGCGTCAGGTGAATTCCTCCCTCAGAGTCACTGCGAGCTCAGGGACGTATATGCAAATCCCCGTACGTGTGGCTCAAGGTGAAAAATGACTTCGCATTTTTATTCATGAATCTGCATCTGCTATTCATTAATGTGGTAAAAATGGCAGCCTTGTTTCTGCATCTCCACTTTCTCCTTGAGGACAAAGTGCTTTAAATAGGTTTAGGTCCACAAAAATACGAATTCCCTTAACCGAGACGTTGGAAGGTGATGGGGGCATGCCATAGAAACACATTTCATTTCAGTAAATTGTTTAGTAATGGTGACAAATTGCTGCAATCGTATTTTTCCCTCTCTACGCTTTCAGACATTTGAGGCCATTTTATTGAAAAATACCTGACTTCAGAATAATGGCAGTTCTGATAACACAAAGATTATCCGTTTTTCTGACCTGAGGAAATTCTCTTTGAAGGCCTTACAGAGCTGGTAATATCATCCGTGTTCATCTTTGTCATGTTGCCTTTAATCTTGTGTCTTGCATAAGTATTCACTCCCCACTGACTTTCTATGTTTTGTAGTGTTAAAACCTGGAACTGACATGGCCTTAATTGGGATTTCATGTCATGAATCTACATAAAATATCCCATAACATTAAAATTGTCATATTAAATTAATAATAAATGAAAAGAATTTATCACGGCACAACCGTGACTCCGCCTGTCCACCGGACGTGTGTGCATGTGTAAAAAGGGGATTAGTCTGAGAAGCAACCAAGAGGCTAAGGCTGACTCAGATAGGAAAAGCAGCTTTTCAGAGAAGAGAGACAAGAAGAACTGGGGAAATAGTCATATGAAATCCAATTTGTAGACTCAGCAAAAGGCCTGATGAGACCAAAATGGAATCTTTTTACCTTAACGCAAAGTGCTACATTGGCATAATCCCAGTCCAACACAACAGCGTGCTCAGTGTGAAGCATGGTGGTGGGAGCATCATGTGGCAGAGCTGCTTGTGTTATCAGCAGGGACTGGGGAAATGGGTCAGGATTGAAAGTGGGACGGATGAGGACAAATACAGGGCAATTCTAGAAGAAAGCCAGGTGCAAGTTGTGGCATTACACAATGTGAACAATTTGTGTCTGAACAACGCAGCTCATTTGCTAATTGAAAAAACCATAACAACGTAAAACAAAACAAGCAAAAAAACCTCCAAACATTAGCATACAAATGATTTTTAATCATCTGGTCTATTCAGCCATGTCTGAGTATAATATGTGATCTAACCCCAGCAGTGTTCTAATAAAGCACTCACTCCTAGTGATGATTTATAAAATCTCTACACACATCATGTGATAAACAGATTCAGCTCAATCTCCTGCAACTTTCCTCCCATGATTAATCAAAACAACCTATTTTCTTTTAGCTTTCTTCAGCTTGTAACAAGTAAATGACCAAAATCAGGGAACTGAATAAATATTCCAATTTGGTTAAAGCTATATAAATTAAAGCTGAAATATTACAAACATGTCAAAAATGACCCTGTGGTGATGTTTTCCCAAGTAAACATGGATATCAAAGAAAAATTGAATTGCAAATATTTAAAGGGCGTGATCCCAGAAAGAGAATATTTGATTGCATTGATGGAACTGGGAGATTGCTTTATAATTGTGTTGGGTATAAATGTTTAGAAGGCAGCGAGCAGGGAACAGAGTGATGATTAAACATTGAGATTGGTAATGAGCTCTCCAATTGAACGTAATCCTATTCGTAATGACAAAATCGGACGTTTCGTGCAGAAAGAAAAAAAATCCAGTAGACAAACTTGTGCGCTGGGAGCTAGACATGAGCAGAGATCAGTATTATAGCTGAAGTGTACAGTGTGTGATGTTTCTTCATTTTGGGATTCAATCCTGCTGAGCTTAACAGCTTGAGTAGACTTGAGGTCACTACACCTGTAAGAGAAATGGGTAATAATCGTAATGCTATTCACTTTTTAACTTCTCAGTAGAATGATTGTGAATGAATGTGTGTGTGTGTGTGTGTGTGTGTGTGTGTGTGTGGTTAAATGACTGAAGCCTGATATAACCCCTGGTATGCGATCACCAACACCTCCAAATGGTGCAAATGAAAAAGCCAAACTGTGATTTTTTCACTCTTGACATTTTTTAAAAGAAAAATCATGTCCAGAGCACCTTGTTCGCTGCTGATGAAAAACCCCACCAGTATTAGCTAGTATCGGTAGCTTGCTTAGTAGATTAGATACATTTATCTTAGTAATTCAAATGAAATAAAGATTAACTTTGATGATGGAAATGGGGTTGTATGTCTTCACCAGAGCTTTGGAGAAAGAAAGCCAGAAGAGGGTTATGGATGAACATCCCAAACCTACACAGGCTGAAATTCTTCATTATGTTGTAATGCTGAAAGTTTTTCTAAAATTTTCCTAAATCTCTGAATATTAGCTTCATAAAAAGATTCATTTTCACCAGTCTTTATCCTCCATGTTGTTTTTTCCCTCATTGCCACCTAAGCTGCAACCTGATTGGTCATCACAGCTTTGACGTCACGCAACACTTTTAATTATTAGCAGTAAACAGGGAATATCCGTAATCACAAACAAGAACACGGGCATGGGTTAGGACCAGGAAACACAGAACATGGGAACTAGAAAACAACGTACGAGGAAACGCCATAGCTTAAGAGGAAAACTCATTAGAAACTGAACTTGTACTGATGACAGGATGGGGCGGAGTCAGGACTGGAATCAAAATAAACACACATGGAAGAGTAAACACGGAGAGAGTCAGTCAGGGTTACTAAGTGTGGCAAATTAGCATGAGGTCACAATAAAAAAAGCTCTGAAGTGACTTTATAGGCAAGCATTCTTTCCCAAATCCAATTCCAGTCTTTGTTTCAGGATCTGATATGCGAAATGTTTTCTCCGATATCGGATCCACTATTTTTTTGCTGGTTTCGGCACAATCGGCTCTGACTCCACAGCTCAGTCCCATCTCTACTGCTGTCCTGTGATTCAGTGTCCTGGCCACGCATCTTCTCTCTTCAAAGGAGACGTGCTTTCAAAGGTCTACAGCCTAATTGAGTTTAATTACTAAACTAATCTAACACCTGATCAAAATAAACAGGGATTAAACTTTAGACTTGGATGCTCAAGACACTAAATTAATTATAGTCTCGTACTCATGAAAGCTGTTAAGGACAAATGAAAGGAAGTTTTTTCGGAGCCTGTATGGAGAATTAAAACCCCCCCAAAAAACATCATAAACACTAAAACCAATGTGTGGTTTAGAGTGATATTTAAAAATGAACAGGCCGGATAGGGGTGTGTGAATGTGAATATGGATGGATTTATGTGGACTTGGTGGATATTTGGAGAAGGTTGTGGTCATTTGATGAAGCCGTGAGGTTTGCAGATCCGCCCGCTGAGCTCTTCCTGCTGTTCTTTCAACACCGGCACACTGAAAATGAAACCCTCTACCTTTCATCCTCCACTGATATTTAACAATAAAGTCAGCTTTGACTCTGAACATTCATTCACATGCCACTTTCTGCTCCCGAGAGCCTCAGATCTTTAAGATCATGTGGCTTCATGATACAGTACCTGTACATGTGCTATTCCATAGGACGACATCTGAAAAATCTCAGAAGAGACATGGTATATGGTGTGTGTGTGTGTGTGTGTATGAGTACTGCTTATACGATGAGACCCCATGCTATAAGTCTCAGCCCTAATGGCTTCCTAATAGCAAGAGCGAGCCACTGATGGGAGGTGAAACTTGCTTTAGAGCTCCCATTCAGCATCCCGAGCAGCCGTCACTGATGAAACATATGCAGCTGTCACAGCTTACTGAAAAATAAAAGCAGCTGTTTGTTTTTACGATGCTTTGATGCATTTGACCTTCAAGTCAAACTCAGACCTTAATGTACGGTCGCTGTAGAAAACTCTCCAGAGAGAAGAAATGCTTCTGTTTCATCTTTCTTCCTAAAGTCTACGCTGTTGTGTGTGACATTTTCCGCCTTTTCTTGCCAGAGGTTTAGTCGAATCCAACTGAACAGAGAGAAAGATGTGAGAGTACAACAGTGAGACAGACTGGATAGTTTGTGTGTTTTATCTGTGTGTGCATTAGGTGTCATTTAAATACAGTCATGTCCCCTTTATTGTGTTTTCAGATCCTTCATTCTTATGCTAAACTTATTAAGTGAGACAGCAGAAATAAACTAATTTCACTTTCCTTTTCTTCACTCTCCTCTCCATACTAGTTGGGTTTCCATTGCAGTTTTCTGCTAAATAGAAGCAATATTTAAAATTTTTTGGCAAAACACCATTGTGAATGGTCTGTGTTTCCATTAAGTGATGTTTTTCGATTAAATCTGGGTTTTCTCCTCTTGCTGCAGCTCTTACAGAGTGCTCTTTTATCAAAAAGGTAGCATTTCCATTTGCTCTTCATCATGTCATGTGACTTGAATGCAAAAATTGTTTCCATTTCAATTTAGCTAAATTTTGATTTACCAAAACTTCTGAAAAACCAGGAGCATAAAAACTTTTTTTTTAAATACTTGACCTTTTTTTTCCCCCGAAATTCATGTGTTTCCATTACTCATTTTTTAGTTCACAATTTCAAACTGCACATTAAGCAGTTAATAGAAACACGGCTACAGCGATCCTCGTGTTTCAACATAAGCTTATTCATTTAGTTAAGTGTAATGTTTTTGTACACTAAACGAAGCTAAAAAAGTCCTGCCATATTTACTTTGCTTTCCATCACACTCACAATATAACAAACACCAATCAGGTGTAAATGACCACAGCTGATTTATATTTAACCTCACCCACAAAAAAATCAAAGACAAAGCTCACAGAGAGCTGAAAATGACAAAATACCTGCATGAACTAAATCTTCCGGTAAAGCAGCTCAGCCACTGCAGCTCATCAGCTGCCATAGACATATACTAACCCTTCCTGCTTTTATAGGGTGCCATTACTTTTGTTCTTATTGAACAAAATGCCTAGTCTTATTTGTTAATTGATTACTGTCAATATCAATATCAAATACCGCCCTGTCGCTCTCCAGGGCTGGTGGTAATCAACAGGAACCCATCGTGCCTCCCACCTGCCTGGTTAATGCCATAGATTGGGACTTCGACCAAGAGTTAGCTCGCCTTCAAAGAGGAGAGGCCCCGGAAAACTGTCCCCCTGGACGTACTTTTGTACCTCAGCAACTACGGGGTAAAATCATCACGTGGGCACACACCTCACCAGCCACGGGACACCCCGGCACCCGTAAGACACACGACCTCCTCCGGGAGAAGTACTGGTGGCCCAATATGATCAATGACATTAATAGGTTCGTACATTCATGTTCTTCCTGTGCTCAGGCTAAAGTACCTCGAACCTCGACGGGAAACTCTTACCTCTGCCCGTCCTACAACGTCCCTGGTCCCACCTCGCGATCGACTTCGTGACTGACCTCCCTGAGTCCGAAGGTAACACCATCATCCTTGTTATCACAGATCGATTTTCCAAGTCCATTCATCTATTGCCATTTCCCGTCTTACTGTGTGCCTTTGTTTTAGCGGAAACCCTGTTCCAGCAAGTTTTTAGGTTCTTCAGCATTCCTGAGGACATTGTCAGTGACCGGGGACCTTAGTTCACCTCCCAGATATGGCAGAACTTCATGGAAAAGCTGGGCGTCACAGTGAGTCTAACCTCGGGGTACCATCCTCAGTCCAACGGGCAAGTAGAACGGGCTAACCAGGAAATAGGGAGGTTCCTGAGGACCTTCTGCAGCCACAATCAGAGCGACTGGGCGAGATTTCTTCCATGGGCAGAGCATGCACAAAACTCGCTCCGTCACTCGGCCACCAAACTGACACCCTTTCAATGTGTTCTAGGTTTATAGCCAACTTTATTCCCGTGGAACGCCAATCCTACCTCATCACCGGCCGTCGCCGAGTGGTTCACGACGGCCAACCTGCTTACATGGTAAGGAACATCCTGCAATCACAGTGGAGAAAAGAAGGGATGCAATACCTGGTAGACTGGGAGGGTTACGGCCCCGAGGAGCAATGCTGGGTTCCGGCTAGAGACATTCTGGACCCTTTAATGATTCGTCAGTTCCACCTGGATCATCCGACTCAGCCCGGACCTCGACCTCGTGGACGCCCTCGGAGACGTTCGGCTCCCGGAGGTAGCCCTTTGGCCCCCCCTGGCTCTGTCAGGCCTGCCTCTGACCTAGACTCCAATGCCCATGAACACTCAGGCACTAGGGCGCATTCCCCGGAGTTCTAACTGGTTGCTGCTGCAGCCAATTTACAACACACCCTCCTCACAGATTATTTATACACGCACTCTCACTCATGCTGGTAGCGAAGCAATAGTTTGCCTGTTCACTCTATCTGCCGAGCGTTTCCTGTTGTTATTGCTACTCTGGTTTATGATCTTTGCTAGCATACAAGTTTATGACCTTGCCTGCTCTATTTTGTACTGTTTGCCCGATCGATTGACCTCTGCCTGTTTTGACTACGTATTTGGATTACTGTTCTCTGGTACTTCTGCTCATTAAAGAAACGGATCTGCACTTGTGTCCTCTCCTGTTGGTGTTGCCTGTCAGATCCGTATATATTCAATCACAGTAACTCACGAGCTATTATACGATCTGAAGCCAGTTGATCGACTCTCCTCCTCAGGAGTGAAACGCACAAATGATTTTATTTTTCTGAATTGAGCAGCTTTTCACTTTCCTCGTGCAAATGTTCCTGCGACCGATTTACGAGTAAATGTTATGTCCGTATCGGTTTATGATAAATGAGGCCCATTGTAATTTAAACCACCTTTCCAACAAACATCACTTCATCTTAGTCGTCATCTCTACAGGCTCTCGGAGGAGCTACAGTGAAAATTTAAATGTAATCTTATCACTTCTCCAGCATCGCTATTCATCCTGTGTATCACATTTAAATGAAGGAAAGCATGGTTATGATATAACTGTGTCTCAGAATATACTTTGGAAAGAATTACTGTGAACTTGAATATAAGTGACTTATTAAAATTCATAACCTCAGGGTCGTAATGATGAAAAATTAAGATGAACTACCCATGTCCTCATAAATAATAATTCATCTCTTACAGCTTCTATTAAACAAGCTGCGCTCAGCGTTTTTCAGACGTCCTGACTTGAAGCGTTGGCGACGGCATAGAGGAACAACATGACATCGGTTATAGTCCTTTTATTTAAGAGAAATATGCAGGGTGTCTTTTCTTAAGTGGCCTTTAAAACTTCCATTCAATTCCACAACCCTGAAAATCCTTCATCACAAAGAGGTATGAGAACAATTCCTGACCAAAATAAGCCAATGGAAAACAACATTGTAGCATGCTCTTTGTGTTCAACTCTGTGTTTGATTGGTGATTAATTCTCTATAACAGCAGTTCCGTATAGCAGTAGTTCTACGTTCTACATTCATTCTCGTTCTACATCCTACGTTATGGTTTCTATAGTAACGCCTCCACATAAACTGATATAACACGTTTAATTTCTGATATGGTGAAGTTTTCAATAAGGAGATGTTTATTTGCTGTTTATGAAAGGAGTCTCCAGTGTCATCACTTGAACTGTAACAGTCAGAGATTCCACAGCGTTGTACCGTATGTAGCTATAAATGGATAAAAATTAAGATAAAACATTTAAAATACTTAATATTGGCAAATTGCTGTGTTATAAAAGGAATAACAAATAATCAGCTTCAGACCATGCATCAGACCATCACGTTGTTGATTATTTCCCTATAACAGCACACCTTTGATTTATTTACTCCTGACTTGACACTTAAGGCTTTTCCCTCAAGCTTATAAGAAGCCTATAACAAGTTGGGTGTGTGTTTTTTTTGGGGAAAGCAGGTGGTTTGCTGCTGAAGCAAGTTAGCGCCTTAAAAAGCTAACTAAATTAACTTAATTCAAATGCAAGAAATGGTTCCACGTGGTTGAATTGAGTTACATTAACACACTTTGTTTTTGTACATCTGATCACGTAATCCAAAGTGCTGAGTTAAATCAAAATTTGCGCTCTTACCAAGCTGAGGATCCAGCCTGTCTCGCTGGTTTTGCGAGACTGTGACATTTAGCACTGCGCTACTCTACCACACGTGCTTTAATCATGTGTATTTAAGTTCTGCGTTATTTATATCAGCACAACAACCTAGCGAGGTTTTTTATGGAAATTGGATCACGTTAATATTACATGAATTAATCAAGCAGGGAGCCACATAATTCAAACAAGTAATTAAAAACTTTTAATTAAACCATGTTAGGTACGCTTGACGTAGTACGTCCTTTTAAATCTGACCAATCACATATCGCATTTTTTTCCAGTGACAGGGCCCCCAAGTGTTATTTTATAACTTATTTCTCATGAAACTTATTTGTTGGACTTTACCCCGTTTTACAGATCAATGCTGGAAACGCGGAGGGTTTTCTCTTTCTTCAGGATTCCTGACACATCGACTGGGGTGTGGCTGTTGGACAAGTCTTTTATTTATAAGCCTTTTTTGCATTCAGTCCAATCTGCACTGGCAGAAGCGACATGGAGAACTTATCAGTATGTAGTTGTATCACATTAATCATGCCTGGGAGAGTAAAAGAGCTTCGCTAGAGCTCAGCTAAAAGGACATCTGATGTCTTCTGATGAAAGTGTGATTAGTGAAGTGTCAGTGTAGTTAATACTCACTCTGAGACACAAACACACACACACACACACACACACTTCAGTGTAGAAGACTGTGAAATACAACACATTTATCAAACACTTCAGGTATCTGATGTGTGCAGTTATACACTCTAGAGCCAGCGTTCTTAAATGATATGCAGAACTGTAAAATCCCCCTTAACACATTCAGCATCATCTAAATACTCTAAATAATTAGTTACATTAATCACATACAGTATATACAATAATATTTGGCTATTTATTAGAAGGTTTTTTTTTTTTTTCATTTTTCAAGCTTACACCCATTTTTATTAATATTGTCATTAGATTCCAGCTGAGGTTATTTACAGGCATAATAACATTGATAAAGATGGACTATTATTTTCACCACTGTAAAACAAAACAGTGGCTATAGAGAGTAAAGCCAAAAAAAAAAAAAAACCCAAAGTCTAAGACTAACCTGAGTCTAAGAAGTCAGTGTTTGTGGTTTAGAAATTCAATATAGTCACATGCAAAACCTCACAAAGTTGTGAAATAATGAACAAAATAAGACACATGTGAGAATAATAAGAGGGCGTGGCCAAGCAGAGTCAAAGCAGGAAATACGTTTTTAAAAAAGGATCCTTTTCCTACATGTGATTTTGTCATTGTTAGCCTACTGTGTTCACCAGTTTCATGTTTGTCCTGAATTAGTTTGTCCAGGTTCCAGTTTACTACTGGATATTTCCGTGTTTTGGTTTTATTTTAATGTGCATGATTACGAATATTCATATGATGTCACTGACTGCCTCTGCTCTGACCTCCGCTTTGACCTCTGACAACACTCGCCCTTAATACGTCACACACTGAGTTTATGGACAGGAGGTTATATTTGTAATTACATAATATTATTAATACTCATATTATGAAGTCTTATAATGTAATAATTTGTGTGTGTTATAAACTGTAGCTCTGCAGTCTGTCTATAGTAGAATATGTACAGCTTTGTAAGAAGGGACCTAACTGTGAGTGTGTTTCTGGATTCAATCGATTTTGCTTTCTAAGTGTGCTGCAGAAAAGTGCCATTGATTTTCCTCCTAAAGTGCATGACCGAAAACACCAATTTGTGCTGCTATAAATGTGTCTGAGAGAATTGACTTGTGAATTCAGATGAAATTGTTTATTTTTGAATATTCCCTCCATAAGCTGCTGAGGAAACGCTGGTGTGGCTGTAGCACGGCGGTGCGGTGGTTAGCGCTGCTGCCTAATAGCAAGAAAATTCTGGTTTCGAACCTTGTGGCTGAAAGGGGCCTTTCCATGTGGAGTTTGCATGTTCTCCTCGTGCCTGTGTGGGTTTCCTTTGGGTGCTCTGGTTTCCTCCCACAGCCCAAAGACATGCAGATTAGGTCAACTGGCTACTATAAATTGCCTATAGGTGTGAATGTGAGTGTGAATGGTTGTTTTTCTTTGATAGATTAGTGACCTGCCCAGGGTGTAACCCCGCCTCTCACCTGAGGTCAGCTGGGATTGGCTCCAGTTTCCCCACAACCCTGATGGATAAGTGGTTTAGATAATGGATAGATGGATGTGAGGCAGTGAGGTAGTGCAAATAATCAGATATAATGAATGCACATATGCAAAAATGTCCTTGAGAAATCCAGACAATGGTATGAATATGTAAACCTGGAACACATCGCGATGTGGGAATGGATGTTAAATATAAATACAAACTGAATAGGTTTCTTACAGAAAAGAAATAAAGATGAAATGTTTTCTTCTCTGTGGTGTTACATAGCAGGAGGACAGATTGTTTCAGCACCTTATAGAGGAAATACACCTTATAGTATAGCATACTGATGTGACTCTGTGTGTGTGTGTGTGTGTGTGTGTGTGTGTGTGTGTGTGTGTGTGTGTTATGTGCTTTACTTGAGCTGTGAGGCAGCTAAATGAGATGGGAACATCAAGTGGACCTAATCAACTAAACTGTATGAGACATCGACAAAAAATATCATGAATAATTTGGTAGTTTTTCTCATACAAATACAAGGTTGCTAGAGGAATTTCTAAAAACCTGAAATTCTCTTTTAGCATAAAAGTCTATTAAAATCAGCCAGGTGAAAAAAAGGTCACACAAACACAATCAGCTGCTGAATAGAGATGAGACTTAATCCTCAAATTATGTAAACTTTGAACCTAATTTGTTTATTTATTGTATACTCCAGCCTCGATTTTATATTTCAGGTTTGGTATTACCTAAAGAGCCACTGTCGAGCTGGTTCTCTGAAACGCTCTTAATCAAAATATATTTCTAAGTGTAGTAGCAAAGAACTGCTGCTAAATTGATAAATCCTGCCCTGTGCTTATCCCAGGATCTACATCTGGATTTCTGTACAGCTGCTTAGTGACAAAGTCTATTATTTATAAAGTGCTGTACAAATAAAGTTGGATTGGATTGGATTGGATTATTTTCAGTTATTAGCGAAATTGCCATCAGATTTTGAAAATTAAGTTCTTGCTGTGATGTTAATAAAGGAAAGGGCTGACACACACAAGTACCATCTCTGAGCTTTATTCATCAGTATTTGTGTACACAGGAAGTTGAATGTATTTTGTCTCTGTTCTTGTCCTCCCTCCTCCCTTGTAATTGGTGTGTTATCCTATAGTGTTCACCTGTTCTGTGTCTCACCCTTGATTAGTTTGTCTATGTATACCCTGTCGTGTCATTATACCTTTGAGAAGTCATCTCATGCATTTTTTATCTCGCTATAAGTCCAAGCCTTGTCTCCTTTGTGCCTTATTGTTTAGTTTGACGCTAACTCGATATTAGAATTTTTTCAATACATGCATTTCAGTACACGCCAGCTGTGTCAGAACTGCATCCAGGTGTGTAAACCTTCAGCCCTTGCACACAGTAATCACAGTAAATGACAGGTAGTAAAGGTTGTGGGGTAATGAGATGATGCTCACTTCACCTCTAGTGTCTCAGCAGTATTGATGATAAACACACCCGTTTTCCCTCAGCCGTGGAGTCACCGACCTGCCGCTTTAACTCGATCCCCACAGGAACATTAAACACGTCACTATGAGGGATTTATAGGAGCTCACTGCAGAGTTCAGTACAGTCCATCCTCTGTCCATCCTCTGCTAATAAAGTGCTATTAAACAAACTCCATCATAGGAACTTTTGGTGGAGGTGAAAATATCTCCCACCTGCACTGCTGCTGAAGAACCTTTATGAACAAAAGAGCGTCAGCCAATCTTAGCATAAATGCACAGTTGCAATTGTAATTCAACATCATTTTATCATTAATATAGATAAGACGCCTTACACTCCTTTTATTCGGTGAAATCCGCACATTAAAGCTCAGTAGGCAGGAATTTCTAAACAATAGTGAAAGCATCAAGAAGCAACAGGCACGATATTCTCCATGACGGGCTTTTTCCAATATAGCTCATTAGAGACCCAAAAGCCAATCGAAGTATATACAGTGGTGTGCATAAGTATTCACCCCTAACCCTCCACTCCCTTGAACTTTTCCACATGTTGTAGTGTGCTAAATTAGTACTGAAATGGACATGGCAGGAATTACATATCACAAATCTATGATGTAGAGGTGAAAACTCAACAGAATTCGCTAAATTAATTATAAATAAAAATATACAAGTTGTGATTGCATAAGTATTCATCGAGTAAAAGTGTGAAAATTCATTTTCCCCCTCCCTCTTTAATATTATCTGCTATTTTGTGTAGCCGAGCGTAATCAATGTGACTCGATCCAGCAAAATGAGTCTCAGTGACCCTTGTGGGGATGTTTGGCTGGTCCTTACAAGGAAATCTGTTTTAACTCTCTGAGGTTAGGGTTACTGAGGTTAGGTATAAGCATTGTGTTATTACCTGCATTAATAATTATCTCAAAAGAAGGTCTTCACAAGCATCGGAAGACAAATGTGTGTGTGATCTAAACAAAAACAAGGGTCACCGTGACTCATTTAGATGGATCGGGTCACAAATGATTCTTTGGCTCTCCTGGGATTTGATCTTTTCACATTCTGGGTAACAAGGTGAAAGATTTGGGTCAGCAGCAGCAGTATTACAGTCTCAGGTGCTAATGATTTGGAGAAAACTCTCTGCGGTATAGATAATGGATGGATGGATGGATGTCCAAAGATTGTCTCAAACCATGAAGAAGAGTACATTCTACTGGAAAAGTTACACTGTCAAATATATACACACATTATGATTATGGATGGCTTCTCAAACAGAAAGATCATATATTATGCTCCAGCTTAGCCACAAAAGAGAAACTTTATAGCTGTAAAATCTCAAGGACACAGTGTGATCCACAAACAGCCATAACCTGGAAGTTCCTCACAGCAGATGCTAAAACAGAAAAAAAACAAAGCCCCTGGGTTTGGAGTTTTGCAGCTTATTTATGATTTTATGGCAAAACCTAGAAAAGAACAGAACTGACAGGAAATAAAACATCAGTTTAATGAGCAGCGATCATAACAGCAATCGTAAAAACCCCAGAAAATAAAATTATATTTGTTTTGGCAAAATAAACCAAAGTCAGCTGTACTCTCAGTGGACTGTTGTTATCTTCAGCCTGAAATGAAATCTTAATATATTTTGCTTACGCTTTAGAGTAATAAAATTATTTTTCTGAGGTCTGAAAGCCAGTGTTATGCAAATTAAATCACAAAATGTAATTAGTGATCACAGATTATTTACACCAGCACAAATATAGCTCACACTCACTTCACCATTTTTTTCAAGGCTTTCCAAACAAACAACTCCAAAGTGAATGAAATATGAACAAATCAATTCACAGGAAAAAAAGAGGACAGTGTTCCCAGTGTGATACAGCGCGTATCCTATACGTGAAATGAAACAGAATTTTTTCCTATGTTTTATATTCTCTCTCTGTAGAAGATCATTCCTGTAGAGAGTATCGGCTCTGCTGTAGAAGCATTTTTCCATCTCTGTTTATTGATATCATGTTTCCATCTGTAACACATCAAAGACACCACCTTGCTGCTATTGGGTTCGTGGCTTCTCAGATCTATAGAGCGCTCCTGCAGGCTCTTAGGGGTGAGATTTGATTCTGTTTGCTAAATTCAGACCCCATGAAAGCCAAATGTAATATAATTTACAGGTCTTCACTTACGAGGTTGCATATTCCTGAAGAGGAGTTGAGGAGAACTATCCTGTAGGTAAGCGCTGCAAAACCTACCTGAAAAATTATGTAGTTCAGGACATGAGAGAATTTTTCTTAGAAGTTATCTTTAGCCTTGAACTGGAGATGAGATGAAACTCCACGGTAGAAGGGTACTA
>JAQQZU010000033.1:27646935-27657838 GCA_030068025.1 Parauchenoglanis punctatus
TGCAGATGAACGGGATTCAGAGGAACCTGATGTGGTCTTCACCTGAAGTTTGTGCATTCTGAGATGCTTTTCTGCTCTGCACGGTTGTGGTGCAGAGACCAGACTGCAGAGTGGTGATTTGAGTTACTGTGTCCTTCCTGTTAGCTTGAACCAGTCTGGTTATTCTTCTCTGATCTCAGGTGGTCATCAGTCTCTGAAATACTCAAACCATGCCATGCTGAACAGTTCTGCTGTTTGATGTGAACATTACCTGAAGAACTTGACCTGAATCTGCACTCCTGTATACACTGCGCTGCTGCTACTTGACTGGTTGATTGGATAATTGTAAGCATGAGCAGGTTGTTCCTAATAAAGTGGTAAGTATAGCGCTGTTCCTGACTCGTGTACACAAAAGGCTCGTTAGATTTTGGAGAAAGTTTCTGAGAATGTTCATTTCATTTCCACAAAGCAGTACAACCATCCGAACACCATGAACGCACCGCAGAGCAAACTCATTCATGAAAACACAGACACGTTCTTCTAACAGCTCACTGACAGCAAAGCACTACGGACTGGTGACGTATTTCTGTATTTTATATGAAGAGTGAAACACCTCGCTCATCATGGGTTTAGAATAAAGCTGTAACTGTGAGCCTGTGCTTCTCACCAGATGTTTTTAGCTTCACACAGAGTGTGTAAAATAATCCTGTAACAGGAGTAAAAGGAAATGTGGAGGTGAGATTAGATTAAAAAAGACCACATCAGCTCCTCCGAGAGAGTTTTTGGCAGCCGCTGGTTCTCTTTTTCCTGTTCTGTCACTGATATATGAATCCACACAGGTCCTGCTGGCTTCATGCTTAGTTTTATGGTTTTCTCTCTTCATTTCTCGCTGTCTGTTTTTCCACTTCGACACACGGCAGAACGGCGAGAACACTCAGCTCTGTCGAAGTGCACTTCCTCTGTGGATAAAGAGAGCTTCGGTTCCTCTTTACCTTGTTCACTCGTCCCACTGCGAAGGGAGAAAACGGAGCAGAGGTCATTTTCATTCACACAGAGACGACAAAACCACAGCACAGATAACCTTACAGCAATAATGAGATCATATACAGCATGGATACATCAGGAAACGTTTACGATGGTATAGCTATGTCTGTTCTGCATTGCGCTAACCCTTCTACTTCAGGTTAAAAAACTATTTTGACCAGTTTTTTTTCTACTTCCTGCTTGATAAAGTTCCCAAACACACCCAGGTAATGATTTATTAACAGTATGTGAGTAAAAGCATGTGTAAACTTGAGAACATCTGTATAAATGTCCAACCTGATTTACTAAAAGGATCTATGGAAGACTGAGTCTTTTATAACTGAGCAGTCAAACAGGAAAATAATTAACAACACGGTGGTGTGATACGGCCTGATTCGAAGTTATTATAAAGTCACACCCTGAAGTGTTTTAATTCTCAAATACCACAGCAAATTTCCAATGATTCCAATTTTTAATTATTAAACAACTGAATGTTTTTCCATTTTTTTACAATTATTGTTACATATAATGTTGTGAAATGTCCATGAAACTAGTTAGCTCTTTTTCTTACGTACTTTATAGCAGCTACAAACAATCCTTCCCTCAGCAGCCTCTTTGCTTTCTATGACAAAAATTTATTTTTATGACAAAAAGCACAGTTTGTCTTGTCAGACATCGCAAAATAGTAAACTTGTCTATTCTGAAAACTTAAAAGTTACAGCTGAATGTCTGACTGTGACAAAGCTCTGACACTGGAAAATCATTTTGAAAATATTAAATAAGCATTTGGACCTGTAGCAACTGCAATGTAATTGCTCGCTTCAGGATCAGAGATTTCATGTAAGTTAATACAACTGAGGTATTAGATTTGTGGAAGTGTCGTTTATAATTATACCGAGTATTAACAGTACAAACAAATCTGTCGAAGTGATACTTTTGGGTCTTCAAGCATTCAGAAAGCTTCTCAAAATTGTACTAGATATTAGACTTTTCTTTTATGAATCTTCTTTGATATGCAACCACTTTATGTGTCCACATATATTTGTAATGGAGTTATTATACTTCTACATTGGCTATGTTTTGTCACTATTGAACTTCTACTGGATTTTAAGATGTATGGCATTGCTGAAATATCTCGCATCATTAGGGAAGGTACATTTCATTTGGAGGAGTTGCCCCATGACTCGGATCTGCTCCAGAATGTAAGGGGTTCCTCCTTGGCCCATGCTACACATTGCTACCAAGCTTCATGGAAATCAGGTCAGATAGCTCTGCGCAATCCTGATTAGAGTCAAACTGCACTGCACTGAAAGCGTAACGTCCCGGGCAGAGGTAAAAACATATGATTTGTCTATGGTTTTTCTTGAAAATGTTCTGAAAAGGTGTTTAACTCACACTTATCTGTGTGTAACTCACTTAACCTTCCTTATGAAACTCGTGTTTACACTCGTTTATTTTAAGTTCACATTGTGTGTGAAAGTGTTTTATGTATCTCATTTGCGTTAATCAGTGTTGTTCATTTTTAGTTTCCAAGATCCAAACTCATCACAGCTTTTGAGAACAAACAATACATGCAAAAACACCTCAACTGGGATTTTAGTATTTGGGATTTTAGTAAATTAGACACTCGGGGAACTTCAGCTCATCATTAAGACTTACAAAGTGAACACGATTCAGGAAAATGTTGGGTCTTTTATCGATTGTTAGGCACATTACCCTGTCCTGGCTGCTTGACTACATCAGGTGTGAGTGGGACATTGTGTCGAGTTTATTTATTAACACACACTTTCTTTAACTTCACACTTTTACTGTTGGTGTTTATCCGAACGTAACGTGTGTGTGTTCAGCTGTGTTCAGCTCAGAGCACAACTCAGTGTGATTTCCTCTTTTTTTCCAGCTGTGTTCCTCATTAAGGCCTTCATGTGCATGCACACACACACACACACACGTGCACACACACGCGCGCGCACACACACACACACACACACGCATCTTTGGGCTCAGAGTTGAGTTAAATGCACATAATTGAATTTAAACCTCAAACTTAACTCCAGACTTAAAAGCTACTTTGAAGTTTTGCAAGCGTTGCGTATTAATTCATTAATTATTATCAGACATTTATATTATCTGTTTTCACACATCATAGTCATAGAGATTGCTTATGTCAGACTGGGTTTGAGCCGTGAGTGTAGCAGATACTCTGTCAGCTCATAATTCAAACTTTCTTTACATTTTCTTTAAATGAGTGCGCATCGACTGAACAAAAACATTATTTTATTAATTCAGCAAGTCAAAATATTAATAACAACAATTTCATGAGTATCTCGTAAATTCATTGATTTGCTTGCATGAGTGAATGTCCAAGCTTAATATATAGTGCAAAATAATAGGATGTGCTGGATCAAGTGCTATTTTCTAAAGGTGGTGGCCATATTGTTAAATTACACCCTAATAATTATCAAGGCGATAATTACAGCTGGATAATCACCTGCAGTAAAACCATATATTAGTAATATACTAGACTATTAGATTTCTTTCAACTTTCACCATCTTCTCATTCATATATCTTCATATTGTTCATATTGCTTTTATGTTAGATCATTTTACATTTGACAGACAGGAAAGAACGCGATTTCCTTCTTCAGTCTGTATTTTCTATCCCTGATTAATTTTTGGGTGTTTAAAAGCAGTGATCTAGAATTACAGCTAGATAAGTTCACATTGTGTGTGAAAGTGTTTTATGTATCTCATTTGCATATTCGCCTCTCGCACGAAGATGCTGGGATTGGCTCCAGCTTCCCCGCGACCCAGATGGATAAAGCGGTATAGATGATGGATGGATGGATGGATCTAGAATTAAAAACCCCCAAAAAAATCTGACTTCAGAGACATGAATAACACGGAGTTGATTTGTAAATCTGAATAAAGAGCTCAGAAAAGCAAGTGAGTAACCTGACTCTGAATAAGCATAACTTTCTCCACATAAATACTGATGTAAATGTTGGATTAAAT
This sequence comes from Parauchenoglanis punctatus, assembly GCA_030068025.1. Taxonomy (NCBI): domain Eukaryota; kingdom Metazoa; phylum Chordata; class Actinopteri; order Siluriformes; family Auchenoglanididae; genus Parauchenoglanis; species Parauchenoglanis punctatus. The sequence continues at coordinate 27,650,950 of JAQQZU010000033.1, forward strand.
CACTGACTCTGAATACGACTCGTAGCGATGTTACTGACCAATAGATGATGCTCTTCTGAGTTACAGTTCTGTCTGTTTAAATGTCCGGATGGTGACCCGCTCCATCGATCACTTCCCTACATTTAGACCTGCGTTTCTGACTTACTGCAGTCTCAGGTTTCTTTTAAAAGTCTTTTATTGCTAATCGCTAACACTCATCCTCTCTCTTTCAGGCTGTAGATTGGATTTTATGTATTTATCTCCTCTCGCTGCCACTGAAACTCGATCAGACGCCTTGTTTGAGCTTTCTCTGTATTGATCTCTCATCCGGACCCTGCACAAGATGGAGACATGTCCGTGTGTCTGTGTGTGTTGGGGTATTAATCACTTCGCAGGGACTTATTCACACATTTACACTACGTCATGGTTGGAGCAGTTCTCTGATCGATTCTCAATTCCCAAACAATTGGAGAAATGTCCAGATGTTACCTTAAATCTGACTGTCCTGTGGTGTGTGCTGTGTAAAATCCAATACATTTAATCTAAATATAGCACAATCATCAGTTTTCTAGTTTAAAATCCTAAAGTTTCATTACTTGTGACTGGATATCCTGCAGTGTGAGGGTGAAGCACAGACTGCACAGTGTAAAAAAGCAATCTGAACCTCATTCATGAATGGCAGATTAATTCAGGACAGTGAACATGGCTGTTTCCTGCTATAAGTGCTCACATTGGGACCTCCGGACCACCAGGGGGTGCCAATTTAAAATAAATAAATTTAAAAAATGCACACTTCCTTGAATGTATTAGACAGTAAAATGGTGCCCTCTGAAGGTGTGAAAAGAACAGAAACTGCATTTTATGCAAAAATATTAGATAATTAACATCAGAAGTTTATGGAAAAAGTTGTGATCGTAAATAGTTCATATTTATCTGGAGTGGAAAAACATGGAAAAAAAAGCAAAAGAGGAGAAACATGTCCAAAATACTGGTAAAGAATTAATTGGGAAACATTTAGCAGCTAAATGGCTAGCTAGTATCCAGAGTATGATGTTTTAGTCTAACATTCAGTAAAGTTGCTAGCAAGCTAAGTTACTATTATACAGCTATGACAACTGCAGCATAATCATCGCTCAGGCGGTCTAAACGTCACTCATCTACAAGTCTTTACAGAACTTTTGTCATATGAAGAGTTCAAGCTTTCACCATGCAGAGAGACCTCTAGAGAGCGCCTTCCACGTTTCGTGTTTTTACAAGTGAATCCGGAAAGAAGCACCGGACGAACAAGAACAAAGAAAGACAAGGAATCAGTGTTTGCTGGTGCTGGATAAGAAGTTTGAGAACCCAAATTTTGAAAAATGGAGGATCATACCTATTATTTAAGATGGAAAATCCAAGGGCGTGTGAATGTAAGTATTATTAAGTACGCTACAGGCACCTGACGGCCATCGTACGGGCATCCAGGTGGCTGTGTTGACATGTGTACACACACCCAAGGATGTAACCTGCTTTTGAAACAGTGACCCCGGCTGTTAGGAAAGGTGAAATGAATAAGTGTGTGTAATGAATGGCCAGATGCTACTTTACTCCACAGATCAATACCTCTAAATATAGGGATGCTGAAAGCACTTTAATCAATGATGAGCTTTTAGTCAGTCTCACTCAATGTGAGTGTGTGTTCTGTTCACCATCAAATACACAGATTTATTACTTTTAATGGATTCAATTAATTAAAAATTAACAAACTATCATGGAAATATTCATTATTAAAATGAATCGCAAAGGATAATAAGTGTATGAGGAGAAATACCCTCTGTGTGTGTGTGTGTGTGTGTGTGTGTGCTTGTGTGTGTGTGTGTGTGTGTGCTTGTGTGTGTGTGTTTGTGTGATTATGAGAGTGTGAGAATCCAGAGTGGTGACTGCAGGAATGGCATTGCTGTGCCCTGCTTCAGTCCCAGATCCCTGCAGGGGAGAGGATCAGATCATCTGTTCATCATCCTGAGCCAGGAATCCAAAGCAGAGACGAGGCTCACACACACACACACACACACACACAAACACATGCACACACACACTGTTCTTTCTTCCTGTGTTGCTCTGCACTTCCTCTGTCTGTCTGCTGACCAATCGCAAAACAGGAAGTGCTCCTTCTTCATTAACCCTCTAGATCCCGTTCGGGTCAAAGTGACTCATTGTACTCCTGAAAGCAGAACATCATTCTTATAAAAGTAGAACGACTTCATGAGCCAATGAACGAGAAGAAAAGAAAGCATCACCATAATCAACACCTGAACGAGCTGTTACTATAGAAACGATAACATATTAGAGCGAGATCATTAATATAAACCTGCACTGCTGTGATGCAGAATTAATCAACATCGTCTGACCAATCAGAATCCAGGATTCAGCACTGTGCAATATAATGCCTGGACAAATAAATATATGATTTAATAAATGTTTGTTGTTGTTGTTGTTGTTGTTTTGAAACAAAAATAAGAAAAAAATTAAAGAGCCAAAACCTTTTCATTACTGAGGTTAAGCTCAGGGTCCGGTTTTTTGTGCAGGTGTAGCGTTAATTACCTGCATTAATTAATTAATTAACACACACACACACACACACACACACATTAATTAATGTATTATGTCAATGGAAGGTCCTCATAACAATATGAATATTAATGTGTGTGTGTGTGTGTGTGTGTGTGTGTGTGTGTATTTGCACTCACTCATAACTCACAGTGATAATGAAGAGGATAAGTTGGGCGTGTGTGTGTGTCTGTGTGTGAGTGTGTGTGTGTGTGTGTGTGTGTGTGTGTGTGTGTGCGTATGTGTGTGTATTTGCACTCACTCATAACTCACAGTGATAATGAAGAGGATAAGTTGGGCGTGTGAGTGTGTGTGTGTGGGTGTGTATGTGTGTGTGTGTGTGTGTGAGTGTGTGTGTGTGTGTGATTCAGCTCCCATCTCTCCATGGCACAAGCTCACACTCCTGAGGTCATGACAGCAATAACACACTGATAACAGGTCAGCGCTACTTTTCAGTGAGTGATGCGGCGTGATAGAGCGAGGAAGAGCGTTCACATGAGGGATGGTTCAGCTGCAGAATTAATACTTGTGAAAAATTTGGCAAAGATGAAATGTATAATGTGTCTTTACTGTTACTGCAAACATAATCAAAGAGATTAAACATGTCTGGTGTTTTGACAAATCTAAGAAATTTAGGAGCGTATAGATACTAGATTATAGAAACCTTGTGGCTAAATTTGATTTTATTTCAGCAATTCTGATTGGTCAGAAAGTGTTGATTAGTTTTCTATAACAGCAGCTCTGACGGTAATGCAGGTTTATATACATGTCCTCCTTCGTTTCTATAGTAACAGCAAAGGATTTACTGTTACCACTCTGACTGTTACAAAGTGTGACACTGGAGACTCCTTCCACTGAACATCTATTTACAGGAAATGATCTGTTTGTCTGGAGCAACCGTGTGAACGACTGTTACTATAGAAACGATAAGATAAAACATAACATATAAATATAAACCTGCAACAGGATTTTAATTAACACTTGCTGACCAATCAGAAAGGAGAATCCTTCTTTCTGATTGGTCAGCAAGTGTTAATTAAAATTAAAAAGGGGCACTGGGTATAAATAAATATGACAGTGTGTCTCTGCTTGATGTGTTGATGTGGAACTGAAACCAACAACTCACTACTTCTCGCTTCTTTTTTAGTCTCCTCCTCTTTTAGGAAGTGAAGAAGAAAAAAGCATTGTGTAAACAACAAACATTATGGCATTGTAAAACTGTAAACTTTAACTGAATAATGCACTTTCCTATCAGGCTGTAAAGCTGTAAAGTGATTGGCTGTAGAATGGGTTGCCAGATTGGGAGAAATATTCCCTCTTTACATTCACTTTCCACTGACATAATAATAATAATAATAATAATAATAATAATAATAATAATAATAATAATAATGATAATAATAATAATGATAATATTAATATCTTGGTCTTCTTAGTAGTAGTAGTCTTAGTCGTAATGCAATCAAAAGCTGTGAAATGATTATGAGACTATAATTATAAATAATAATCACACATAGAGGAATATTCAGAATGTTATTAATTCTTTACTCATTTAAAGCTTGAAAAACTCTTATTCTGTTCTGCAGATCATTTTCTTCTTAATGCTTAATAATTGAAAAAAATAATCTGCTAGCAGAATAAAAATATTTAAAGCTTGAAATGAGTAAAATTGTCTAAGATAAGATTTAATAATCTTATATCTGCTTTATTGTTTTTATCATAGAATAGGAAATATTAGATAAATTCCATCTGAAATGGAACAGGAAGGAGAGTTATTCATTATAATCTCAGATTATAATATTTCTCCAGATGCTCCTGTGTGAACATTACCAATGTGATAAATAAAGCCACACGTTGACGTAACGGCTCGGCATTTCTGCTTGATGCTTGCTGTTATTATAGCTAATTAAATATTTAATACAAGATTACAGAGAAAAACATGATGTTTGTGTTTTAAGTGCTAATGATGAATTAATCAAGGACACTAGTATTCAGAAAAAGGCACAGAACATTGTTTTATCCCTTACACTCTTCCAGTTGCTTTTGTGTTATCACTATGTTAATTGTAATTTTGTGTTACACTCCATGTGTGTGTGTTAAACTGAAAGAGGAAATAGTACTCCATTATGGTTTAAAACGTGGTCTAATCATATCTAAAGTGTGGCTGTTTCATTTTTATTTTATTTGTGCATGAGCAGAGGGATTAGATGCGTGTTGATTAGATGCTGTAAAGTAAACTTTCCACCAGTTTATAGTTCCTCTTTCAATTTTTAAGAGTTTTCAATTAACAGGAACTCCGCACACATGATTTATGATGTCATAACACAGCGATGTTGAGATCTGGATTCTGATTGGTCAGAGGGTGTTGATTAATATCCTAGAACAGCGGCTCTGACAGTAGCACAGGTTAATATTAATGCACTCTGTCTAATATGTTAATGTTTCTATAGCGACAGCTCATTCACAGGGACGTGTATGGCGCACGCTTCACATAACGAACAACACGACATAAGGTGGAGACTTAAGGTGGTGAAGCTTCCTGTAAGGAGATGTTTATTTCTGTATGATGTATGGAAGGAGTCTCCAGTGTCAGTGCTGTGTAACAGTCAGAGGTAAAGCTGGAACTGTACGCTTTCAGACGACTTCAGGACGGAGGAGTTTCCTCTTATTATAGATTTATTAGCATCATGAGAGGAAAGAGAGAGGCTGGTGAGGGACAGACTGTTTATAGCTGCTATAACATAAGTGAGAACAGAAACTAGCTTGTTAACTAGGAGGTTCCACAACATTAAATGTAACTATAAATGGATAAAAAGTACAACAACAAAAAAAAAGAATTTAAAAGTGTGGCCTATATGTTGGCAAATTGCTGTGGTGTAAGAGGAATAAAACACTTCGGGACGTGGTGCTACAGGAACACACACACACACACACACACACACACACACACACACACACACACACAAATGCATGTTTCTATTTAAAACACTTCAGATTAATGCTTAGCTTAATTTGAAGTCGGTCAATCTGGCAACCCGTGACATCATCACTACCGCACACACTTGCACACACACGCACGCACGCACACACACACTCGCACGCGCGCCCGCTGCAGAGGCAGGTCAGACTCGTTGTGGATGTGGATCTGGTAACCTCCGGTCCGTTACGCGTTCATTTCCTTCCGTGTTAAAATGAAAACGGGGAAGTAGACGTGCAGAATCGGTGCTCCTCGCGCGCGGACCTGACACGACTATATATTTAAACAACCTCAGCCACACACACACACATTTATATAGACAGTGTGTGTTCCACTGTACATTGTTCTTCTCCTTCCCCGTGGTGTGGTGACTGACTGACCCGCAGTGATGGAGTACTGGCGGCAGTGCGCGCTCTGGCTGATCCGGTGTCGCGTGCTCCCGCAGTCGCACCGGGTCACCTGGGAAACGGCGCGCGCCTTCGACCTGGCGCAGAGTCTCCGGGACGGCGTGCTGCTGTGTCAGCTCCTCAACAACCTCCATCCTCAAACCATCAACCTGAAGGAGATCAACCTCAGGCCGCAGATGTCCCAGGTCAGGAACCACACACACACACACGCACACACACACACACACACACACACACACACACACACACACAGAGGAAAGTGTGTAGAAATGTCTAAATGCACTAACACACCAACTACTCAACTGATGCACCACTAAAGAGCTCTTTAAATAGGTAAGCTTAAAGGTTCCTCTACAGGAACCCTACTTTCTGGCCACTTTATTAGGAACACCCCTACACCTGCTCATCCGTACACTTTACGGCAGCTGTACGCAGGCCTTCTGTCACCAGCATCACTTTTTCCTCTGTCTGTAAGTTAATAAGACATTAAAACACAGCAGCTTGTTCTGTAAGTGCTGACACTGGAGACTCCTTCCATAAATGCTAAATGAACGAATGCTGACTTTTTAAAAATCTGTCAATAACTGATATCAGTGATGCTTTAGAAGCTTGTTCAGTAAGGATTATTATATATATATATATATATATAGATATGTATAAAACAGTTCTGTTTCACTTACTTCCTTTATTGGAGCTCCGGATCCTTCTCGTCATGACTGGACCAGTGACATAAAAGTCATCGTAAAGTTCGTAAGAACTTCATAAAACTATCATTTTTGTTGTAGTATACAGTGATACTGTGGTTGTTAATTCAGCACTTTTAGATGTTACTCAACACCATCAGGGTGTAACACACACACACACTCACACACACACACACACACACTCACACACACACACTCACACACACACACACACACACACACACACACACACACAC
>JAQQZU010000033.1:27664015-27681973 GCA_030068025.1 Parauchenoglanis punctatus
TAGAAAGTTTGACCAATTCTACCAATTCCAATAGAAAGTTTGACCAATTCTACCAATTCCAATAGAAAGTTTGACCAATTCTACCAATTCCAATAGAAAGTTTGACCAGTCCCTTCTTGTGTTCCAGTAGAATCTCCTGCATTACCACAGACAGTTTTGCAAATCCCTCTGGACCAATCTTGCCCCTTCCCATAAAAGGTTTTAACAATTCCACCAATTCCAGTAATAGACAGTTTGACAAATCCTGTCTGCTCCCACAGAAATTTGACCGATCTCACCCGCTCCCATAGAAAGTTGGACCAATCCTGTGAAATGATTGTTTACAATGAAAAGTTACAATGAAAGTTTAACCAATCCTTTATAATCCCACAGAAGGTTTGGCCAATCCATCTCTGTTTCAGTAGAAAGTTTGTCCAATCCTGTCTTCTCCCACACAATGGTTGACCAGTCCCACCCATTACTGTAAAAAGTTGATCAATCCCTTCAGTTCCCGTTTTGACCAAACTTTCCGCCGGAGTGGGTGGGATTGGTCTTTTCCACATCTTTATCTTGTGAAATCAACACTTGGTAGCTACAGACGCAAAATAAACCACCATTAATGTCAATAGCTAGAATGAGCATGTTCTCAACGTAGTAATTTCTAAACAGTAATTTGTGTAAAACCTTCAGTTAGATGTTGTTTGGCTAATTAGCTACATCATCTCAATCCAGTCTAAAGAGTCAATAATGATCTAGAAAGAAGAGTGGAAATAAAATGATTATAAACACCAGTGCTATCGTTCTCTGTCATCTGGGAGACTCCAAGCATAGAAAAAACACCCACAGAGGTCTCATTTCCATAAAGCTGGTAACAAAACAAAATACAATAATATAATATGTTAGCAATATCGCCCACTCTCAAGCGCCAGTTTCTGGTAATTGAGAGTCATGCAGTGTGTAAACACTCACTTCAGCGTGCCGCGGAGCTCGAGGCCTCGTGAGAGTTCTTCTTCTGAAAGTGTGTGTGGTTTCTTCTCTATCGCAAGTGTGTGGCTGCAAAGTGAAAGCAATGGCAGCAGGTGTGGAAACTGTGTCAGAAACTTTTTAGAAAACACTTCAAGTATCAGAGTTTTATTTAAAGAAATAAACGTGCATTGGAAGTGTAAATGATGTGCATTAACTTGCATCTATTTAAATACTGCTAAAACTGTTCATTTTAAGTATGTGTGTGCGTGTGCATGCGTGTGAGGGGGGCTGGGTCGGGGGATTGCAATGTTGAAGAACGTTGGTTTGTAGGGGGAAACACAGTGCATGATCGGGCACACTCTTTCCGAGTAGCCACGCCCAGGAAATGAGGAAATGGGATGGAGGAAGGAAGTGAAACCAAGCAGACATTCTCATTTATTTCACCCAGTTGCTGTCAAAATAGGGTTAAACAAGCTCACTATCACTTCTACATGTCTGTACGTGTAAAACGTGATTTAAATAACTCTGGTTTCTAAGGGAAACTAAACCAATCACCTGTTGGATTTAATTTCGCTTTACTTTTAGGACAAAGAAAAAAAGAGCCAGTGAATACGGCTGCACAGTAATGGCTCAAATGATGCTCAAGGTTATTTTAGTTGAATTCACAATAATTCATCTGTTATATTTAAACTCAACAGAAATGCACATTTTCTTTCACGTATATTTGTATACTGCAGCTATGCTATCCAGACTAAACACAATTCGTCTCTAAATTAGATTACATGTTAATCTGTGATCACTTGTGCAGCCCTGCGACCATTTATACAGTTTGTGACTTTTTCTAAAGTTATGCCAATATTTTTGCATGGAAAGTTACTCATGTTCAGAGTCGGGTTACACACGAGACTAACTGCGGTGATGTATGAATGAGAAGATGGCGAGCGTTGACATAATATAACACCAGTTTACGATGTTGACAATATTATGCTGCATATAAAGTCAAAGAGATAATTATCCTTAACGTTAATCACGTTTTTCTTTCGTTTTTGCGTGTCGGACAGTAAACAGGACCTAATGCCGGGACCTAAATTTATGAGAAGGGAACTGAAAAATGTCGCACCACACACACACTAAAGGATTAGTCTGAAGAATCATTCAAACCAAACATCTGGATTACAGCGTCATAGCTAATTTGCTTAAAATCTCAGTTCATTTCTGAAATGAACATACTGTATGTAAAAAAAACCAAAACAATTGCGTGTTGCGTTGTTGCCTGCTTGTGTCAGCGTAGGCTTAGAGGTGGTGCGCAGCTTCCATGAGCGAATGAGTCACGTAATTCCTGGTCATGTAAGGAAAAAAACCCGTCTCCAACCGCCAACATGGCCACGAACCAGCACCGTACATCACTGCGCTTTTCAACAGATGCCAAAATGTTCTTGTAAACCTGGCTTCAGTATCAAATACAAATCCCAAATACAAAATCTCCCCATTTTCTGTTGTGACAAGGAATGAAATATAAGTCATGCTACAACAACACAGGCCACTTGATAGCTCACATCTGGCTGAACAGTTAAGTCTGACAGATTTAGCGGTCTACTTTGGGTTTCTTCGTCTCTCTTTAAATCCATGATCATTTTTAATGTAAAAAACGAAGCAGGTTTGCTCATTTAATGCCATGACACACTGAAATGAAAATACTCGGCCGAAAGTGAAATTCAACACGGACCCACCAGAGAACCGAAACCAGAATTGCTGAATTATTGTATTACTGTTTGAGCCACTGATAAAATCATTATTTTGCTTTTTATAGGAATGAAAGTGAACTGAAACATGACAAAGTAGTAAAAGAAATCCCTAAGCAACAATTGTTTACAACGGCACGTAGTGAAAAATGCTAATTCAGCACCACAGAAAATAAAAGTACAAACAAAAATAAACCATTAATTAAGCAACTGCTGTAAATATGTACAGTCATGCTAGTTTTATTGTAAGGCCTTCTATGTTTCCAAACGTCTTTAGTCAGAATTACGGGATTTTTCTTCATTCTGTGGGTTACAGTTTTGTGTGCCGGTGCCACGAAATGTTTTTATACTGTTTAGAAGGTGCACTTTTTTGGTCTTTGAATATGCAGAGCCTCGGCTTTGTACAGTCATCTTGAAACAGACTCAGCTCGACCCAGACTGTATGTCAACACTGTTTTAACACCTCCTTTGTCAACTTCCTCTAATTACTCAATTGTATGTATACCATGCATCACCTACACGGTGCAGAAAGCGGAGTTTTCACCAGTACCATGCAGGTATTCTTGGTATTCTTGGTTGTTTTTGCTAACTTTCCAGGTTGTTCGCTAACTATTGCACGGTTATTTGGCTATGAGAACAAATGAACAAAGCTGTAAATGAAAGCCTGCACAGAACTCAATTCTGCGTCCTATTTTCATTGTTGGAAACAAATCTGCTAGATCTAGGGCTTTGTTGAGGTGTTTAGTGCCTCACGCAGACCGGCTGATGTGGTTCCTGACACTGAACGTTACACTGTGTTGTATAAACATAGACAAAAACACCACGTTACAGAGCTGAAGCAGTCGTAGCTCCGTCTCGAATCGCTTTTTAATCGGAACATAGTTGGTGTCGGCGTCAGACTCAGGTAGGAGGCGTGGCCTAAAGTTTGAAAGTGGATTCAGATGATAAAATATGTGCATTTTGAGATATTTTGCTATTATATAGTGAATTGAGTAAGTATTCACCCCCCTTGAACTTCTCCATATTTTGTATTGTTACAACCTGTCACTGAAATGGACTAAATCTGCGACATAGCGTATCTCATAACACTGACGTGGAGGGAAAATCTATACAGTTTGCCAAATTATTAATCACAACTTAAAGGTTGCGAGTGCATAAATATTCACCCCTATTTCTGTGATCCCCCTAAATTTGTTCTGGTGCAAACGGTTATCATCAGAAGTGACATGAATATTCGAATGGAGTCGACCTGTGTGCAGTTAAAGTGTCACATGGTCTAAATATAAACACACCTGTTCCTGGAAGAATCCAGGGCTTGTCAAACATATCTAAACAAGCAGCATTATGAAAACCAAGGAACTCTGTAGGATCTGGAGAGATCCACAGCTCAGGAGAACCTGCTCGTAGGAGAACACAGCCTGGGTACGCCACAACGCTGGGATCTGTAGACGCGTGGCGAGCCTTGACATCCCATTTGGAGATTTCCAAATTCATGATGGTCAAGGTTCTCTCAGATCTGGTGAGACTAAAACTGAACATTTTCACCGCAGATACATTACATTTGCCAAAAAAAAATCCAACACTCCTGAGAACGCCAGGCACACTGAAGCACGGTTTCATCTCCTTGGAAACATGATCCCCACGTTGGAACAGGGGCATGGCAGCATCGTGTTGAGAGTTACCCATGGCTTCTTCTCTGACTAATCTTTCCTTTATGTGATTATTTTGAGTGTGTGATTAATTAGACATGCAGTTTGCATGTTAAACTGGTGGCTAAGCTTCTAAAGAAAACATATTGACGCTCGTTGTTTCCACTTAGAAAGAAAATCTGAATAGAAATCGGAAATATAGATAAAAGCCTACGAATGGTTTCATATTCATATCAAAGATTTAAAAGGAAACACCCTTACAGAGCATATGGAGAGGTGAATCACTGCCACATCCCCTTCAGCCATCTCTCCCCCTCCCCCGCCCCTCCCCCGCCCATCCCCCGCCCCTCCCCCACCTCCTGTGGTGAATCACCATGTATATCAGTAGAGACAGGATGCAATTCAGGTTCACTCACGGTGTGTGTGTATGTATATCTGTGGGTTTACTCGTGTTTATGTTTATTTTTTAAATTGTAATAATGTAATAAAAGAATATAACAAATGTACCACGGTAATGCTAAGGGAAGTCAGAAGTAAAGTGCACTTTACACAAGACGTGGCTAAAATGTTGACGTTCATACACGTATCATATACAGTAAAAGAATCATATCAATACCGAACAACGGCAGCGTTTAAAACGTGAATCTGTCAGTGTTTTGACTTTACAAGATTAACATCTTGTTCTGTAATACTTCAATAGCTAGCCTACATTTCTGTTGGCACAAAAATGTATGTATGAATGGATGTTTTCTATATATATATATTGGATATTTTGGAAGTTATTATAAACACACAGACAAACACTTTATGTTATACTATTTAACTTTTTTTAGATAAGGTGGTTATTAGTTTAATTAATTCTACTAAATAAACCATGTGACATAAAATTCTAGCCTATGAACAGTACATGGTGTGCGTGTGTGTGTGTGTGTGTGCGTGTGTGTGTGTGTGTGTGTGTGTGTGTGTGTGTGTGTGTGTGTGTGTGAACTCATGGATGTGCAGTAACCCGTGAAGGTTTCGGCTCGTAAGTGGCACGCCCTGTAAATTTACTTCCTGTAGTTTTACACTGAAATAATTTTCACAAGTCTTTGTAAAACAATTATTTTGTGCTACTTTCTATTTTGCTGCTGTAAATGTAAGATACAGTGCATGTGTCCCGGCATGCCAGGTCAGCTGTTCAGTCTCACAGGTTAGTTCTGCGCTCTGGCCAGTAAAGTGCTGTGGGTGAAATTGTTCATGTTTCAATTTTGGCAGAAATCTGTTGATAAATCGCTTATCTTCCTGATCCTTAAACAGAACTGAAAAATTTTAATCCTTAATATTGTTTCAAAGTCATTGTTTTACTGAACACTATCCAAGCTCTTACTCCATTTTTGACATTTTTTCACTGGAGACGTTATTATTAGGCATATCGGGGAAATCCTGGTGTCAAAACAAGGCTGAGGGTTCCCTCTTTATTACATCATGGAATCATCATTTAAATATTCCAAAAATATGATTCTGACTAGTTTTGCAAGGCCTTCCTCATAAACAAGCCCGCACTGTTGCTATGGTGACATGTAGACATGATACAGTAATAAACTTGGTATCAAAATGAAGCTTATTGGATCAGGTGATCTCAAATCACTTAAAATGTGACTTAATACCTGATTTGATGTGACGGGTCACAAATATCAGACAAATCAAACACACTTTGTTCTTTCTCTGCTCTTTGTTGATGACTGAAGAAGCAGGCCAGTGTGATAAAAAGAGCAATACAAAAAATGTGAACATTTATAATACGAGGCTGGATGTTTGTTTTTCCTTATACACCTAGGGTTATTAATCTGGCACCTTTACAACAAAATAATCAAATATCGACACCAGTTTTTCTGATTGTGACAAGTAGCAAAGCAGGCCTCGCTGTAGCCCCTGCTGATCGTGTAGCCTGGTCATGGCAATGCGGTGTTCTGCTGTTGTAGCGCATCTGCCTCAAGATTCAGTGTCCTGAGATGCTTTTCTGCTCACCATGTTAGTACAGAGTGGTTATTCGAGATGCTGTATCCTTCCTGTCAGCTCGAACTAGGTTAACTATTCAACTCTGCCCCTGTTTCATCAACAAAGCATTTCCTCCCACATAACTTCCACTTGCCTGATATATTGTTTCTTTTTTTTTTTTTTTTGCACCGTTCTGTGTAAAGTATACAGATGTATGAAAATCAGTTTCTGGAAAGCACACATTGGCACCAACAAACATGCCACGGTCTCTGAGGTCACATTTTTCCCCAATCTGTTTGACGTACACATGGTTTAATAACCTGCACTGATGTATGATTGGCTGATTGAATAAGTGCATGAATGATCAGGTTTACATGTGTAATAAATAACGTTTATAGTCTGTGTTCACTGTATGTGTGTGTGCTGCTGAGCAGGACTTGCTGTGTCTCTCCTGTTTCTGTGTCCTGCTTATACGCCGCCTGATGCTCGTTCTCACTCTGTGTGTGTGTGTGGGGGGGGGGGGGGGGGGATCAGATACACCAATATCCGCTCCTCAATGATAATAGGGTCATCGTATGGATCTCCTCACATACACACACACACACACACACACACACACACACACACGCACACACACACACACATACAGACACAGACACAGAGCCATATTAAAATGCAGCACTGTTACCTGAATGTGGTCACAGATGTAGATTGCTGTTTCATGTTTTTTTTAAAAGGGAGAGAGAAGCGTAGCGTGAAGCTAACACTCGCGGTTAGTAATCCCCCTCTTTGTCTCTAATGGCATCAGTAAAAACATACGGCTCTTACGGCGCTCATAACCCGGCCTGCATCACTTCACTCAACCCTAATAAACGTGGATCAGGGCTCAGAGCTCAAAAAACAAAAAAAAGAGGTGGTTTTTGTAAACGTTTTCTTTGTTATTTGTCCTGGTGTTGATTCTGGCGCTTTAATTTCATTTCATTTTATTTGAAGTGTTTATTTATTTCTGCTCTCAGAATGAAACTCACTTGTTCATATACTTCAAATTTCCGTCATATCGACTTAATCGAATGTAAGAAATACACATCTGGATGTTTACAATCCCATTTCCAGTCAATTCAGCAGCAGATGAGATGAGATGGTGTGAGTAAATTGTGTGAGTACGTTTAATGATAAAACGGTGCCGTGAATGACGAGGAGGTTTATTTAAATCAAGCAATAGGAGCGTGTCTTCAAACGAGGCTTGATTTTATGTTATATTGACTGCAGCGCCGATTCTGCCAGCGTTAACACAGAAGAGAAGAGAAGTGAAATGCACTCTCACGTCTCTACACTTTACCACAGTTCTGCATCACCGTCGTCTGCTCTTTCAGCTACGGTTTCCTTTTAACTCACATTTTGACTGAGTCATGTGCAGTCACTTACCATTGTCTGTATTCTCCGAAAACAATTCTTCTCCGTAAACCACACGAGTGTTCACTCAAACGTGCACGCTAATTAGCACTCCTTATTCAGGCCTTCGGTACTAACAGCCATACTATAGCTTATAATAAACTCTTTCTCTAAATGACCTTCATGTCACATAATGTAGGAAATGAGCTCTGAACAAATGCACATCTTTCATTACGGCCACATGTTTTAAATGCAGTTTGTAACTAAACCTCAACAGCGAGAGTCCTAAAACTAATATTAGAGAACATTATTTAAAAAAATTACTAGCAAGATTTATTACTTGATTGATCCCTAAATGAAACTTCAGCATAGCGGAGTTAAAAACCATAATGTGTGTCAAATTAATAAATCTGTTCATTACAATGGCATTATATTACCGGGGCACAAAGTGACGCTGATTTACCAACTTGTTTTACGAATGTTAAATGTAGCTATAAATAGATCAAATGTATGATGTGCCTGTCTTTAATGAATATAATGGTGATCATTGGCAGAGTATTGCTATATAACGGGAATAAAACACTTCAGGATGTGCCGTTATTGGCAAATCATCAGCTTCAGGGTTGTAACAGCGACTCCGCTTCATCACGTCACCGTGTTGTTAATTATTTTCCTTTAACAGCGCGACACTGAGTACTCTGTTCCGTACATGTCGCACTTATGGGCTTTTCATCCAACTTTTTGGAAAATGTGAATAAAAATACACACAAATGCAAAAGGCTGAAATTCAGACGTCAATTTTTTAGTTCTTAAAGTGAAACAAGTGAGTAAATGCAGCAAGGTCTCGCAAAAATCCATCTAATGTTAAATATTAGATAAATAACCTAAAGATTCGGCACTGTTTCTAGGTTGCTATTTAAATGTAAGCAGATGTGTGATATTGAACATATTAACTGCTCTACAAAGGGCCAGATTTTCCTCTTCTACTGGAGCTCGTGTCCAGATGAACACTAAATGCCAAGAAACTCTTTCAGATTGTACTTTTCACTCTAGTTGTCATTAGTGATGAAATAATTCATGTGAAATTGAAGAAGAATGGCAAACAGAAGCAGTAGTGCTCTCAGACCTCACTGTATACCGAAGCGTGAACATTGGACAGATGATGAAATAAATAAAACGCAAACAAAACATTAATAAACTCTGTATTGTGCAGCTGTATTGTCTCTTTTCTTTCCACACGAACATTAATACAAACACCAGTGCGTACTGTGACGTGGTCATTTACTTTAGGATTTGTAGAATTGATTCTGTAATTGATGTAAACACAGATTCACTAATCCAACAAGTTCGTTTTGAAAATTCAGAATTTTTAAAACGTTAAAATGGAATTACGGGTTTTTATTGCAGTCTCTTATTGCTGGATATTAAACGGTTTTCCTACAAGAACACAAGCACATTAGTGAGCTGAACGTCCTCTGGTGTTCAACATTACTCGGGGTGAAGTAGCAGTAAAACCGAATGACAGCTAATGTCAGCGACAAGAAAATGGATGAACTAATAAAAATAAACATTAAGCATTAACATTTACAATTACGTTAGCGCTACTGCTAATGTTTGCTAAAAATAAAACAAGGTGTTTATTCATAACTGAATGTATTTCAGTACTAAATATTGAACCAAATTAAAATTGAGCTTGAATGTACAACATTTCCTTCCTTGAGCATGTTAAATAAAATAAAAGTGTGTGTGTTGGATTAAATATTAGAAATATAGCTAAAACAAAAACATCTGCTTCAACCAGTTTAGCATTTTTATTACACACTCTGACACGCTGTCTCTGATTGGACACATGACCGAGTGTGTGTTTCTTCACACCGGTGTTTCTTCTTCTAGCACATCTATCAGTGACCGTAGCCATGGTGACAGGACGAAAGGTCATCCTGTGCGTGTGTGCGTGTGTGCGTGTGTGTGTGTGTGCGTGTGTGTGTGTGACATTGAGATAGCATGTGGGGGTGAAAGATGAGAGAACAAAAGAGAGAGAGTGATACTGGTGAGCTGGGACGATTCAGACCGTCCTGACAAACACCGGATCTGAACGTGGCCATGGCGGAATTTTTACATGATGCTAACATATCATGCTAACCATTTAGCCATAACATAACCTTAACTTATTTAATCCTAGATTAACCGCAGCTTTGCACTGAGGTCTCACTAATTCCTGTCACCAATAGCTTGATGTGTTCACACATAAATTTGTGTGTAAAGATTACCCAGAATCCCTCAGCCACACACCGTCGCTACACCACACACCCACACACACACACAGACTCCTCTAATGACTTTATGACTTTTATATGCACTATTAGCAAAAGTGTTACTGCTAGCAAACACGTTGCAGTTAGCAAGCACATTAAAAGCATAAAGCTGATTAAAATTAACATGCGCTTTAAAACATCAGCGCACAAAAATACCAAGCAGTTCCTGGTAATTAAAAAAGAATCAATTTTTGATTAGGCTATTAGCATTTAACCAGAAGAATCACTGCGCTTTCTTTAAATAACACACACTATCAGGAATAATGCATTACTGACCAAACAGCTTTTAATATAAACTGCAAAAATGTATGCTAGTTTTTACTAAAAACATATTTAAATATCAGAAAGAAAACTACTACCGTTCTCCCTACGACTTATATGTGCTTTTATTAAAGCACAATTAGCAAAACATGTCCTAGCATAAAACATAAAACTTTATTATAGTTTTTTGGTAATAAAAGCTAGTAGCTGTTAAATACTTTTATATTCATAGTTTAAAACATTAGTATGAAGCTAGCATTAAAAATAAACATCTTTTTCTTTTAGTTATTAGCCAGAAAATATCAGTAAAAAGCTATTAGCTTTGTGGCATCTAAATAAGCTAGGCATTTTAGAGCTCATTAAAAAGCTAAATCATATAAACTGCATGTCTTAGATCTTTATATACATTATAAATATGGCTTTTTCACTGTTTAGCTGATAGCAGGGGTTAGGTGTAGTGCATTTATTTGAAGTATTGACAGAAAAAAAACTAGCATTAGGTGGCAGAGTTATTCAAATGATTAGCAAAAATGCCAGTTAGCTACCAGCAAAATAAACTAGCAGGATTAGCTAGCAGAGTTGAAGAACCTTCTAACTAATGCTAACTGTTAGCAAAAGGGGAACAAAAAACGTTTTCTTTCAGGCACGCTTCTACAAAAACTAGCAGCTTATGGTCTATTAGCAAACAGGCAGTTAGCATTAGCCAGTACACACAAAAGACAGTCTGAATATTTTAACATTGATTCCTGTTTTAATGTCCCAGGTCTGGTTAGATTGTCATTTTATCTTCCAGCCTTTTAAACTTGTGCTTACAGCAGAAGCAGTACTGTACTGTAATGTGGTCAGCAGAGGTCAGATGGGATTGAAACACTTCCTGTTGTGCGGCGAACACACTGACGCCGAGCCAAACAGCTCTCCTGATTCGCAGTGAGTCAGCGGAGGTGTCTCATTTGTTCCTTCGGTTCCCTATCTGTCCCTTAGTGCTGTGACTGTTTGCTTCACGGTATTGCCTAAGCAACAACAAAGCAACAGAAAAGCCACAAACACACAACACGCGGCCGCTGCGAAACAGAAACCTGGTCAGACAGGATCAGCTATGGATGGACACCAGGTCATGATGTGTCACGGGGGCAGACTTCTGTCGGACTGACAGAAAATATTTCCAGGAACGTGAAATGACGAACGTGTGCTGTTTTTACTGGGTGCTAATAACAGTTACCTGTTTAGAAATTCTGGATGCTGATTGGTCAGGAGGTGCCGATTAATGTTCCTATAATGTGCTCGTTCTAATGCGTTTCTATAGCAACAGCTCATTCACAGGGTACGGCAGACGCTCCGCTTAAAAAGTTGTGTAGTTGTGAGTAGTCTGTGACATTTATGGAAGGAGTCTCCAGTGTCAGAGCTTTTTTAACAGGCAGAGCTAAAGAAAGGTGTAGCTTTACGTTTTCAATATCGTCAGGACAGAGGAGTTTAAGAGGAAAAAAGCTGAGGGAAAGACTGTTATAGCTGCCCTAATGCATGTCAAGTCAGGAATTCGCTCCGTGGACGTTCCGCCAATATTAATTGTAACTGTAACCATGTAAAAAGTCTAACTTGTCGATTAGTATTATTTTTAATAAATAAGGATAATTGCTGTGGTGTAAGAGGAATGAAACGCTTCAGGACGTGTTGTTAAAGGACAGCGATGTAGCAGTGCTACCGTGGCATTGATTAGTTTTCTATTCTTGTCTGTCCTGAAGTGTGTGATTCCTGCTGTTTGGGAATAAAAACGCTAACAAGATGTTCTTTTCAGAGAGTCTTACGTGTAGTGTGGTGTTCTCCATCCTAACCCACTGAAGACTACTTGGCGTAAGACTGATACTAGTCCAAATGAAAAATTAGCATTAATCATTAGTGACTGCTCAGGAAGCTGATCCTTCTGTTTAGTTAGTCTGATTTTTCTCAGTAGAGGAGGAGCGGCGTGTCAGGCGGAGGCCGGTCGTGTGGGTGTTGTGTGCTGTGCGCAGCGGTCCGCTCCGTTTCAGCCCGAACTGGCCCCGAGTGCGACGCAGCTGTTTCTGTTCACTCGTCATATTGCCCTGGCAGGACAGTCTGTGTTTCCTGAGTTACAAAAACATCTCCACCCTTCCAAATCCTAGCACATTTCTTCTGTCTCATCGCCGTTGTACTGTTTCACATCATGTACATGTTCACTTGAAGGGCTGTTTATGTTAGTTTGAATCATTTCCACCACTTTTCACTTTGTCTCACTTTCACTTTACACTTTCACTAATCCTGTGTACAGAAGTAACACTGGATTACATTAGATTAGATTAGAGCTAAGCCATTTGAGCTATATTTGATGGTGTGAAAGTGTGAAGGCTGTTGTTGACCCCAGCAGTGGTCCAGAGCACTGATCCGCCGGTCCTCTCGCAAATCATGGTCTGTGTTTCGTTTTCCCTGAAATGATGCTGCATCAGCTGTGGAAGCTTGAATGAGTTACTATGCATCACGAATATACACGTTTTGTCCAAATCTGCATCTTCATAAAGAAGAATGGCTCCTCGCTTGCAGGTTTTCCTGCACCATGACATGCATCCGCAAAGTGCCATTCTTCTCTGCTTTAGTGTTCTAAAACACTTCTTCTGATCCATTTTGCAAACCTGCTTGGACAAAAGTGACGTACGGAACTGCACAATCGATCTTCATGTGAAATCAAACCTGTGATTATAAGCCCCGCCCCTAAACATCCCAGAATGCATCCTGGTGAAATGTGAAAACGTGGCATTTGTCAGATTTAACACTGAAATGACTGCGCAGCATTCGCTGAAGGCCCTGTCCACACATTTATGGATATTTAAAATATATATATATAAAAAATACCTATATATATTTTACTGTATTTTTGTAAACGTCTTGTCCACGTGATCAGCATTATTGAAAATCACTCTATCAAAACAAAAACTAAAAATAATCCTCAGGTGACATCCCGGTTTATGAGATAAAATGTCATAAACTTGTATGAAAATCCTTGAATGTGTAATAAATAATAAATTTAGCAATGTTTTCAGTATTTAGCATCAGTTTTTCCTCAATAACTGAAAAATCCCTTCTGTGAAACATTATGTCAGGAAAGCTTTTCTAATATTCTCCACTTGTTTCATCTGACTTTAAGGCCTGCTGCTTCAGCAACACTATTTAATTCACATTAAAAATGAATAAATGATCAGTTTAGGGTTTAATGTAAATAATTGTATATAAATAATTAATGTAAATGCAAGTATTTTATGAAAGCTGTAGTAAGAGGTCATGAGGAAACATTTATCAAACGTAAGTAGACATGTTTATTAACATTATCATACTGTAAAGTTATTAAAGAAACAAAAACTAAAATGCTGCTATGTGTAAATATCTGTCTTTTAATAATTATAAACAGAATGCAGTATTTAAAATTTAGTAATTGGCTGAAATTGTTGAATTATGGACGACTTTAAAATATCTGATCATTGTGCATAGATTTTCTTCATTATGATAATGAGTATATTTTTCGTTTATAGACTCATCATGCATTTTCAATTTTCAGCTTACAGTAAAAGTCAGCGTCTCTGAGGGAGGATACAGATTTTGCAGTGCGTTTAGTGAATAAATTGATCAGACGGCTAATTAAATTAGCTTAAAGTGCGGCCAGTTCCTGTAGGAGCTCGTCTGTGTTAAGTGAAGGCCATTAACTAATAAGGCCGGAGGCAGAGCGGTTTCTCAGAAGCCACAAAATGGTCATGAATTGACGAGCGGCTGGCAGAGCAGCGCTGCGGGGGCGAGGCTTCGGTCCTGTGAGGTTTCAGTGCCAGATAACATGATGTGAGATAAACGTTAGCAGGAAAGTCAGTAATATGCTGTTTAGGTGGACGTATTTAAATGTTAAAAATGGATTAATCAAAATTTGGATTAATGAGACTTTAAACATTATAAACTGAGAAAGAGAAATAAACATTAAAAGACAGCACACTATGCACCAGGTTCAGTTTAGTACAGCAGTACTTATTTATATTTTTATTTAAACCTGAACTGGGTTTAGCATAAACACATTTTTTAATAATTAATAATGAATAATGAACTGTCTGTGGAATTTTCCAGCAAATTCAGTTGGTTCTCTTTTCCAAAACATTAGCGTGAGTTAAACTGCGGTGACCAAATCCATCCCGCAGCTTCATTTCTTGTCTAGTGAGCTTCATGTCTCTCTTTTTAATAAAGCAATGACAGTAATAACAACGATAAAGGTGGTTCAGTACCCTTTCCAACCGGGCCGCAGTTCCATTTCCAGTCAGACATAAAAGTAAGATAAACAAAAAAAAACGCCCATTAGTTTACATATGCAACTCTGGTTCTTCGAGCCCTGAGTAACTTCCGTGGTTCCCTGTTACTCAGAACCAACTCGGAACTCAGCGTGAAGGTTCCAAAGAGAACAGATCCCATTCCCAATCCTATTTTATAGTCATGTGGTCACCACTGTGTTCTCAAGAAGGTATCCAGGAACTAAAACATCACCCCCTGGTGGTTAGGAGGAGTGAGATAGACCCTCCCACTTTGCACCACCTCTCGTGGTGTACCTCAAGGCTCCATCCTATTCTATTTTTACAAAAATATGACACTCCTTACCATAGTTACGCTGATCACGCAGAGTCTTTCCATTCGTAACATTTTGTCCTGTCGCTTGATACACTCCGCTCGTCTCAAACAGAATAGTTCTGGCAAAAAAACCCAAAAAGACAGAGCAGTGCTCCTTCTATTCATTTCTGAGTTTGTATCTGTTTAAAACATGGACTATCACGTGTGCCTCCGTAGGCTGGAATAAAAGCAGGCACATTTGTGGATAAGATCGAAGACCCCTGATTTATTCATTCTGCATGATATATTCATACTCGGTTAAATTCTTACAATAACGGCGTGCTAATGCTGCTTCTGTAGCTGAGTTACTGAGTGGGCTAACATCAAGTCCATCACTTTCAGCCTTGTGTAAATGTGGGTAGTCTATAGATTTACTTCTGATACTAATATATTCGCAAAGATCTTACCCAGCAGACTGCCTGTAGTGCATTCTGAATATTTAACGTCCTGTTTAACATCGACTGGCGGCTGTAAAACAGACCGTGTGCTTTTCCCATCTCTCTTTCCACTGTATTACTTTATTGTCCTGCGTTTGAGACTCCAAACTCCAGAAGATGCTTTCAGCAGCTGTGAGTGTTAAACGCAGCTCTTCTTGCCTGGCCTTGCGTTTTACCGCTCGTGCTGTTGACCAGCTGTGCCGCAGTAAGCTGTTTTTTTGTCAGCAGGGAACTCTTCCTTTTTTCTGCCGAGCTCAGTGACTTCATGCCAAACAGGTCTCCTGACTCGCCTTTTTAAACACTGCAGACCTCATGTGCACTCAGAATGTAAAGATGGGTCTTAAATAAGGATTTTAAAGTGTCAGGAGTGGAGAAAGAGCAGATACAAAAAGGATAAACAATTCCTCAGGTTTCAGGAGGTAATGGAAAGTCACCCTTAGAGGTATCCCGGTGTTTCAGTCAGGTGAGTCGTTGTTCAACGTGAACGTAAGGGGGAAAAGTGGCTAAACGTGAAACTACATGAGAATGGCGTAAACGATACCTTGACACAGCTGATAAAACACTCTGATCATGGTGGACTTTCTCCCAAACTGCTGATTCCGTTTCAACTGAAACTTATTTCAGGTTTGTGTTTTCCTGAATAAGAACTCTATTGATTTGATTCACAACCCGTTCTTGAGTGTTTTAATGCGTTTAAACGCACAGAAGCCTAAAGAGCATCAGAAAGGATAAAGACTTTATAGAAAGCGGGAATCGATATCTTCTTTTGCTAATGTTAGCAATACTGGCTGCTAGGCTTCCACTGACGGATCGATGCCTTTTTTCTCATGCATCGATAATCAGAACGTTTCCCTGATGATTATCGATATGCGATCGTAAATAAATAAACTTTCGTTGTCTAAGTTGCGTAGGCTTATCGAGACGCACCACTAGATGGAGGCGTGTTAACCTGCCTGATGGTGAAGGAGCAGTAGCTTTTATATTGTTATATTATTATTTATTTACACTTTATATCGCCCCCTTGTGGTCTCTGACAGCTAGTATTCCGGCTACATTAAACAGCAGGTTAACTGAACACATATCAGGAGTCTAATTTAAGTAACAGCTAATTGTAATAAACGTATCCATACTGATCAGTAATCGATATATCGACGTGTTATAACATCTCTACTGGCTGCCAAGATAAACTTCCCATAACGTAGCTAGCTAGCTCACATGGCTACGAGGCAGTGTGGATCCGCTGATCTGCTTCCTGTTTGTTTTAGACGTGTTTTATGTAGTAATGTGTTTTAGTGCAATTAGTCATTTTTCAGTATAAATGAAAGGAAAGGCAGTGATCCTACAGTGTGATTTCATATGAAACGTAACGACAGAAGCGGAGTTTCATTTTGTATTGGAGCTTGGCTTAGAATGGAGCCCTGAGGTACACCACAAGAGATTTGTGCTTTTTAAGAAAAGGGTCGTGCTGTGAAGTGTTTCTATTTTTACAGATAAATGCAATAATCTGTTTCCAGAATTAGCAGAAATAAAGAGGTGATGGTTTGAAAGTGTTACTGTTAGAAATTAGGATATTATTAGCAGGTTGGTGTTCAACTGTAATCTGTCAAGTCAAGTTTATTTATATCACATTCTCATACCCAGAGGTCATTCAAAATGCTTTACAGAGACAAAATCAACATTAAAGCGTTACGAATAAAGGTAAGCAGATAGCGGTATAAAAGAATGAAAATAAGATTTAGGTAAAATGAGATTAAAAAAGGTTTGAGAATTGAGCGTTATATGAAGGCTGCTGCAGCACGACGCGAGCTTGTGAGCTTTCATGAGTTGGATTCATTAGAAAAAGTGAAAGTTCTGAACGTGTAACTGCTGATCTTCTCTTTTAATATTCCTTCACTGTGTACTGATCCTGTGACGTGGAGAGAACACAAACGTCACGGCACAAGACGTCTCCTCGTCTCTCTGTTACACGTGAGCTGTTAATGCTGTGGATTCTTTACAGGCATGTCTGCGCTATTTCCTGCTCCGGTCCACTCTCGCTCTCTCTGTGTTGAAACAATAGCATTTAACTTGTAACTTAATGGTGTGAGTTTTTTATTTCTTCTGTCTGTCTAGTGTGTGTGTGTGTGTGTGTGTGTGTGTATGTGTGTGTGTGTGTGTGTGTGTGTGTGTATGTGTGTGTGTGTGTGTGCGTGCACGCTTCCTCTCTCAGGAGTGTTTGATGGAGTTCTTTCTAACGCCGCATGTGTAAAATCCGACACCAGAGATGAGTGAAATCGACCGACCTTTAATCTTTCACAATCCGTAACGCAAATTATTAGAAGGTTTACCACGTGCCAGAAAACGTCTAGGCCGGGAGTTACAGCTAATGCGTCAGGGATAGCGATGAATTGATTGTTGCTATGGTAACACTATTGCATTTCTTTATTTGTTTGTTAATCATTGTTAAAATTACAATTTCACAACAGATATCGTTACTAGGACATGGAGTAAAGTGTGTGTGTGTGTGTGTGTGAGTGTGAGTGTGTGTGTGTGTGTGTGTGAGTGTGTGTGTGTGTGTGTGTGTGTGTGTGTGTGTGTGTGTGTGTGTGTGTGTGTG
>JAQQZU010000033.1:27692776-27703821 GCA_030068025.1 Parauchenoglanis punctatus
CCCCGAAGGCCGTTTCCGACAGAAGAAAGTGTAGAAGATGAGGACATCTATAATCACCTGGAGGACCTGATAGAGTAAGCCCTGTTTCTATCAGAGTCAGATGAAGCAGCAGGAAGCACTGTGGACGATGTGTCCCGTCACACTACCATCACACACACCACCACAAACACAACACAACCCTCCATCATCTCTAATACTACTCTGTGAGGAGGAAGGGGTGTTAAAATGTAATTTAGATTTGTTTTAAATTAGCATTTTATAGCAGCAGGTGATCAACAATACACCACATCATTAATGAACTAGCCAGCTAGCTGACCAGAACAAAGCTAACTCGCTAATGTTAAAAGCTCATCCGTAAACATGGGATCAGCTGAGGTACTGTTAGCATGAAGACAGCAGTGTGTGTGTGTGTGTGTGTGTGTGTGTGTGTGTGTGTGTGTGTGTGTGTGTGTCCTCTCAGACAGGCTGCTTTTGTAATATGAATATTGTTTTCTCTAGCTTTCACTGTGTGTTTTCTTGCTAACATTATATGGCCAAAGCTAGCAAATTAGTTTTTGTGATGACTTGTGCTGGCTAGCAAGATTTATCAAATCTCCAGTAAGTTAGCTAATGTAATTACATCATAATGTCCCAGTTCTACTCGGAAATTTCATCTGGTGTGTGTGTGTGTGTGTGTGTGTGTGTGTGTTCATGCTTCAGTTGTAATACTCATCCATAAACATGTGATCAGCTGGAGGCAGCGATAACACACAGCCACAGCTGTTTCACTCAAATGGTGTGTGTGTGTGTGTGTGTGTGTGTGTGTGTGTGTACCCAGATGTCCTGCTTTTGTAATATGGTTATCATTTTCTCCAGATGTTTGTGTGTGTTATTATGTGTGTGTGTTTTAGGGTGTGTTTGGGAGCCTTTTCTCTGGAAGCCTGTGTGTGTTTCTGAAATTTATTAACACCACAAAATTTGACACACACACACACACACACACGCACTCACACACACACACACACACACACACACACACGCACACACACACTTTAATAAATGGAATGTGATGTGTCCAATATTTGCCCAGTAAAGTGTGTTGATGTCTGATCTCCTGTGTGTGTAAATGTTGTACATGTTTTAGTGTCTAATCTGTGTTTATTACTGTCTAATCTCTTTGTGTTTCAGTGTTTAATCTCTCTGTGTATGGTAATGTCTAATCACTTTGTTTTAATGTCTAATCTCTGTTGATGTCTAATTTGTGTGTGTTTATTACTTGCATTATCATTTATTCTGTATGTAAGATCATATTTGTCTAATCTTATTGTGGAAATATCTGTCTAATACCCTGTGTGCATCTGTGCCTGATCTTCCAAGCGTGTCCTTATCTGATACCCTGTTTTTGTTGAGGTCTGATCTGTTATGTATGCGCACATCTGATAGCCTGTTTGTGCTTGCTTTGTTTTCTGATCTTCCTTGTATGTTGATGTCTCATTTCTTGATTTTCTTGCCTAATCTTTCTTTCATTTATGTCTGATCTCTGATTATTGGATATCCAGTCAGAATGGCATGGGTGATAAAGAAGTGTGAATGTGTGTGTTGATGTTTGATTTCTGACTGTCTGATCATCAGTCAGAATTGTGTGGCTGATGGAGAACACCAGTAAGACTGTGTGTGTGTGTGTGTGTGTGTGTGTGTGTGTGATGTCTGATCTCCGACTGTTAGATTTGCAGTGCGAAAGTAGTAGAAGATGAGGAAGACCTTTATGACTTTGTGTTGATGTCTGATCTCTGATTAGATTTACAGTGAGAACAGTCTGGACAATGAAGAAGTTCAGTGTAATTGTGTGTGTGTGTGTGTATGTGTTGATGTCTGATCTCTAAATGTCTGATCTCTAATGAGAATGGCATGGATGATGGACAGGACCTGTATGACTTGGTGTTTGTGTGTGCATGTGTGTGTGTGTGTGCGTGTGTGTTTGTGTGTGTTAATGTCTGATCTTTGACTGTCTGATCTCCAGCGAGAATGGCGTGGATGATGAAGAGGACCTGTATGACTGTGTGTATGATGATGATGGTGGTGGTGAAGTTTATGAAGACCTGATGAAGATGGAAGCTGGAGCTCCACCGGTGAGTCACACACAAGCTCCGCCCACCATACCTTTGGACCATGTGTGACCTAAAGTGTGTGTGATTTGTGCTGAAACTAAGGCTGTGTGTGTGTGTGTGTGTGTGTGTGTGTGTGTGTGTGTGTGTATGGGTTACAGAAACAGGTGGAGACGGACATCAGGAGCTGCTGCTTGGCTGAGATCAGACAGACGGAGGAGAAGTACGCCGAGACTCTGGAGTCTATCGAGAAAGTATGCAACCTTCACAACACACACTTAATAACAGTCGGAGTCTAATCTAACAACATGATTTACACTTATAGTCCAATCACTAAGTGAATATGAAAATACAGATATCTTTGTTGTCATTGTACAAGTGTAAGGAGATCCAGTCTGCAGTTCCCGTCAAGTAATGTTGCAAATAATCATATTTACTAATAAAATTATCACTATCGCTTACATTTCAAAACTGCACAATGTTACGTAGCCAATCCATTAACAATGAATCGGTAATTTTAAATAAAGATTTAATAACATTTTGAGATGACACTATTTCAATTTTAGTATCAGTCATGAATAAATATAATTAAAGATTCATCACTCTGACGTGTATAAATATAAATTTGCGCTACGTTCATAAACGTCCCCATCTGCTATGGGCTGGCAGGTGCCAAAACTTACGCAAAAGTCCAAAATAATGTTGTCTGTAGCAACACTGGGAAAGTTACGCGTATTCAGAATCGGGTTTCGCACGTGATTTGGGGATTTGTATCACATCGTTACTCAGTAAGCGTGTGTAACGCGGTCTGAGATTTAGATCACTGTTTGCTCCTTGAATGTTACTATGACAACGACCACAGGCTACTTTTTGCTGTTGCGATGCGAAGCAGTTGTTCTTGAGCGTCGCTGACGTCTCTGTGCTCTCAGTTCTTCCTCAGGCCGCTGGAGCAGTTTCTCACCTCGAGCGAGATCAACAAGGTGTTCATCAACATCCCCGTAAGTGGCATTAATAACGACGCATTATGCGTTAACTTAAACTGGCCGGCTCAGCTTTCCCAGAATCCTCTGCAGCAGGGGGCGAGTCGAAGGTCAAACTGTAACCTGTAATTGAAGATTCTGTATCAGGAGATCCTTTTTTTATTCATTGTTGTCGTGTGGTTATTCTGTATGTCCCAGGCATGCTGGAATTTCATTTTTGCTCTTTTAAATGAATTCGAAAGTTGAGTTAGCAAACTAGCTGGTTTGTTTTCAAGGCACAGAAAGTGAGTATTGGCCTTATTAGTACACACACTTCACCTGATCTGACCAAGAGGACAGTGACGTGGATTAGACTGAGATACGTGGCCAGTTCAGTGCGTAATGACTTCTCTTAGGCAGCGTGGCTCTGTGCGCTGATACGCTGAGCTCTACACTGCACTGAGCTCGGGTTTAATTATAATCACTCTCCGCTTGTGCGCTTTGGAACAGGACCTAGTCAAAGTGCACAAGAGCCTGCTGCAGGATGTGCAGAACTCCATCAATCACCAGAGCGCCAGCAACCTCTACCAGATCTTCATCGATTACAAAGAGAGGTCAGAGGTCACGCTCTGTTTGTTCACGATTTATATGAAAAGATTTTTTAGGAATATAGGCATTGTCGATCATGTTTGTATCATTTTTCCCGCAGGTTACTGATTTATGGGAAGTACTGTAGCCAAGTGGAGACGGCCATCGCGTATCTAGATGAACTCTGTAAAGAAAAAGAAGATGTGAGACAAAAACTAGAGGTCAGAAGCTTGTTTTTATAAGATATTAAGACTAATAAAAAAAAACCCTACATTTAATCAGTTGATTTCTCTTCTTCGCTTTTCTTCTTCCCCATCTACTGCTTCCTTAAACCTGATGCATCTTTGCGACACCTGTACGCGATAAAATACGCAAAGTAAAATTTAAAGAGGTCTCGTGTGTCTCACCCTTGTAAAGTTTTACTGTAGGTTTTCACAGTTGCAGTCAGACGCCGCCCTCTGCTGGGTGTCAGTGGTATTACAGCCTCTTCATTTTTATTCCTCCTGGCTGTTCAATGCAAATGCTGACTTTACCATGGAAAAACAAATGAAATCATTTTATAACATTATTTTATAAGGGTGTGATGATTTGATAATTTGGAGCGGTGCATCGACTAATAAATCGTATCATATATGATATCGTATCGTGGCAGAAATAGTGAATCAGTGCATTATGAATTGAAATCATATTGCAACCTAAGGTTTACACCCCAGCTGACGCTAGTCTTACAGGCAGTATTAAAATAACCAGTAAATATTATTGTGATTATTATTATTTATTACATTCCAAAGGAAAAAGAATGAAATCGCACCATATTTTTGTGTACATTCGTTTTAGGTTATATGATAAAACATTATCGGCCATTTATTTCTTTTTTGGCTTTTACGCTGCCAAATCTTTCAGACCCGGCGCGGTCTCACGTGCTACACAGGCCAGTATCCTTTTGACCACTAGAGGTCTCTAGTGCGCACTTGAAGCTTGAGGAAACGAACCAGCAGACTCCAAAGCTTCAGGAAGTTTCATCTCGCCGTCACTGAGGACAGAGATAAATGAGACTCAAAAGTACTCACAGCTACAGAATTGACAAGACTTCGCAAAAGACTATGTAAAAAGTGCTTATGTGTTATATACAGGAAATCAGGGCCAGAGATCCTGCTCCGGAGAGGAAGACAGGAGTTGGAGACAGGAGTTACGCCTCAGATATAGATGCATGGATACAGACGGAGCTTTCTGTCCGTACTCTGGCTTCATTTCGTCTGTGTTTGTGCATGGTATTTCTGAAAGCTTACAGAAACAGAGCAGTATGACTGGATAGCGTAGTTGCAGTGTAGCTCAAGCTAGAAATGTCGAAGAAATTGTGGAACATGTTGAGGAGCAGTTATGCGATTTCACCTCCATCTACAGCACTGCCTCTGCTTTTCTCTTTCTTAACCGCGACTTTATTACGACCTCCTTTGCCATGTTGGTGCTGTCAGTAACTTTAGACTCAGAGCTGCCCTCTAGTGGATGAACTGTGTAACTTCCATACCAACGTACAGACGCATGGAGTACGTAATGTAAAAAATAAATTTTTGCACATAAAGGCAGCACACGTGAGCATTTGGAATGATGTAATACATTAGTTTTAATTACCAGCAATGATTTATGTCTTCTTTTGCTATGTTGAAGCTCAGCACTGCTACACAGAGTTCTTAAAGTAATGGCTGGACTTCCTCCTCTGTTTCTCTCACTAAACTAGTTATTTACTCTTCTAGCTGGGTTTCTGGCTCACTAACCGGGATGCCACTGAAAGGAATCGGACCCCTGAGAGGCTCGTGTAGAGTTTCACCCTTATCAAATTACTCAAGTGCATGCGAATGCTTTGGGTGCATTATTTCCCAAATCTTTTTTTTGTTGTTGTAAACATGAACACAGACCAGACGTCACGTCAGAAACTCTGCAATGTGTGTTTTGTGTTATCAGGTCTGTTCCAAAAGGGCGAATAACGGGAAGTTTACGCTCCGAGATCTCCTCGTCGTGCCGATGCAAAGGGTTTTGAAGTATCATCTGCTTCTCCAGGTGAGTTCTGCGAATATGAAGGTGAACTGTGAAGCAAAGTTTACTTAACAATAAAAACATACTGCAAGTCTGAGTACTTTAAATAGAGGGTGAAATATTGGTGAAATAAACTGCGACCCTGATCAGGATGAAGAAGAGAGAATTAATCCGCAACAATAAAATCAGCCACTAGGGGGCAGCATCATCATTCAGTAGTGTGTGTGAGTGTGTGAGAGAGCGGGAGATGGAGAGAGAGCAGCCGGTGTGTTCTGGCATGAATATTTCATACCGAGGCTCTCGCTGTCCATCAGACGTCACATGCAGTCTGTAGTTTCTGCTCTGTGTGACTGAGCCATGCCGAGATCTGAAAATAAACAAGAGTGTGTGTGTGTGTAAGTGTGTGTGTGTGTGTGTGTGTAAGTGTGCATGAGAGAGAGAGAGAATGAGGTGTGAATATTAATAGCTAACTTAAATCTAGACTCTTCGTGAGTAACAGAGAATAAACAGTGTCATGAAGAAGTGTTCACGTGTGTGTTTAACCCTGATGTCTGATAGGTCACGTCACCACGTCTCACACGCACACACACATTCCATGCGTATGTGTACCAAGTTTACTTCCTGCAGCGATGAAGTTCAGCCTCGACGAACAATTCGATGTCACTTTGAGGCTTGAGTGGACGTTGTACAGAGGAGTCACGTGAGTGTCGTGGGTGAACTCTGCGTACGAACACGTCACGTGATTGTTTTTTAAAAGAAACTTTCTATGTCGCTAAATCTCATGAATGTACTGTAATTGGCTAGCCTGCGATTGGTCTTCCAGGCTCATTCATGCTACAATTTGATTCGATTCGATTTAATTTGATTTGTTTGGTGCTTTTAGCAGTAGCATTGTCACTAAGCAGGTTTACAGGAATCCGGCTGCAGCTGTGGATCCGCAGACAGAGCAAGCGAGAGGCGACAGAGGCAAGGGAGATACTGCGCAGGCGTGATGATTACATTAAATTAGTATCAGCGCCACCTGCAGTACTGGAGCACTCCTGTCACGCTCCCAGTCCAACTATCGCCAGTTCATGACATCATGAGCCGCATTGAGGAAGGAAAAGGGGCGTGGCCAGGCATATGTAACGTGTGCCGTGTAGACGTAACATCATTACAGTGGAAAAGAAATCCAGAAGCTGGTTAAAAGTCAGCTGTAGTCAGGACTGTAAATCAGCGTAACATGTTATTAACTCAACATGAAACTGAAATAATATGATACTGGTTTTCATACAGACGTTTCATTTATTGTCCGACTGACATCGTCTTTTAGCTATGAGTGATCCTTTCATCAGTTGCCCCAAGCCCAATGCGTTTGGGTTGAGTCTTGTCTCCGCCCCTTTTCTGTGAATGGCTGGTCTGTTTATGCTCTCCTGTAATCCTTATCTCTTTGCGAAGTCTCCTCGATGTTATCGCACGTGTCTGAGCCTTATTTACCCGCCTTTCCTTCTTCCTTGTCTGTAATTCTGCTTGCGGGGTTTTGAGCCACGCCCATTTTGGTGTTTACACTGTGTGATTGGGGATTCTCTCTGCCTGTGCGTTAAACCCTGACTGGATGATTGCCAGTGATTCATGGATTCACGCTAATAAAGGTCACGCTGAGTCTTTACACATGTGCGTCCTGCGCTGAGACGTGTGGAGACGTCAATCCCATGATTCTGTTCAGTTCTCCAGCACAGCGGGATAAACCATAAACACTGCAGTGTTCTGTACTGCAGAGCATCTGATTAAAGGCATTGAGCTTTGTACCGTATGGAACTTTAATATTGGCACCAGAGTGTGTGTGTGTGTGTGTGTGTGTGTGTGTGTGTGTGTGAGTGTGTGTGAGTGTGTGTGTGTGTCACAGTGCTCCTTGCTCCAGTGGAGGGGGAGTCAGGTAGATGGAGTGTGTTGGTGTGTGTATGCTACTTTAACCTGTTCTCTCCTCCTCCAGTCCACTTTTTAGTGCTAGTCACGAACTAGTCTCTCCCTCTCTGTCTGTCTCTCTCTCTCTCTGTCTCTCTCTCTCTCTGTCTCTCTCTCTTTCTCTCCCTCTCTGTCTGTCTCTCTCTCTCTCTGTCTCTCCCTCTCTCTCTCCCGCACTCTGTCTCTCTCTCGCTCTCTGTCTCTCTCTCTCTCTCTCTCTCTCTCTCTCTGTCACTCTCTCTCTCTCTCTCTCTCACTCCCTCTCTCTCTCTGTCTCTCTCTGTCTCTCTCTGTCTGTCTCTCTCTCTCTGTCTGTCTCTCTGTCTCTCTCTGTCTCTCTCTCTCTCTCTGTCTGTCTGTCTCTCTCTCTCTGTCTCTGTCTGTCTGTCTCTCTCTCTCTGTCTCTCTGTCTCTCTGTCTGTCTCTCTGTCTTCCTGTCTGTATCTCTGTTTCTCTGGCTAGCTCTATTTCTTGATTTCTGCCTTTCTGACTTTTCGTCTGCCCGCAGTATATAGAACATGTTTGTAACTGAACTCACGTATCTCGAGATAGAAATCCCAGCATGCTCTGCTCTGTGTTGTTTTTCCCCCCAAACAGCACTGATGTATTTCCCAGTGTCCAAGTCCAAGCTTTCCTGCTTCCTCTCTCACTTTTTCTCACTTTGAGCAGGAAAATGAAAAATAAGATGTGTTTGCCTCGCAGGTGACACACACACACACACACACACACACACACGTTTAGGGGGAATCGGCTGCAGTTTGGGTGGCAATCTGTACAGCAGGCCAAAGGGAAGCCATTTATCAGCCAGGGGGGAACACACACTCAAACACACACACACACACACACACACACACACACACACACACACACACCTGTTTATCCCTCAGCATGGCCTCAATGCCTCGTTTACTCCACCCAGAAGCAAGAAGGCAATCTCACACTCCCGAAAGAATCTTATTTCTCATTTCCATTCCAAAACGCTGACACTGAGATATCCTGGGGTGTGTGTGTGTGTGTGTGTGTGTGTGTGTGTGTGTGTGTGTGTGTGTGTGTGTGCGTTTATGCATAAATGTGAAAAATGGTAGGGCGTCTTTATGGAAAGCCAGAAAACGATATCATTGTGTGTTTCCATCAACTCCTACGGCAAGACGACGCCATTTAACCCACCAGCAGTTGGTCATGGACTCCGTCCCAAACCGCCTGTTGCGCCCGCGCAGACTCTGCCTGCTGCGCCTGCGCAGACTCCGCCTCATTCATCAGCCTTTTAGTAAAATAGTTTTGTGGTGAGTTGTGATTTGTGCAAACAGCAGTTTATACACTGAGCTGCAGTTTGACCCAAATCCTAGAAAACCTTTCTAATGTGAGACCAATTGTAAATTTACTAACTAAACCTTAACGGTTTCCATGACAATCCTGACCTCCTGCTCCTCATCAGGATAAAGTGGTGAGTATTGTTGACCATGGAGCACTAAACCATTAACAAACAAACAATACACCATTTTACTGAGTAAGGAACATCAAGTGACTCCATTAAAAACCATCAGAAATCCCAACAGCTGGAAACTGCATCAGGTTTTGGTGAATATTATAATGTCAGTAAATATGATCAGATGCTATAATCCATCAGGAGCTGTTAGGAATAAAAGTGTGCAGCAGTATAACCCTTTATTATAACCCAATACCAGTCCAACTATCACAGTCATATACATCAGAACTGAATAAGTGTACATTGAAAAATTGAATTGAATATTTTTGCTCATTGACTTATTAATTAAAATGTTTTAGACCTGAATGTTGGCAGTTTTTGTTTATAATCACATTGGAAGTGTTTTTTTATTCAGGTGTAAGGGTTTGCTATTCCTACACATGGACACTGATCTTAATTAACATTTGTAATACTAATAAGTATTCAAAATAAGTCAAAGTTCACATAACATGCAATATCAAGCAAAAAATAAAAATGCAGGTAGAAGAATCTGTGTAAAGCCCTTTAGGGTTCTTGGGTAATTTCCAATTTTACAGGATCTCCTCTGTCATTTTATTTCCATCTGTTTCTGATCATCATTTTAATCCATATATTCGCACGTCTGTGATATTTTTATGCAAATGTTGCCTTGTGAGGGAAAAATCAGGTGTCTGACTGCGGCTTCTGGCTGTATTTACTCTCGTAGCGAGCGTATCGGTGCCCCTCCCCCACAGATTATACACTTCCCACATCGCAAAATCGGATGTTCTCGTATACTTTGTGATTATTTGTGTGTTTTACTGTGTTTTTAAATTGTTGCTGGAACTTTGGTCCACCCCAAACTGAAACTTTATCCAGCGCCTCTACGACTGCTTGGACGCCGTGTTGTGAATGGAGCGTGATCACGTGATCACATGACGCAAACATCCCGGTTTGTTGCAAATACAACCTGCTAGAAATCACTGCTCCTGCGGTCATTTAAAGGCAAAAGGATAAACTGATCCGATCCCAATAGGACAATGAACGCATGAAAGGGTTCGACCTCCATTACAGACACACCTTTCCAAAGCGCCGTCTCAAACAGCCTTCTAATCTCTGTTCTGCAGGATTAAATCATGAGAATGACACTTCCTTCACGTTATCAGTGTCGTATTATAAACTTTCCTAGCTTTCATCATGATTAGTTAAACAGCAAAAGTGATTTGATGAAATGATTTACTGACTAGCTTTTGTTCTTTTGTTATCTGTTGTTTTACAGGAATTAGTGAAACACACTAACGATGCTGTGGAGAAGAGCAACCTGCGCAGCGCTCTCGATGCCATGAAGGTGAGTCAGTGTAAAGCGTCCCGTAGCGTCCAGCAGCCGTGCTGGAACCGCAGGCTACGATCCGCAAGCGTCTTGCTTTACATGGAAGAAAATTCTGGCAGCTGGTGATACTGAAGCTCATGTGTCTCATGTTGTGCTGTGTCCTTACACCACCTGTGAACACGTTAACTTGGAAGATTTACTAAAGATTCTATCTTTTCTATCAAGAAGGCCGATAAAGTGAAGCAGTGGTAGTGAGGAGTCGGGAAACGGACACGAAGGAACCAGTTACAGATCGAATGAGTGGCCTTATTACTGTAAATATCATCGAGAGAGAGAGTTAAAATGGAAATAAACACAAGCGGTGAATGGGTGTGGACTAACAGTGGTGATCAGTGGTGAAATGATAGTGTTTAGTGATTGGGGGAAATAGTGATCAGTTTTTGTGAAACAGTGAATGTTTTTTTGGGAAAATTAGTGATTAGTGATTGGTCCTTGGGAAACAATGCTGATCTGTGGTTGGTTGTTGGGGAAAAATAGTGATCAGTGAATGTTGTTTCGGGAAAATCAGGATCAGTGATTATATTTCAGGGCGGCACGGTGGTGTGGTGGTTAGCACTGTCGCCTCACAGCAAGAAGGTCCTGGGTTCGATCCCCGGGTCACC
>JAQQZU010000033.1:27706886-27716886 GCA_030068025.1 Parauchenoglanis punctatus
CCCCAAGATGCTGGGATTGGCTCCAGCTTCCCCGCGACCCAGACGGATAAAGCGCTATAGATAATGGATGGATGGATTATAATTTGTAAACAGTGGTGATCAGTGATTGGCTTATACACTGATGGTAAGTGGAGTGAACCTGCTCCCAGCAGCTGTGGGGTGAGCTGGAGCGCTGTATCGAGTGCAGAACAATCACTAACATCTAACTAATGAAATCACTCTATTTGTCACTAGGCTATTTTATGAACTAAAGTTGCTTAGGGGAAATAAAAAGTCATCACCAGCGACACAACGCTCTCTGGTGGCTCCGCCCCCTTCTGCATGCCTGCGACCGTTGAGTGCAGAGCATCGCATGTTCCTCACTTCGTTTCCGAATGTTTCTAGCACATGATTTAGATATCAAGAGTGCTGTGCTGCTGAGCAAGCGCACTTGTGGCACTAAAACTATAAAGTGTGTGATTTGAGTCGGAGTGACTCTGCTCCTCAGACCCTCTCAACTCTGATGATGAGGACGAGTGTGTGATGTGTAATGGAGGTGAATTACGGCAAGTGTGAGGGTGTGTAAGTGCCCTGTTAGCACCAAGAGGGGCCTAATGATTTCATTAGGCAAAATTAGCCACTTAGCATTGATTGCTAACGTGGTTAACCTCCTTGAGTGCTGCTGCGGTGAACGACCCTGATTAACGCACACAGAGAGAGAGAGAGAGAGAGAGAGAGAGAGGCAAGAAAATTATTATAAAAACTTTGTTTAATCATGTTTTTCTTCAAGAATTAACTCTTTAAAGATGATAAAAGCATCCGGAAGTTTACATGTATAAGGAAAAGTGTGTGTGTGTGTGTGTGTTTTGTAGGATTTGGCGCAGTACGTGAATGAGGTGAAGAGAGACAACGAGACACTGAGGGAAATCGACCAGTATCAGAAATCCATTGAGAACCTTGTGAGGCTAATCACACACACACACACACACACACACACACACACACACACGCATTTGCCCTGTTACTGTATAGTGTGATTTAAACAGGTCAATACAGTAACACAGCGCCCTCTCCTGGTACTTATTCATTAACTCTGCACACACACACACTTCCACACACACACTCATGCGCACACACTTTGATAAACAGATTCAGGTCAAGTTCCCTTCACACACCTTTAATTAATCGACATTAGACTACATTTTTGTGGGTGTGGTTTGGCCGCTAACACGCCTCTGGCTATAATCAGCTAATGTTAAGAATACTCTGACCTAATTTATACACACTGTCCCGACGTTGGCTGTGTGTGTGTGTGTGTGTGTGTGTGTGTGTGTGTGTGTGTGCTATTTGAGGTTTCACTAATTAAAACATGTTCACTCACATTACTGTAACCTGTTACATTCCAGCAAAATTACATCAGAATTGTGGTAAAAATCTGCTGTTATTCAGTGGCAGGCTGTGATTCCTGCTCTGAGTGTGTGAAGTGTGTAAGTGTGTGGATGTTTAGTGTGTGTAAGTGTGTGGATGTTTAGTGTGTGTAAGTGTGTGGATGTTTAGTGTGTGTAAGTGTGTGGATGTTAAGTGTGTGTGTTGTGTTTGTTGTAGAACCAGCCTCTGTTAAATTACGGGAGGCCCAAAGGGGACGGTGAGGTTCGAGTCTTAACAGTGGACAAGCGAGCCAAACAGGACAGGTGAGTTACCTCTCTCCCCCTGAGACACCCAGTGCACCTCCACTTCCTCTCTTCATCTCCTTTGCATTCCTCATGTCTCTCTCCCTCCCTCCCTCTCCCTCTCTTTCTCTCTCTCTCCCTCTTTCTCTCTCTCTCTCTCTCCCTCCCTCTCCCTCTCTTTCTCTCTCTCTCCCTCTCTCTCTCTCTCCCCCTCTCTCTCTCTCTCTTTCTCTCTCTCTCTCCATCTCTCCCTCTCCTTCTTGCCCTCTCTCTCCCCCCCTCTCGCTCTCTCTCTCTCTCTGTGCAGGCACATGTTCCTGTTCGACGAAGCTGTGATCGTGTGTAAGAGGCGAGGAGACGTGTACGAGATGAAGGAGGTGATCGACCTCCACAACTTCAAAATCACCAACAACCCCACCTCGGACAAGGAGAACCGCAAGGTGAACAGCAGAGAGAGACAGAAAGAGAGAGGCAAAGAAAGTGGTGCGGAAAGACAGAAAGAAAGTAAGAAAATAGGAAATCAAGAAAGAAGTCAAGAAAGAAAGAGTGAGATAGAAAGATGTGAAGAAAGAGAGAGACAAAGAGGGAGCAAGACAGTCATAAAAACAGAGACGGTTATAAAAGTATTGGCACCCTTTAAGAAGTTAAGCATAAGCATTACATTTTAAATAATAATAATACAGTTTCCCAAAAAATTGTGGCAGAATGATTCTAAAGTGCATCCTCATGCTGTCAAGTCAAGTTTATTTGTACTGCACATATCCAAAGTTACTCCAAAGAGCTGTCTGAAGACAAGACTGAAATAAGGCAAGAAAATGAAATCAACAACGATAGAAAATTCAGTACAGATGAGCACTCAGATCATGTGATCATGACCATACATGAACTTGATGTAAAATCCCCATGGAGATCATTAACAAGACTTCTATCAGCAGGTTTGGTGAAAAAAATGTGCTCGAATACAAGGAACATCCTTTGTCTATTATTGTTGGTGGATCAGTGCTGCTTTGGAGCAGTTTTGTGGCTCATGAAAAGATCGAAAGCATCAAGAATTTTGCTAAATATCACCATAATTTAGCACAAACCCTGGTTACCTCTGCCAGGTTGCAGATGAATCTTTTAATAAAATAATTACCCTAAATAAACAGTACATCCAAACTGAATTCATGCACCACTTAATCATCTCACTATTTAAGACAAGGAGTACTGCACAGGTGAATATAAACCAGGAAGTACAACTTATACACAACTCCGGGAAAAAAACAACTTATTTTGCAAGGAAACAGGAACAACACAAAACAGGTGAACACAATCAGATAACAAAGCGATGACAGGACGGGGCGGAGACAGGGCAAGATGAGGAAATGAAAACACATATAATAATATTTTTATAGTTTCATTTTATTTCTATATAATAATTTTTACATTCTTTGTATCATTTTATTCATAACATATTAATGTTATTTTATTTCATTCTATGTTTGTATTTTGTTTTATTCTATACTTGTGCTTTTTTATCTCCTTATGCTTATTTTTGTACACATATTTACACTTTCACCTTTAATTTTACACTGTTGATTCTGTTGCCTTATTTTTTTCCATTTAATTCTAATTTTTTTATTATTTTGAATTACAGTGTGCATTAAAAATGCACTATAAATGCATAATATAAATTATTATTAGTAGTAGTAGTATTCAGTTTCTTATGTAACATTGTTAAATGTTTAAAATGTAAATATCACATATTACATGTACTTATTTTGGTTCTAATTTTTTGCTTATTTATATACAGGGTGCCAATACTTTTGGAGTTGTCATTTAATAACGTGTAAGATGTTTTCTTCCCCTCAGTGGTCGTACGGGTTTTACCTCACGCACAATCAGGGACGGAACGGCTTTGAGTTCTTCTTCAAGACCAAAGAACTGAAGAAGAAGTGGCTCGAGCAGTTCGGCATGGCCATGTAAGAGTGTGTGTGAGTGTGTGTGTGTCTTGCTACTCTTGTTTTTCAGGTTGCTCGTTTATCAGACATACTTAGACAAGCTTTCATCTCCTCACACAGCAACATGATCACACACACGCACACACACACACACACACGCACACACTGCATGTCATAATACATGCCTGAGACAGGATACACTCGCTGTTCTCGTCCCACACTAAATGTTCTTTTTGCACGTGTCCAGCGCTGCCGAGTTCTGGATTCTGATTGGCCAGAAGGTGTTAGATTAGATTAGTTTTCTATGACAGCAGCTCTGGCATCAGTGCAGGTTTATGTCAATGCACTCGTTCTAATAAGTTATCGTTTCCATAGTAACAGCTCCTTCACAGGGACGGTACATTGAAAGGATAGCATGAAGGGATTTTAAACAAGTGTGTAACTGTTGATGTGGTGAAGTTTATTTTACATTACGGAAGGAGTCTCCGGTGACAGGGGTTAAGCTCAGGTACGGGTTCAGGACAGAGGAGCTACATGACCAGCTGCAGAGAAAAAAGAGAGACTAGTGAGGGAAAGACTGTTTATAGCTACTATAATGTAAGTGAACTTGTTTCATTAAATGTTACTATAAAGAGATAAAAAGTACTTCATTCATTAATAAATAGTAAAAATATGTGTACAAGAGAAACAAAACACTTTGCTGTTTAGGAAAATAATGAACTTCAGGGAGGTAACCGCAACTCAGCTTCATCACAGCATGTTTCAGAATAGCCACCAAATATCAAGAGCAGGTCGTGGTAGCGCACACAGAGTCTGGGGTGCCTGAGAGATGTCATTCCTCTTCTCTCTGTCCGTCCCGTTCAGCTCCAACATTCGGCCGGAGAACGGCACATGCAACCAGCACGAGTTCCGCATGCACACGTTCGAGAGGATCACGGCCTGCAGCGCCTGCAAGATGTTGCTGAGGTGAGCTTCGAACATTCACTTACAATAACGATGATATTTATTACTAGTCAGTCGCTGTTCAGAAAGTTCTTGCGTTCCAGTCAGAACGAAGCTTCTCACTTACTTATGCAGAATTTCTAGACAACTTTTACAAGATAGCAGCTGTCCCATCTGACTGACATAAGACTCAAGCTATTGAGGGATGTGGCTCATACACTCGTATCAGCACCACACACACACACACACACACACACACACACATCTTTCGTACCACCTCCCCAATGCTGCGGGGCATAAAGGGGTGCCAATACATTGGACAGAGAGGCAGAGTGACCTGTATGGTAGGTGGATCTGATAAACAGGTCACTAAACCTCCACCTGTTTTACATAACTGATTACTGTAACATGTCTAAAGCGTCTGTACTGTGAGGCAGAAAAACAGGATTTACTTCCTTGTCTGTGTGAACAGTGTAGTAACTCTGCTTAATTGTGACCTCGATTAGAGTAAAGCGAGTCACAGTATACGGATATATTCCTGCTTCTTCCTGCATATTTCTTTTCTCCTGGCAAAACCTGACAGACTTCATTATGGAGTGGTTTATTATGCAATATTTAATCATTATTTACACTGACATGCAAACATCGAGCGGTATCAGAATTAATAATAGCAAAATAAACATCTTGTATGGAATAAATAGTGAGACATGTTGAGAGATGTGTACAGTATACGAGGTAAGAACTAGTCTAGCTTACTCTCTAGATTAGCGTCCATGTTCATGTATATGAATTAAGGATTTGTGTAACTCTGGAGGAAAATCAAGAGAATTTGATCCGCCTGTGTGACTTGACCTCGCTCAGGTACGGTGGAAGTGGGACGTCACATCCCAGACCGAAAAATGAGTCACACCGAAATATTTGCAATTAAGTACATTTGATTCAGCATATCATTAATGCCATATTCACTCACGAGCAAGACACATTCGTTTCTGGCACTTTCTCGTTTTGGTTTTCCTCATTTGCCCTCAATTTGTGACCTGATTGGTCAGAAAGTTAAAAAAAAAAAACAAGCACTGGATGTAATTCTTTGCTTTTCTGAAAAAAAAATGAACAAGTTGTGTTGGAGATGGATGCAATTGCAGTATGAACAGTCTAATTAAAATCACACACACACACACACACACACACACACACACACAGGCAAACAGTCCCGAAATCATGAGGCAAGGTCGTAGCAGAACAACAGGCAGAACGTCGGGCGATCAGCAAACAACACGACGAAGGCAATATCCAAAATAGCAAAAAGTGAAAACCATCAAACCAGGAAAGCAAACACAGGAAGTAAGGCCTGGTACACTACAGGAAGTTCACTGAGCTCTGAGCCCGTGTCCTGAGTGAGCTGAAGATGGAGGATGTTGCTGGGGATTTTAGGGCGGATTGTTTAAATCAGGGGCACAAAATGAGCATAGTACTGCGACTCGCGGTTTCTAAAAATTTACCTTCTGTAGGTATTGTAATTTATGCAGTCACGTTAATTTACATGAATGATTTGTAATTAAGGACGCTCGTCAGTCCAGAAAGGAGAGCGTTTTCACAGATTTAGATCATAGATATTTCCTTTAATTTATCTGATTACTGACTGGAAAACGACAATGTTTAAAGATGATTGGAAAGGGAAGTGTGCATTTATTAATCCTCTGTGCTCTCAAACGTCTCATCTGTTCAGAGTCCATAACCGATTCAACGGCTTTACGTATGACATAAACGATTCCCTGACACTTACGCATTAACAGGTAACGTCACCATTCGCTCACGTTAGCCACTTACTTTAGAAGCAAGACGTTTTCAGTAGCTGGGGACTGTGTGCTATATATTAAGAGGTAAAGCAGACAGATTTGGGGTTCTGCTGTGAGCTCTGAAGCTGGAGGACACGGCGGTGTTCGGAATGAAAAACTGCTCCATGAGGATTAACCGTGTGTCTCTTTCTCTTTCTCAGAGGGATCTTTAATCAGGGTTATCAG
Organism: Parauchenoglanis punctatus; assembly: GCA_030068025.1. Taxonomy (NCBI): domain Eukaryota; kingdom Metazoa; phylum Chordata; class Actinopteri; order Siluriformes; family Auchenoglanididae; genus Parauchenoglanis; species Parauchenoglanis punctatus. The sequence continues at coordinate 27,713,439 of JAQQZU010000033.1, forward strand.
TGCTCTAAATGCGGAGAAGGAGCTCATAAGGAGTGTTTGGCCAGAGTGCTACTGTGTGCAAAAGCAAGCGGATCCGGTGAGTCCCAAACACACGCACACCACACACACATTTAAGAAATATCTGTCCCGAATTTCCCCGTCCTGTGGAGCGACCATATCATTGTGGTTTTTTTTTGTTTATGCGCTGTTGTTTTTGTTCTAGTCCTGTCTCCACCCCGTCTTACCCTCGGTTTACTACCCTACTGCGTTCACCTGTTAAATGTTGTGTAAAGTCCGTGCCTTGTTTTCTCAGCCTCTGTGTTTTGACCCTTGTTTGTTTTTTCAGTTTATGAATATCCCTGTTTGTTGCTGTGTGCTTGTCTATTGACCCACAATAAAACGCATTCTGAGCACACACACACACACACACACACACACACACACACACACACACACACACTTGCGTCCAGCCCTCATACAGCACATGTTACAATATCGACTCTCTGATAATCATTATAAACATCATCACAAATTGCCCACCATCACTGCAAACACACACACACACACACACACACACATATATATATATACACACACACGTGCATAATTCAGTACAGCGTCCACATAAACAGCACAGCAGTCATTTTTACATGCAGGGATTGTATCAGCCAGTTTATGACCACAGTATGATTTGATCGCTATCAGATTTGGACGATGAGCAGATTATCGGAGTTAGCGTGCAAACAGCAGTGAGAAAAAACAGCCAGATGTTACAGCTGTGGACCACAAGGGAACGAGCGAAGCTGTGACCAAAGCACAAGACACGCAAAGAACATTTATTTATTTATTTGTTTGTTTAGATGTTTATTAATTAAGCAGCGTAGGTCGCTTTCCTGTGAACTGTAGAATGTTTGCACACATATATATTACACATCGCGTAATTCTTGTGCTTTTCAATTCAGAGAGATTTACAGCTGTTTACTCTGCAATTTGGTTCCTGTCGAGCCTCTGTGTGTTTTGTGCGTGTGTACGTGTGTGTATATGTGTGTTATCCGTCTATCATGGAACAAAGTTCGCTCTGGTACACACGGTGCTCTGAGGGGGCGGGGCCTCATTCCTGCCGCCAGGTACACACCTCTGTGCAAAACAAGCTGAACCTCGCATACCTGTCAGACTGATCTCATCTGCACCACAGCGTCTATACAGGCACATACCTCTGTGTGTGTGTGTGTGTGTGTGTGTTTGCGTGTGCAAGAGTGTGTAAGTGTTATGATTGGTGTTGGCAGAGACTCCTTCCTAACTATGCCTGTTTTCAACATGCTTGCAGATATGGGATCCTCACGAACACAGGTAAGAACCCAGCAACTCTAAACAGTGTGTGTGTGTGTGCGTGTGTGTGTGTGTGTGTGTGTGTGTGTGTGTGAGGAGGTTAATCCTATTGTATTTCCAAAAATCAAAGATTGTAGAATTTCCTGCTGCAATGCACTTGGAGCAGGATAAACAGTGAGGATTACTAACACGAGTGATTTTATTGCACTCGCACACACACACACACTCGCACACACACACACACACACACACACACACACAGCACTACACTACAGGAGGAACATGAACCTACAGAGTTCATCTTCTTTATCTTAAGAGCTTTAACTAGTCGCTCCTGTTGCTGTAGTGAGTGAGTGAGTGTGTGTGTGTGTGTGTGTGTGTGTGTGTGTTGCATACCTCGTTAGCAGCGGAGTGTACGCTGACTGCAGACTAACTGCTTTCGGTGTAAACACACAGTTGCGCAGGTGTAATGATAAGCTTATTGTGCTGGTTATGGAATCCATATGTATAAAATGTGCATTAAATATGGAGAAACACAACACACAATACAAACAGCTTCCTGTTACTGTTCATTTGGAGCATTCCCTGATTTCCCTGCATCTGTGTGGGTTTTCTCCGGGTTCTCTGGTTTCCTCTTACTTCACAAAAACATGGATTGATAAATTAGCCATGCTAAATCTGCCCTAGAGTGTGTGTGGATGTTTGTACATGATGGCTAACTGGCATCCCATCCAGGATGTCCCTGAGATAGACCCGAGGGTTCCCAAAATAGACTTGGTGTTCTGGGATAGACCCGGTGTTCCCGGGATAGACCCGGTGTTCCCATGAAAGACACGGTGTTCCCGGGATAGACCCGGTGTTCCCGGGATAGACCCGGTGTTCCCATGATAGACCCGGTGTTCCTGGGATAGACCCGGTGTTCCCATGATAGACCCGGTGTTCCCATGATAGACCCGGTGTTCCCGGGATAGACCCGGTGTTCCCACGAAAGACCCGGTGTTCCCGGGATAGACCCTGTGTTCCCATGATAGACCCGGTGTTCCCATGATAGACCCGGTGTTCCCGGGATAGACCCGGTGTTCCCGGGATAGACCCGGTGTTCCCGGGATAGACCCTGTGTTCCCGGGATAGACCCCGTGTTCCCGGGATAGACCCTGTGTTCCCAGGATAGACCCCGTGTTCCCAGGATAGACCCCGTGTTCCCAGGATAGACCCCGTGTTCCCGGGATAGACCCCGTGTTCCCGGGATAGACCCCGTGTTCCTGGGATAGACCCTGTGTTCCCGGGATAGACCCCGTGTTCCCAGGATAGACCCCGTGTTCCCAGGATAGACCCCGTGTTCCCAGGATAGACCCGGTGTTCCCGGGATAGACCCTGTGTTCCCAGGATAGACCCGGTGTTCCCGGGACAGAAACGGTGTTCTTGGAATAAAATCCGGATCCACCTGGACACTGACTGGGATAAAGTGCTTTTTTAAGACTATTGCAAATAAAGTCTAAAATTAAAAACTAAAAGTGTTCCATTACATTGGGGTTTGAGTTTGGCCCTGTGCAGGGTGTGATGATGTAGATGTCATTAAAACTTCTCTGACATTTTACTCCTTCATTATTTTGGGAATTTTTGCTCCAAAAACACTTTGTTCTAATCTTTAGAGTCTTGTCTTGGCAGTGGTTCCTAACTTTGTTAGTGAAAATCCCAATCCCCTTTAATCACACACTGTTCTGTTTACTAATAATGACTTCTTATAGTAATCAGCATGCTCGACTGCTCGCTTCAACCCAATAACCGCAAAATGTAATAACTTCAATTTGGGCCTAATTTGTTCTTTCAGTGAATATTTCCGAAATTAAAAAGCTCCAAGGCTCCAATAAATAGCCAGTAATATGACTGTGCACACTGGAATTAATATCTGAATAAGCAGTTCAGGCTCATTAACACTTTCACTCATGCTTTACTCAAAAACATACCAAATATTTACATTTGTTTATCTTTTCTTTTTTTTTAATTACTTTGATGTCATACAAATTTGAACTTTTTCTAAATATCGCTTATGTTAAAAGGTATAAAGATTGTCCGTGTTTAGGAATACCGTGAGGAAACAATAGAGTAAAAAACATTACATCGCAAATATAATCAAACA
>JAQQZU010000033.1:27721886-27728087 GCA_030068025.1 Parauchenoglanis punctatus
TAAACTGAAGATGATTAGTCTTTTATACACTGTGCTGCCAACGCTAGCAACTCTGGAGGACTTTGCAGCTTTTAGAATCCTGGTCCACTAAACGTTTATGCAATTGCTTGTCACAAAGTGCATTTATGTAGTTTTGGTATGCAGTAAAAGTACATAATTAGACCTAAAAAACCTACTTTGTACCTCAAATCAGCTTTAAAAGTATATCAACCCTTTTGAAGTGACAGATGCATGCTGCTGGTAAAGGATGTCCTCTTGAGGGTAACTGCTCCAGTGTTGTGCTTTTTTTTCTGAGAGTATGTGCTTTATACACTACCCTGTTCTGTTAATCATAATACAACATGAGTCATCCTGGCTGCCTTGTTATCAGTACCAGACACAATATTGGCAATTCTGAAGTTCCTGGGAAATTGTTTACACTGACAATGCTGATACATTTATTAGTCATAGTAGCCTGGTAACCCTGGTAGCCCATACTAGTCATGGCAATTCCTGGTATCCCTGGTAAATGTGGCATCCTATAATTTCTTATAATGTAGAATCTCTGTACCCCAATAATCTGTGTAACACTACTATTCTAATAGTAGTACACTACTAGTTCTACTATTTATACTACCCTGATTGCATGTAAACTTAATAATTCTGGAAGTCCTAATAGTCCTGACATTCTTGGGGACAGGAGTAAGTCTGGTAGATCTGAAAACCTTAGTATAGCCATAATATCCTTTATTTATATAATAACCCTGGTAGCTCTGGTAAACTTGATACCATTGGCAAGTCTTGGCAACCTTTGGTAACTCTTGAAGTTTTGATAAACTTGCTACCAGTGGCAAGGCCTTGTAACCTTTGGTAACTGTTGTACCTCTGGTAAGCTTGATACCATTGCCAGGTTCTGGTAAACTTTGGAAATTCTCATAGATTTGGTAAACTTGATACCATTGGCAAGTCCTGGTAAACTTTAGTTAACTCTTGTAGCTTTGGTAAACTTAATCCATTGGCAAGTCCTGGTTACTTTTGGTAACTATTGTTCTCTGATAAACTTGATACCATTGGCAAGTCTTGGTAACCTTTGGTAACTCTTGTAACTTTGGTAAATTGATACCATTGGCAAGTCCTGGTGAGCTCCAGTAAGCTTTGTAGCTCTGGTGCACTTGACCATTGGCAAGTTATAATAAAATTTGGTAGCCATGGTAATTCCAAAGTCCCTGATAGCTCTATGCAGCCCTGATAGTCCTGGTAACTGGAAAATTTGACATCAATAGTAAACAAGACAACAGTGGAAGCCCAGATATACCCGATATCAGAGTAACTATGAAACCTTAATAATCTGTATAACTGTATTTACTACTGGTCCCTGTGTAAGTAGCCTTTATAACACTGATATTGCTGATAGTCATGGCAACCCTGGTAACCATGAACCATGATTATCAACCATGGTATCTTTGATAACTCCTGATAACATGGCAATCCGTGATTAATAACATGGCAATACATGATCTTGATTTGATAGTCCTGGTCATGATGGTATCCTTGATAAACTGTATAAGACTAGAAGGTCTTGTCCTTGGATACCAGGTATTCCTGCTCAGATTTATAACACTGAAGGCTTGGATATGGATGGTAATCCTGATAACACTGTTATTCCTTGTATCCCTGATAATGACGGAACCCTCATAACCTTGTAGCATAGTGTCCACAGTAACTCTGATAGTTTGTTTAGCCCTGATAACACTGATGACCCTGGAAACACAATTCTACCCTCAGTGGAGGCAGAGAAATGTTATCAGTAGCTTAAACCTAATTTTGCCCCTTGCACTGTGAGGGCTAACAGTTTTAACCTTATTCACATGCTTATCTCAGCTGTAGAGCCAGCAGATGAGCCCCATTGGAGAATTGAGATAAAACATCAGTATGATTAATGTATCATGGCTACTTAAGCATGGCTTAACAAATCGAGTTAGTCTGAAGAAGCGGGCCGTCTGGACCACCACAAGCTTTTAGCCTCTCCCAGAAGGACTGTCTGAATAAAGATTCAAGGTCCTGCATTAATGGATGACATCGGCCATATCAGTGTTGGCATCAATGTTAACTGTATTCAATTGTCTTTATAGATCTTTCTGGAGACAACACATTTTGGAGCAGTTCATGAGCCCATTTTCTCGTTTATTTTGTTCGTAATGTATATGAGTCAAGCTAGCTTTCTGGAAAGTCGTTGGATCTCCGTTTTGATTGTCATATCTATGTCTTATTTTCAGGAAAATGTCCTCTAACTTTTTACCTGCCAAAATCTCAGCTGATTATTCCTTAAAGAAGAGCTTTATTGTTTTTGTTGCGTTAACGGGCTAGAAATCCCTCAGTCACATAATGCTAGCGGGATTCTGCAGATTATTGTTTAAAAATTATACAAACGGAATAATAATAAACGTACTGGAAAAATGTTGCCCCAACAGTTATCAGTCTCCTCACACTACAATTTAATGAATTTATCACCTTAAAAAAAAAAGTCATTTAGTGAAGGAATGTTCAGCATCATTTGTTTTCTTGCTCTAAATGAATAGCGCTGCGTGCAAATGGTTGCTGAATTATTGAAAACGAGTCACTTGGCTGAACTTAATGTAATTATCTTGATGTCATGGTTGCAGGGCAAAGTCTTGGCGACGAGAGAGATTGGATTCTTTCCAAGCGACGCTGTGAAGCCTTGCCCGTGTGTGAGTGCGAGCTCTTAATTGTTTTAGTCAGTAAGCATGTAACATGTGGCGCGTGGTTTACAGCCTACACACGGACCTAGATACAGATCAAAACACTTTATATCAGTAGGTGTATTTTACTTCCTGTGTACATTAATATATTTCCACCTCTCTCTTTTTTTCCAGGCAAAGCCTATTGATTTCTCTTCTCACGCCTGGTGAGTCTGAACAGCCAGGTCTTACATCGCGGTGTCTTCTTTTGTACGTTTTTTATGTTTTCTGTAAGTGATGGCCATGACCTTTGACCCCTGTGCGACCCTGGGCAGGTTCGCAGGCGGCATGCTGCGAGTGCAGGCAGAGGCGACGCTTCTGAACAGGCAGAACAGCACGTACCTGGTGAGGCATCGAGGGCACGACAGTAACGAGTACGCCATCAGCATCAAGTGAGCCGACGTGATTTACACCTCTACTGCGTGTGTGTGTGTGTGTGTGTGTGTGTGAGCAGAGTAACAACAACAGTGCAGCGCGAGACTGCGAGGGAGTTTTACTAAAAAAAACATAAGCGTAAGGCTTCCGTGAACAAATACATTTTCCAGGACTTTTCTGTCACATAATGTTTGCATAATGGTGTGTGTGTGTGTGTGTGTGTGTGTGTGAGAGAGAGAGAGAGAGAGAGATTGCCTTGAAAAACACTGTAGTATTGTTTCACGTCTAGAAAAAAACATTTGTTGTCAAAAGTTTTTTAGTCTTGCTCTGCAGCTATACGGCTAACGCTAACAGGTGGAAGATTCTAGCGTCCACTTTAGCATCATGTGACCCTCATGGCTGAATACATGGCACGTTTACGCTGTAAATGTTCTTTTTTTATAATTCAAACACTCAGCAAGCAAACTATAACCAGTCTTTCAACTGCGTCTCAACAACATGTAATGTTTTCACTTTTACTTGCGCTGTCCTGTTTAGTGATTATATTCCGCAGACTGTATCAGACCTGCACGTTACCTCCGTGTAGGGTTTAAATACGTAACATGCTGTGTGTGTTGTATTCAAGCTGTCTTTATTTATCGCTAATCACACACTTGTGCTACTTATTATACTATACTGTGTGGATATTACACCAGTTTTGGCTGTAACATAAATGATTTGATGATTCTTATTTAAATAGGTTACTGTTTCTATAGTTACAGCTCGTACACGTGGACACACGCTTCATATAATCTAAGCCTAATGGATTTTTATAAAACATGTTATTTAACAATGACAAATCGTGGATATAGAAACAGCTGCACTCGAATGAGCTCTGAAAAGTTCCTGTAACACTCGGGATGTACGTACGGCATATAATAAAGAAATATTTTAAAGTAGGAAAAAGGAAGAAAAAATGGAACAATGTAAAAAACAAACAAACAAACAAACAGTGTAACCAGTTTTCTGTGAGGAGACATTTCTGTGACTTTTAGGGAAGGAGTCTCCAGTGTCAGCGCTTTGTAACGGTCAGCCATTTTCCTGGAGTTCTCTGTGACATGAATGACAAGCTGTGTTTTGTTTTGCCTCGTTAACGCCTGCTGATGTAGCGTAACTCGTTTTGTGGACTTTCCCCAGCAATAAATGTAACTATAAACAGTTAAAAGCTGCTTTAATGCATAATGTAAAAATTGTAATTGCTGCAGTCTAAGAGAAACAAACCGTGTCAGGAAATGTTCTTATAAACAAATACTCAACACTCGCACAGGGTGACATCACACCACCGCAGCGTGGATAACAGTAACAGTACGTCCTGTGGGGTGTGTGTGTGTGTGTGTGTGTGTGTTTCCTTAAATTCATCCATCGCATCTTTTTGCGTGTTTATTTTTTGACTGCGTGCTTGTCGGCGTGCTGATGCTGAGCAATTTCACTCTCCTTTCATATATATTTTATCCCTGTGTGACATCGGAATCAAAATCTAAACTGCTGTTCCCACATTCCAGGTTTAACAACGATGTGAAACACATCAAGATCATAACCAGAGACGGCCTCTTCCTGATCACAGAGAACAGGAAGTTCGAGAGCATCTTGGTGAGAGGAAACACTCTGAGAATGAACACACACTTCCTCTTAAACTATAATAATGCTAAGTCTCGAACCGTATTCCAGCCCTCTTCACTCTTCACTCTTCACTCATCCATATCAGGCGTTGTAGCATGACGAGCTGCTCGCTCCGGAGATGTTCACAAGATCCTGCAACTGATTATTTTCCTGTAACCGCACACCCTGAAGTGCCTTATTCCTTACTTAAACATGCCAAAGCAAAATTAGCACCAGTGCACCATTAGGAGCGAGGGATTAGCGCCCCCTAGTGCCCTACGCTGCGATTTTAACCGCGTGTGTGTGGTTTTTTGTTTTTTTTAATAACATCAAGCTCATTAATGTAAACATCGTTGAGATTTCCACTAATACAGACAAATCCGTGAATTGTTAATATCGGACGATGTGAGCAGGACTTTTTAACGCTGAATGTTACAACAGAAATGGATTCTTAAATAATAATAGTCTTTTCGGTAAAGACTTTAAGCAGGAATATTGAATATTATATTAAGTTTTTCATTATATTGCCTGTATTATTGTACATTTTGTGCCGCCGTTATTGCCTCATCTTTTTTCCTCTTTAAGAGGCTTCACAGAGGCGGCCTTTTAACGTCGTTATGTCATGCGCAGAGCGAGCCGCTTTTGTCATTTACTTCTGAAAGCACTTTTAGATTTGATTTCACGAATGCCATTTAAAGAGCGTTATTAGATTGCGAACGAGGCCGTCTTATCGAATTTGCTCATTTTTGTTCTAAGTGCGTATTTATTTTTCCGAGCTGGAAATCTAGCCCCTGCTTCCCTTAGAGCTGGCTTTATTTCCACAGTAATCACGGGCTGTGTCCTAAACGCCAACGCAGACGTACTGAGATATTTTAATGAGTGGTAGTTAAATTAAAATAATACAATATACTATAATTGTTAAATAAACAACAAATAGTAGATGCTGACTTTTGGACCTAGGTGTAAATGTGTCTGTGTGTGTGTGTGTGTGTGTGTGTGTGTGTGTGTGTGTGTGTGTAGGAACTGATTAAGTACTATCAGCATCACTCTCTAAAGGAGGGCTTCAAGACACTTGATACAACACTGCAGTTTGCCTACAAAGAGCCAGAGAACAGAGGCAGCGGTGAGTACACACATCTGTCATACCCTACACCCTTCCCTTACACACTTCTGTCATATCCTACACCCTTCCCTTACACACATCTGTCATACCCTACACCCTTCCCTTACACACTTCTGTCATACCCTACACCCTTCCCTTACACACTTCTGTCATATCCTACACACTTCCCCTACACACTTCTGTCATACCCTACACCCTTCCCTTACACACTTCTGTCATATCCTACACCCTTCCCTTACACACTTCTGTTATACCCTACACCCTTCCCTTACACACTTCTGTCATACCCTACACCCTTCCCTTACACACTTCTGTCATATCCTACAC
>JAQQZU010000033.1:27734305-27748214 GCA_030068025.1 Parauchenoglanis punctatus
GTAAAGTGGGCACTGCCTGTATATGAACAAATATATGATAAACTCTAATTTTATTAAAGAACATCATACTTTTTATCCATTTATAGTTACATTCATTGTTGTGGAAGCAGCTGTAGACAGTTTTCCGTCACCAGCCTCTCTGTTTTCTTTCTGAAGTTAATAAGCCAAAAGAAAGTGTCATGTTACTGAGAAGTGCTGAGTGCTGACCTGCGTTAGTGTGGACTACGCGTAAGTAAAGGTGACGTGAACGCGGTGACATCTACAAGCCCCTCCCCTCATTCAGCCTCCAGGTTGTTCATCGTTTAGCCAGAGAGTATAAAGTTCAGGGAGAAGCGCAATTAGCCAAGAGCCCAAAGAGAACCGGGAAATTCATCTTTACACTCCAGAACTGTTTGTATAAAATAAGATCCTCAGAACAGGAAATAAATGAAAGTATCTGAGATGAAGATATAGTTAAAGTGGCTGAGAGAGCACACAATAAAAGACTTTTAGAAAATAGAAAATTGAAACCAAAAGACACCTTGGAAGAGCTTTTAAATTGACAGGAAATTGAAGTGAAGCTCATCTCAGATGCACGTTTCTCCATCTTCTGGTTTCTGGACTGAAATAGTTTCAGTGCGCAGTCATTTTGGTTCCGTTTATTAAGTTTATAAAATGGGAACTTTTCTACAGAAGTGTGTGTGTGTGTGTGTGTGAACTATAATATATCAATACCAGATTGTTTTTAAACAGAGTACGAGTACATGTTTTCTGGTACTCGTCAATACCAAAAGCGTAACCCACTTAGTTTTAACCAATCATACCCATTTTCCTGAAACCGAACAGGTTCATGAATCGGTTCCATTCAGGATTCTTTGAACCTTGGTGCCAGTTAGTGAACCAGCCTACGTTTCCAGCAGTTTTCAGCAGAACCACTGTAATCATGGAGGCGTCATGCGCTACACAATGCCCAACGGAAGGAAACAGTAAGATGGTGGATCACACTGATCACCTGCAAGCTTTTTTTTTCTGTTATTGCAGGTATTTGTGTGATTGATCCTTTTCCATTGCATTCTCCATTCCCTGCTTCCTTTCCAAACTAATGACACGCCCACTGATGCTGTCACGGCTCACAACTAGTTTTGTTTGCACCACTTCTCAGGTTCCAAACCAATTTATTTTTGTTTGATATGCTCCGAATAGTTTAGAATATGCGCGTTCCCAGTTGGTGGATAAGGGGTCATGGAGCATTTCATTTAGCTTTGCTTATGCTGCTTGCTGTCATGTACAGCTTGCAATGAACTCCTCCTGTTCAGACAATTCTGGCCTCCTTTTACTAGCGTGCTGGTTTTATGATTAGGACTGTTCCAGGAACCACTGGGTCTAGGACTTCACTGGTCATGGTGAGGTAGCGGGATAGCAAGCCAAAAACATGCAACTGAAACAACTGGCCTTCCTTTCTACTGACTCTGTCTCTCCTTTATTCCAAAGAGGAAAGAAAGTGCATGTCTCAGTGCTCCATATCACACATGATAGTTTCCCTGCATGTTTGCTTCACTGCTTCACACCATTGTGTGTGCAATTCATGGCACTTTTTTAAAGACCGAGCTTGTCGATACTGCGCTGAGCTTAAAGATATTGTTTCCATGCTTTATCTGGTGACTTCTGTTGTAGGAAGAAGCTCCTCTAGGCTTACGTCGCATAGTGTCATCGCTTGATATGAGTAAGAGACCAATCCTCAGTGTTAAACGAAAGGAAATGTGCTGATGGAAGAGCAATGCATCTGTGGAATAAGAAGAAACTGCACGTGCGTTTCCTGAAGGAAATATTCCGAAGGAATGCTGAGGAAAAGGAAAACGAGGTGCCCTTGCTTCTTTTGGTCCGGGCTCCCAGGTTCCCAGCCTCCTTTAACAGTTTCAGTGTCCAGCTTCCGCTTGAGTGATTTATGTAAAACTCTCCGAGCGTTCCGCCGGGAGCAGCCCTGCACTCTTTTAGCACTTTTAGTGATTTTCTTTTTAACGCATTTAAGCTTTGGATTTACGGCTCTGTAGACGTCTGAAGGTTTGGACGAACAGAAGAACAGTGAAACCTGGTTTATGAAGCAGAATGCTATGCTTTCCTGAGCACAACTGAGTGTAGCAGCATTAAAAACGCAGCATTTACGAGTGTGTAGCGAGTGCATCTATTTTAGTGAAATGTGACCATTGAGCTGATCGTTTATTCAGCTCTTGGCCTGGAGAACAAGTAATAAATGTGATTCAACGACGCAATGACTCATGTAACGATTCTAAATGATTTGTTATGACCACTTAATGTGTCAATAATATAAAAATCTGCACTCGGGGCCTCTGAATTACACTCATGAGAGTGTTTGTGCCACAGCGCAATTTGCTAATTGCTATGCATGTGAACAGCGCGCGCTGAAACGCCTGTGCTTTTTTAATAGCTCAAAAGGAAGAGTGGGTGTGAAAAGTAGAGCAGATGGAAAATAAGCAGCAATCACACTTAAACCTTAAACAGATTACTGCTGTGAGTGTATTATTATCATTATTATTCATGGTATTATGTAACAGAGTTTAATGGATTGACATTGTCAGCCAATCAGCTTTCAGAAAGCACTTAACACACTGAGCGTCATCTGCAAATTTGAAGAGCGGGTTCAGTTACGCAATGAGATATTAACGCGTATTAAAAGGAGATATCATTTGCGAAGTACACAGCAATGATTTAAAATGACACCACCGAGTGGTAAATATGCCTGAGAGTTTTACTTCTAATTAACACTGAAAGTTTATGAGTAGTGTTACATTTTCACAGCAAATTGAATAAAAACAACACCAGAAATTTATCACCCGCTTTAGAGTTATTTTAACAGCTGAAACTAGTGTTAACTCTCTTTTTATTAATTCAACTCTTTGTGCTTTAGTCCAAGCTTTTTGTCTTCACACATTAATAAGAGGCCGTGTATGACGGGTTCCCAGCATAGTGAGTGCCGTGTATGACTCGCAGCTCTCCATGCGCCTGTCTCCGCTTCGTCCTGTCATTGATTTATTACTCCATTGTGTTCACCTTCACAATTAATTTGCCTATTTATTCTCTCCTGTTTCTAATTCTTGGGACAAAGTCTTGTCAATCATATTGTGCATTCTACAGCATTGTTGATTGTTTTTCTGTACATTACCGAGATTAATTTTCTGTTGACGCGTGCCTGTTGCTTTCTAGCATGGATTTAGGGTTACACCGAAATCTACACCGGAGATGAAACTGATAAATAAGGAAATTGTCATGGGAATGTTTTGTACATTTTACGGTCAGACCTTTGATAAATAAGAGCCACTTAACGCTGGTTAGATTAGATTTATTCTAACAGAAACATGCTTCCTGGCCCTTTTCTAACCTTAACCCTGTCCATGACGCTTTTCTTAAATTTATCAAAGATAAATTTAGCACAATTCATCAGCATTTCACCTCAGTCCCCTAAGCACTTGATCATAATGGTATCTCTCCAAGATCCGCTGTCAAAGCCCCGTCTCCTACTGAGCCAGCTTTCTTGTGTGAGCCTCTAGCCAAATCTAATTCATCTTCCTGCCAGCTTGATCCTGTTCTTACCTCGTGTATTTCACTCACCCATCTGTCACCTCATTAACACGTCACTTACTTCTGCTTCTGTCCCTGCTCCTCTTAAAGGAATGGATCGATAAAAAAAGAACTTCACACAAGGTCTGCCTTTAACGCAGATGCAGTCCATCAGCCAAGACATGGTTGGTGTCTAATTTTGCCTATGAACTGGAGCTAGAAAATAAACGTTACCAACTTAGTACCAATACTTTATTCAGAATGATCAACTACAAGTACAGATGTGAACAGGACGTTTTGTATTCTTTTTTTCAGTCTACCGTGATTGATTTGTTGCAGTAGCTGAACCAGCAAGGCCCAACACTGCCTTACTGAGCTTTAAAATACAACCAGATTTCCCCCATATTTCTGGACAATCAGGCCTCTAAAATCTGCTTATGTGTTTTTATTTATAGAGTCATTACTCCATGTAGGTCAGGCGGAACACACACTATGCGCAGGCAGCATGTCTCTGCTGGGATCTCCAAATAATAAGAACAAATGCGTTTTTAAACATGGCTTCTAGGTTCATTACACATTTTTTGGAATTCTTTGATAAAAATCGTAAAAACATATAGGGATGAAATGACGCTTAAAAGTAACTCTGATAAAAACTTTGGGGTGGCTTTTGTTGTTAACTGTGCAATATTTCCTTGATTTGGAGAAGACGTCATTATTTTTGAACAATTGTTCGCTTGCTCAGACAATTACTTAGATACAAAGATTCGGAACTTGAGTAAAGTAGCTGAGATTGAGGAGCTGCAGAAGTTGAATCAAGGTGAATAAAGTTTTGTTCTGCGCTTTGCTATTGTTTTGTATTTGAAAAATGGCTTCCGGTAGCCTAGTGACAATATAGACAAACAAATCAATCAATAAATAAACTCTTCTTGTTTAGACCAGGGCTACTTCCGATTCAAATCTAAATCCAGATACTGGCATTGCGCTATTCCCGGCTCGAGAATGTGACCAAAAGGTCGACCATGCCAAAGTCAAGGTTAAGAGCGGGTAAATTTATTAGCGTAATCCCTTAAATAAAACACATTAAGCACCAAACACCAGTTACCATAACAAAGACCAATGGGGCAACAAAATCAAGGGGGGTCACATTATACACAAATATAGTAGATTAAAATGACATTAAAGTTTTCTAACATCATGCATATTCACTCTTTTAGCACGTATGTGTAGCTTGAAGCTTAAACTTCAGGAGGAAGTGTGTTCTCACCTCAATACATCAAACCTCAAACTCAATCGACTCGTGTCTTACTTTCCCTTCACAGCCAAATTGCTGGAAAAGGTTGCAGCCTCTCAAGTGCAGTGTTACTTAATCAATACCAATCTTTTCAAACCATTTCAATCTGGGTTGGTTCACTGCGCAACACAGAGACACCTGGTTTCTGTGTCCTCGAGGATCTCGTCGTCTCTGAGTGCGCTGAGTGGCATTCTACTCCTTTTAAACTGAAGTGCTGTGTTTAACCCAGTAAACTCTGGCACACGCAGGGTTGTACATCACACCGCTCTCTGCGATTGGCATCACTGACAGGAAAATGACACTGATGTAGCACAAGGTGTTCCTCAGGTATCAGTCCTTGGCCCTGTCGCAATAATGATCTATACTGCATTGCCCTTTATGAATTAACATTCATGGTTTTAAGATTTATACTTACACAAATGATTGTACAAAGATTTGTGCAAAAACTAAAATGCCACAGATTTATGTGAGAGCACTAAAGATATGAATACCCTGCAACCTGTGACTCTAAACACAGGGGCCATCGACTGGTGGAGCGTAGTCTGGATGCAGATCCAGCAAAGTATTTCACAGGTCCCAAGTATCAGGTACTTAAACCTTCTGTAGCAGATGCTGCTGTTTTTCTTCACATGCATTTCAGTAAATTATTTAGCTAAGGGCAGCTCATCAGACCACGGAGTAGCTGCAGTGCTCGAGATAATAGGGGAAAGTTTTCACAGATTTTCATAGTCTGTGTCTGATTAGCAAACTGAGGATATGGCTTGAATAAAAAAAAAAAGAAAAGTCAACGGAGAAAACAGAATAGTGAAAGACGACTGGGCAGAGAAGTCCGTGCTTTTTCTTCCCACATCAAATTCAAAATAATATATCTGCTCAGTGCCACTATAAAAACCTTACTGTTTAAAATTAATGTGTCTTATTTTAAACATGAGTCAATACACTGCAAAAAAGAGATATCTTAGCAAGTAATAATATATAAAAATACATTTTTAAAAACCACACTTTCATGTGAACAATTGGGAAATCTGTTACTTGATTCATGTACTGTCATCGAGATTACGGCTGTGTGCAAAATTTCAGCTTCATTGGACAATCAGAAGTGGGTAATAAATCGATTGCAAGATTTGATCCATACAACAAACAAACAAACAAGAAGTGAAGTTAATAGAAGCGTGGTAAAAATAGCTTGAAAATATGCAAATTCAACAAATATTTCTGTTTATTAGAAGCTAGAAATGATCTTATTCTACTGGCAGATAGTTGCACTTATTTCAACAGATTATATCTAGAAAGAAGCAAAATGATCTGGCAATGAAATAAAAGAATTAAACTTGCAATTTAAAGATATGTCTAGAAATAGGTTTAAATACCTTATATTTGTTAAATAACATAAAAACCTGCAACTGCACCCAATTTATATGTCCAAATGGAGTCATCATATTTCTACATTGGCTATGGTTTGTCACCACTGGACTAGTGCCATCTACTGGAGTATAACAAGTATGGCGGTGTTGAGCGTAGACTTCCACCAAGCCCTAATGCCGTATTTCACAATGTTATCAAAAGAGATACTAATTTTGTGACTCAGATCCACTCCAAAATGTAATGGGTTCTTCCTTGGCCAATGCTACACCCTTCCACCAATTTTCATAGAAATCAGATTAGTAGATTTTTGCACAATCCTACTTAAAGCAAACAATCAACAGACAAACAATTCGCACACTGAAAACTTGCAAAGATGTTATTTTTGCAGTCAGCTGCGCTAGTCACGTCTCCAGACCTTTATCAGGAAGAAAGTTGTAGCTGCACTTTCACAACTTTGAACTGAATACCCCTGTCCTAATGTCTGGTATTTAAGACTTTAGATGAACTTCTGTCTTAATGTCTTGTTGGATCACTGTGGACTGGATAAAGACACTGAATGAACATATTGTTTTAAATGGATGCTGATAAAGATTTAAAGAGCTAGTAGTTTGACCGCAGATGTATTCTTAGTCTGGATGAAGTGAGCATTACACCTTCTCCAGTAATTTACAGTTCAGTGGTACTCTTTGTGTTTCCCTTTAACTTTTGCGCCTCCATTATAGTAACAATATCAACACGCAAATCAATACATGCACGAGCTAATATCAGTCATTTTGGTGAAATGAATACTTGCAGATGAAATGGTTCTCCACATCACTTAAACTGGGTGATGTCAGCATTTCTGTTTTAGATTTATCCTTCTGTGAATATTTTTACATTACTTCCAATTGTATAGGTTGCACCAAATTGGCTAGCGTGCGGCGCATCTCATCCTGCACTGGCCCGAATGGGAGCTCAGTGATCTGTGCACTTGGCTATCACTCAGACAGGGTCATGGGTTTGATCCCATGTGATAGCAGCAGCCACTTTGGGCTTAAACAAACCACTTAACCTCATGCTGATCCCTGACAAATGTCCCTGTAGTCCTCTCTAACTGTAATGGATGAGGTGTGAAAAACAATACAGCTCCATGGTAATGGCAAAAGCAGAACTGTTCTTCAGGTTAATACACTCCACACATATACAAAGTCTAAGGGCAATACCGAGGGCTGTTTTCAATCAGTTCTCTAAAACTAATGCAAAATGTACGGAATTGAATTACCCATAATGCTCTGCAACAGCAAAGAAATGGTGGATAAGGTGATGTGTAACTACAGGTCGTCAGTTTCAGTTTGCGGATGAATTCTGGATTCTAATTGGTCACAAGGTGTTGATTAAGTTTCTATAATAAAGCATTGTTTCTATAGCAACAGCTCATTCACATGGATGTGTACAGCAGGTGCTCCAACTAAGTTTAAGGAGTTTAGGTTTTCTGTAAGGGAGATGTTTATTTAGCATTTATGGAAGGAGTCTCCAGTGTCAGAGGTAAAGCTGGAACTTTAGGACAGAAGAGTTTACGCTTTGAGGTTTCTCTGTAATATGACAAGCTGGTTTTGTTAGCTTGTTTGTTTGTTTGTTAGTTTTATTAACTTCACGAATCACTGCTGATAAGGAAAAGACTGTTTATAGCTGCTATAATGTTTGTAATTAGCACATTAAATGTAACTATAAAAAGATAAAAAATTTAATTGTTGGTATTAGAGGAACAAAACGCTTCAGGACGTGCTGTTATAGGAATATAATCAACATCATGCTTTATTACACCACCTTCTCATTGATTCTTTAACTAAAACAACACAACAGCAAGTGTTTTATTTCATACATAGCTGAATATAATTTGCTCATCTATATTTGCTCATTTGGCAAAGCCACCATCTTTTAAGGAAGACTGTTTTGTCTTTGGTCCAAATGAGGCTGTGTTTAATCAGGTTAGCAGGCTAACAGGCTAGCAATAAGAACCCTGTCTGGTAGGTCCCAGCTTTCCTAATAGAAGTCATAGAAGCCATTGAATAACATGCTTTAATATAAACAAGCTGATAAGTCACAGTACAGCGGTTAGCACTGTCACCTCACAGCAAGAGCGTTCTGGGTTCGAACCTGGCAGCCGTGTGGGGTCTTCCTCTGCGTGGTTTGTGTGTTCTCCTTGTGCTTGCATGGGGTTCCTCTGGGCACTCCAATTTCCTCCCACAATCCAAAGACATGCAGATTAGGTCAAAGGACTACTCTAAACTGCCCCTAGGTATGAATGTGAGTGTGAACGAGTGTTCCATAAAACAGATTGGCGACCTGCCCAGGGTGTGCCCCGCCTCTCACCTGAAGTCATCTGGGATTGGCTCCAGCTTCCCCACGACCCTGACGGATATAGATAATGGATTTATGGATGCAGTACACTTCTTTACACTTTCAGGCATGCACCCCCCCCACACACACACACTCACATGCAGTACTGGACTCGTGTTAGTGAAGACTGATGCAGTCTCGTGGCAGGTCCTGAGTTGGCACTTGAAGACAGCAGGCACATCTCAGACAGCGAGCTGCAGGATATGAGTGTCAAAGAGAGATCTGGCAGCAGTTTGTGCGTGTGTGTGTGTGTGTGTGTGTGTGTTTGTGTGTGTGTGTGTGTGGTTGAGTCTCCATCTGCTGAGTGCTTTCCTCATCCCAGTGAGCGACTCTTCAGTCTTACAGCAGTATCTAATCTCTGACTGTCTCCTCAGGGTGTCTGTGTACACACTGCTGCAGCTTTCAGACATGAGACTCCGTTTATGATGTGCTTTATCTTAAAAAGAAATCACTATAGATATTTGTCATAAAAATATAACTGCAAATGCAGTCCTGGGGTGGAAAATGCATAAAGATGTAGGTAAGTGAAGCAGTGTGGTTGGATGGCGTTGAAAGAGTAAACTGGAGCTGGTGTTTAGTGTGCATTCTGTTTTATATGGGCAAATTCATGAATCATGATTAGAGTCTATAACAGGGGTCAAACTACAGACATGCAGAGTTAAATGGGAATAATCCACAATATCAGAATATCAGAAACAGGCAAAGGTCAAAACCAGGAAGTACTCTGAAACAGGACTTGGAAAACAAGGCTCGGATTTAACGCTGATTTAATATCAGGGTGTTCGAGTCCTCTGTGGAAGTTTGTGTGTACGAATTCAGGGTGATAATCACGTCATGGTGAGTGTTCAAGTGGTTTTGGTCAGAAAAAATGGACAACAAGAGCTTTTAATACCATCAATGAAAGGAAATAAAGAACTGAACTGTTAACATGCAAAATTTCCATTTAAATCTTATTATGTGCTGAAGGTGTCACAATCATACAGGGGGCTGCCATGAGTTTCTGCTATTGAAGGTAGCAATTAGACAAATTACTCAACAAGTAACACTGAACAGGTGAACACAAATCAATCATAAGACAGCGGCTGAGACAGGAGTAGGACAGAAAACCAAAACAAGCATGGGAACAGTGGCATCAGTGGTGAAACTGAGACATGTATAACCAGTGGATTGTTATTATTATTATTATTATTATTATTATTATTTTGTGTGGACACCATGGAAACAAAGACACGATGATAATTGTTGGATTGGGAGAAATTTATGCTCTAATGTTTACAAGTGAATCATCCTTAAGATGATTGGTTTTCTCCTCAACCAGTTCTCCAAATTCATACCTGTGTGCACAAAACCACGCCACCCAGAAGCTACAGAAGCTAGCAGTGTTCATCCTTGTTAATGTCATAGCTAGCAGCTTAACATGCCATCATCTTATTCTACTTGATTGTTTAGGACTGTATTAGATTTAACCTTGTGAAATTTCAGACACAATTTGATCTCCTTCACAGTCAGTAGGTTCCTTTATTTGGCAAAAAGCAGCTCCCAGATTTACTCTACCTGCAGCAGATTGTGTTCTTTCACTATATTTCTGCCAAACTTGCATTTCTGAGCTGTACCTACAGAGGGGCGTGTCTACACCTACGACTGACTGGACTAAGTAGTCCAGCACATGCTTGCTTTTTTTTAAACTCAGGCTTATGAACACATTGTTTCAGCAGCTGCTACATCATTTGATTTGTTTACCTTTAACTATTCTATATACTGTGTATAGTCACCTTTAACTACATTTACACTATATAGCCAAAAGTATCTGCACCCCAACCATCACACCCACACGCGTTACTTCTCCAAATGGTTGACACCATGTTTAAAGCACGCAGTTGTACGGAGCATCTCTGTGTGCTGCAGCGTTACACTTTCCCTTCACTGGAACTAAGAGGTCCGAACCTGTTCCAGCATGACGATGCGCCTGTGCACAGAACAGCTCCATGAGGACATGGTGTTCAGGTTAAGGTTGGAGTGGAAGAACTGGAGTGTCCTGCACAGGGCCCTGACCTCAACCCCACTGAGCACCTTTGGGATGAACTGGAACTGGAGCCTCCTCGACATCCCAACATCAGAAAGCCTCCTCACAAAAAAAGTGATAAATCTGGAATGGAATTTTCAACAAGAAAAGATGGGTGTGATGGTCAGGGGGTGCACATACTTTTGGCCATATAGTGTACTGTCACACAGAATTAGTGGATATGAGCACCATGTGTGTGTAAATGGTTGAGTTTTGCATGAGAAGCTAAGACAGCACGTGCTCTGGAGTTGCTGCAGCAGATCAATAACACCAGAGTACAGAGTAAATTCTGAGGTGATACAGTAACGTTTCTGCTTTAGTGCAGACATTCTCTAAAATATACACCTAATCTTGTCAGTAAACTGTTATTCTCATTGTATTTATTACCTCTGTGTGAGGTGTGAGGGCAGAGCTGAGTTAGAAAAGTCATAGATTTAGCAAAACAGCAGAGAAACCACAGATAAACATTTAGAGTCCCGCACAGCTAGGCCCATGATTAAATGCGTAAATCGGTCCCGTGTGATTGGAGCGCGCTCGGGAGTTTGTTCCAGGTGTATCGAGCCACAATCAGCAGAAGTGACCACATGATTGGGTTTTATCGCCGTTATTGACATTCCGGTTTAACAGAGAATGGATAGATGTAGAAGATTTACGGAGAGATGAAGCCGCATTAGGAATAAGCACTAATGAAAGTCTTCGCTGAATGAGCGTAGTCTCGTTATAAAGAATAGAAATGATTCCTACACCACTCAACTGAAATGTGCATTTTATCCCGCTCTTCACCTCACTGCACTGCCTCTCTGTAGCTTCCCAAACACCTGAACCAGCTCGTGAGCTAAATATAACGCTCTCCTCCATATGTCTCCAAATCAGGTGTGTTGGGAGAAGAGTGCAGCGGAGTGGAACTCCAGGAGTGAAGGAGGGAAAGCTTAGTATAGAGGACGTCTTACTGGGAGATTTCATACAAATCAAATAAGCTACACATGAGCTACATGTACTATATATTTATTCAGCGGCTATAGAGTTTGAGTCATGCAGGCAGCACAGCGTTGTTACTGACTGTACAAGCTGTATCCCTATCATCTGTATCTGTACATTGAATACTGTGTTAAATAAGGAACAAAATTTCATTCTGTTATAGGAAAATAATCCAGGATGGTGTGATGAAGCACAGTTACTGTGAGTACAGTTATTCATTATTCATATGGTTCACATTTCATCTGGTGGAATGATCTCGTCTCACGCTGCAGCAGCTGTAAACAGTCGTTCTCTCACTTTCTTTTCTCTTGAAGCTAATAAGGCACAAAAGCAGCAACAACAGCTATACAGCTTGTCATGAAAGCGTAAAGCGTACACTCATGTCCCTGACGCTGGAGACTCCTTTAAATAAATGTCTTCTTACAGATATCACTGATGTCTAGCGTCTGTCGTTCACGTCCCTGTGAATGAGCTGTTACTCTTCAGTCATCAGGTTCATTCCTCCCAGCCGTTATTACTCACACAGACATTACAGCACAGTGACGCGCTTTTCTTCCTGCCCCAGCATGTTAGGAAGTTGGGCTGAAAACCAGCGCAGACCTGATCCACTTCACCAGATCACGCTAACAAGGCGAAACACATCATCACAGCTTATACAGCAGGATTATAGTGATACTTGCGTAACCCAACGTGGACTATAATTATCTGTATTAACAGTGCTGATGGAGGCTGATTTTTTCCCCTTCATTGTTAGCAATGTTAGCATTTTTTGTTTGACATTTCCATTTCAGTCATGCAGAGACTGAAAAATGAGACTCGGGGGAATCCGAATCGGAGCTGATGCGTGATAAATAATAAGTGATAAGTAATAACTCGCCCCTGCAGACCTCATCAGAGCACTTCAGCAGATTGAACCGTCGTGCAGATGACGCGAGGGGTGCATTCGGCTCACGCCTGCACGCCTCTCGCCGGTCCTCCGTGGCATTTTCATTACAGGCCCTTCACTCGGCGCTTTTTTAATACCACGGCAGCACGGTAAACCCATTGCGGAAAGGTGAAAATGTTTTCGTTATTTGCCCACCGCTGTCTCGTAGGCGTGTCTTTAAGGCCTGGCGCTGTTTATTGCTTTTTCCCGCGGCCAGCAGGGAGCCATCATTCGAGAGGCACTAGACGGGAGTGTAAATATCAAGCCACACACCTTGTTTTCACACTCTACTCAGCGCTGCATAAGCACAGCAGCTGATGGTTCCTGCAGATGTCTTTGTGAATTACACACAGGGCGCTGATTCATGGCTGCTCAAGCCCAGCTCACACCCCTGCACTGCCTTTCTAGCATTTTAAACACTTTCTTACGTGGATTACGATGCACTTCTGACGTAGTGTACATCATGCTACATGCTTTTCTCCACACTGGTGCAACTAAGGAGGTTTGGAAAGGGTCCTTGCTTTAAGGTACCGAGACTTGTACCTTAGCTGTTCATCAGTAGCGCTGACATCATCAGCCTTGGCTTGGCTGTAAGGAATAACACGCTCCATGTCGTGCTCTTATGGGAAAATAACCAACAATGATTATCAATAACAATCAGTAACACGTGATTTTTATTCACAGGACGTGGAGCGTCCACCGTGCACGTCCACGAGAACCGGCCGTTACTATAGGAACGATGGCTTACTAAAACGAGCTCATGCTGTTAGAAAATCAATCAAAATCTTCTGCCCAATCAGAATCCAGAATTCAGCAGCTCTGTGATATGTCACATGATGTAATTAATGCATGTGTGTAATGTTACTGGTTATTAGCAGCGATGGCGTGTTAATGCTGCGTGTCACTTGGCTAATGTAAACCGCTACTAACTGTTTCTGGCTGTTAGGTTAGAGCTGAGAGTGTGTCAGAGGGAAGTTCTGAGTCTCTGCATCGCCGGGAAGCGACTCACTATCAGCAGCAGATCCGATCACCAGCCCGCCGAGGCGAGGAACGCAGCGCGGCCCGACGTAATCTCTCATCCATCCACTCTCTCCAGCCTGATAAGATAAGAGCAGCTGTGGGTTTTACAGGAACTTCAATCAGGAGTGCGCGCTATCACTCAGAGAGAGAGTGTATTATTCCATTTCACACACTCCGTACATCGGCTTAAGACTCAGCGTCTCACTCTCGCAGCCGTTTTCCATTTAGGGTGTAAACTAGGCTGCTGGGTGAGAAACGCTGATCGAGTATTGACTCTGTTTCAGATCTGTGGATCTGTGTGTGTGTGTGTGTGTGTGTGTGTGTGTGTGTGTGT
>JAQQZU010000033.1:27767794-27775294 GCA_030068025.1 Parauchenoglanis punctatus
CCACACAGAAAGGCACTCTGGGTGACCCGGGGATCGAACCCAGGACCTTCTTGCTGTGAGGTGACAGTGCTAACCACCGCACCACCATGCCGCCCTCATTTTCAGACATTTCAGGTGTTAAATAATGAAGGTTTTGTAGACACTGCACTTAAAATGCTGCACTTTTCTGCTGTCACTTTTACATGGTGATACTAGAAAATGTTCATATTGTACACCATATGTATCGTGATGTGATATTTTTCTCATATTGCCCCACCCGTACCTCAGGATGAGGCGCTTTATTTCAGGGGCAGAGGCCAATCCACGAAACCCCAGACCGACCCTGCTGCCTGTGTCAGCTGCCTCCTCCTGAGTGGAACATACTGGAAACCCAGCATGTTCTATAACGGATTACTGAAGTTTATATAGAAAAAACTAACTTTGTTCTGATTTAAACTTTTGAAAAATTCACATCGATTGAGTGCGAGACTTGAATTTTTCCCCCTGTCTGACACAATCGACTGTGTGACCCAGCGGGACAGCGAGGCCTATTAATATTTAATTCTGCCCTTCCCACAATGCACTGCGCTGGAACAAATCGGTTCTGCGCTGGAGATAAATAGTTATTGAAGATCCACGGTACGTTGTGCCAATTACGCAATTTATATGCATGTGTTAGTAGTGTAAATAATGACTTTTCTATACACGGCTCGTTAAGGCGGTGAAATAAAGGACACGAGGAACACAGCAGCACCTCTAAAAGGCCTTTTGAAACTTTTATTCACTTAAATTTTTCAGTGTTTAAAGCAACGAGAAAACATTGAGAATGTCCTTTGGTGGGGTTTTGTCATTACACTTCAGCCTCGCTTCATGTAAACCGAGATTCTTTGATGCTAGCACGCTTCCAGGTATTAACAAACCGCATAAGAAAAGAAATACTGCATGTTATCTATCTATATATAGAGCTGAAAGCAGCGATTTGCGGGGGCCAAGCACCGGATCTGCGTGGTAGGGTTTGTTGGTTTTTAAAGCTGTAGATGCAGCAGATGGCCTCATCCTCATTGGAGGAAAAGACACATTTAATTATTAGTAGTGCTACCAAAACAGGAATTTATGTACAGTTTAATGACATGAGGAGGGAAGCATCCCCATGATAAATTACCTGCGCAGGTGTTCGGGCTATTGGCGTACGTCTCACAATATTACCTGTAATTTGATCTGATTTTCAGGAGCAGGTTGCACCAGCAGGTATTAAGTCAGGTGGCTTTAGCTGGAAAAAAGAAATAAAGCAGATTTTCTTCCTGATGCGTAAACTGAAGTGAAAACTGTGAGCTTTGCACGTACTGTACTACAGAAATAGCTGATTTTGATATCTAATAAAACAAAAGAGCTTTAAAACAACCGAATTGTGCAGCGTAAAAAAAATTAACATGATTAAATTTGCATAGTAGAACATACACACAAACTGGGATTATCTAGATAAGATTTATTGCACTTATCAAAGAAACCATCGATAATTTGCCTTAATGTCTGCTCTCGCTAATTATACGCTTAACAAAATGGTTTATTTTAGGTGCAAAAACTTCAGCCGATGCAGTTCATCATGTCTGTACTTGTCGCGTAGTACGAGATGAGCGACCGTGCGATAACGTGTGCAAGAATATACGATGGAGATCCGCTGACGGTAGACCTGTGATTATAGATCACCGTGTGCGTTACGAGAGCGCTGACCTCGACTCGCAAGCAAAGAAAGCTGAGCTCATTGGCATCGGGACGAACTCCGTGAAGCGCGACGCCGCCTCAGCGCCGACTATTTCCCATCCTGTGGGTGCAACCGGTCCTTAAGCTTTTAACACAGTGGCTCTTCGAGTACATTCAAATGTCATAATCGAGATCAAAACGAGTTCCTGGCTCTCGGTGCTTGGCCCCCTAAAACTAAGAAGTTTATCCATCCATCTTTTCATGTTTCTTTAACATATTTAACACATCGCTCTTAAACACAGTTTATCAGTAATATGAGTAATAATAATAATAATAATAATAATAATAATAATACAAAAAATTCTGTACTATTTATTGTAAAGAAAATAAATCTTTGTAAATACAAAAATTAAATACGCTGATGATTTTTAAGCAATTCTTCATGGGTTTATTTATATTTTGAGGACAGCTAATACACAAGTGCCGCACTGACTGACATCGGACGATAAACTTATAATAAAAAACAAAAACAAACAAAAAAAGGGAAAAAAGTGATCGTCGAGGCTTTTTCACCAAATACGAGTGGAAAGTGATGGACTTCCTTTAAACGCAGCTCGGTCGGATCTCCACAACGCACTGACAGCAAAGAATGTTTATGATTTTTCTTCTCATGAGTCTGTATTTACTTTTATTCGATTCGATTTTTTTTTTTTTTTTTTTTACAATTTTGTAAATAGTCCACGTGATCTGGACACATTCTCCGTGTGAGGAAAGCCAAAAAGCAGTCCAAAGTTGTCCAAAGTTGCAGGCGTTCGCCATCTTGATCCCAAGTTACCGTGGCGATAGAGTGGAAGTAGCAACATCCACTTCCTGTTTGCTCTTGGTGGGGAGGTGTAGGCTGGCGGAGAAGGTGGAGGAGGTGGAGGAGGAGGAGGAAGAGGAGGAAGAGGAGGAGGAGGGAGCGAGTTTGTGTTTCTGCTATGGCTTAGTCCACCATACTCCTTCACGCTGACGCTTTTATGAAGCAATGCTTGGATAAATTCTCTAAATAACATCTCGTGACTCTTTTTTTATAGATTTGTAATATTTTTAAATTTTGTATACATATATTTATATATTTATTTATAGTCCTCTCAAATCAGGGTTTTGTTCTGATTTCTGATGATCAGCCTTGTGTATTGTGTATTGTGTGTGTGTGTGTGTGTGTGTGTATGCGTGTGTGTGTGTGTGAGCAGGAGTTGCTTGTACGGAAAAGCCATGTATGTATTGTGTATGAGTGTGTGTGTGCGTGTGCGTGTGTGTATGCGTGTGCAGGTGTGTGTGTTTCTCAGAGGGTTAAAGCCCAGGCAGGACGCAGCAGCAGCAGCAGCAGCAGCAGGATGATGGCGGAGGACGGGATGGCGGTCTGAGCCGAATCAGACGGGCCGCAGTCGGCGTCACTGTCGCAGTGAACCTTCTCACACAGCAGGCCCGAGTATCCCGATGCACATTGACACCTCACGTTGTTCAAACACACACCGCCGTTCTGGCAGCGTTGCAGCTCGTCATCACACACTCGGGCTGCGACAGACAAGAGGGAGAGACGTCAATGTCCTAACACAGGAAGTGCTCGATAAAAACATCAACCGTGCGCGTGAGCCAAGAGACAAAACCAGGAAAAGCATTTTAACAAAACTGGAACACAACGATTACAAAAAAGACACATAATTGATCTGCCCAACACAGCTTAACACACACTGCTGCAGGCTCCTCCACTTCCCTCTGGGACCTTAAAGCTTCTACACAGGACCCTGTAAGTGCTTCCTTCCCATTTTACAGGACTAATATCCCTTAATGATCCGAAGCGTCCTTAACAACACCGCAATAAAAATCGCTTCTCAGGAAGTAAAACAATATCACCATATAGTTAAATTCATCCAGTATTTCCTGTTAAAGGTAACAAGATGAAGAAAATATATCATTACATCCTAATTCTAGACTAAATCCAAGCTTCAGATCTGTTTAAGAACTAAAATCAGACTAAAACAGCTTATGATTAGATTGGATAAATAATAACAATAAGAAGGAACAGTAGATAAATCTGCACATAGTAAAGATCTGTTCAGTCGGAAAGAGATGATCTTTTGGCGTGTACTGTGTACGATCGCCGTAGTAACTGGAACCCACACGACCGAGCACCAGGCCGAGTAATCAGGTACAGCTAATCATTACTAGTACAACGAGAAACAGCACTCAGTTTATATTTCAAATACTGTCTGTAATAAATAACTGCAGTTCCAAAGACTGAAACAATGTGCTTCATAAATGAATCTCTTCTGCTGGATTCTGAGCCAATCCCAGCGCAGGAGGCGGGACTAAGCACAGCCTTTACTACAAAGCATTATAAACAGGTTAGTGCTTCAAATATCCGGGTCCGCATCCTTGATTAGGATTTAACTCTAAAGTGGGCGTGGCCTAATCCAGAGCCATGTGGTTTTTTTCTCCTTCCGTGGGTGGGAGCAAACATAGCGTAACTATTATATACTAATATATTAATATTATTATTTTGGATCGACTTCTCACAAGCAAAGCTAATAAAATAAAATACGTTTCAAACTCAGGACTTGGACTTGCAATGTGTTTTTGTTTTTTAATATAATACGAACCCTACCACTCAGCCTATAGAAAACGTTTTTGGAAGACTTTGTTAATTATTACTTGAATATATAATGAAATAATTCAATAATTAAACATCTGTTAAATAAATAAATCGCAACCGCTGAACTTAAATCGTGGCATAAATAGTAAACGAAACGTGTCTTGAAATATTTCATTAATAAATTATTTCAAAATAATATTTTGCACTGAACACATGCCATGGAAAGGGACGTTAAATGCGCAAATGCGGGCTTGCTGATTGGCTGAGAGATTTCTGAGACCCTAATAAACTGAAATCTTCACACGCGCACGCACACACACACACACACCTCCACCGCGTGACGCTCTCGTTCTCTCACTCGTTTTTCGGCGCACGATCACACACCAGCCTGGCTCTATGGCAATTAGAGAAGCTCGTTACTGTGTGATGTGTGAGCGATTTTAATTAAACTGACATGTTTTACCGTAAGGACACTGATATAATTACCAGGTTTTATTAATTAAAAATATCCACCTCTGACCTTGAGCGCTTATCTTATCTCTCTTCTCTTTATACAAAGTCTTTAAAGTCGGGGAGAGCTTTTCTTGTAGCCGCTGATAAAAACGGAGCTGTGATGGATGAGTTTAGGGTTTCCTGATAAACTCGGCACGTTCAATGCCTCCTGTTTATACGGTTAGTGGCTGCAGGTAAACTGAGGGGTGCGGGAGACGTTTTATTGAGTGCTTCGAACCCAAATATCAATATGACCTATTAGCGAAGTGTCACAGGCAGATCAGTGAAGGCACAACTTTAATGAAGGGATTGGATATCCGGGGAGACTTCCAGAGCGGGAATTCTTATGAAAAGAAGAAGGAGAGTGGATCGATCGAGGCCCCTGTTTTCTCAGTGCAATTCTTCTTCTGACTTAAAAGAGTTCTTCTTGGGTCAGTCTTTAACGTTCCTCCCTTCCTTTCTCTCGCATTCTCTTTTCTCGACGTCCCCGAGGCCTGAGGAAAAGCTGCCGAGTCTCACAGTCTCCCTGCGATGATTTATGACTGTGATTGAAACTAACACACTTCCTTATTCTCTGAAAAAAAAAAGGGCCCATAAACCCTTGCTCGGTTCCCGGAGCGGCCTGCGCACCGCAGCCATAAACACTATAACCTCTAAATGCCATGTGGCCGTTCCGTCTAATAAACACGAGCGTCCATTTTCAATAAAACGCACCTAACGTCCTTTAAAAGCCATTAAAGGTTTGAGGCGGCGCGCTGCAGACAGGCAGGGGGACGCCGCCCCTCTGTTCCAGCCCGTCACGTTTACAATTCTCAGCCGTGTAAACAGAGCCGAGCGGAGAATAAATTGAGCGATTTATTAGGTTTGCTTTTGATATGAGGTATAATATTTATCGAGGGCGTCGGCGGGTTAGGTGGCGCAGCGCAGACAATGGCTCGTGTTTGTTAAGAGATTTGAGTTTTTAATTGCGTACTTCAGTTTGCATACAGATGGAGAGAACACACACAGCTGAGAACTGGTTTATTTCACCTGTTAACAAAAATGCTTCAGGAATATGGATTTAAAGATCTGTGTTCTTATTGGCTCGGAATCGATTCTATGCAAATTAGACATGATGCTGAAACAAATAATGAATCAGTGAGTGTAAAAAAACACGGACAGTGGCGTATCAGAACGAAATAAGTGAAAGCCCCACAGGTCTAGCGCCCCTGTGGCTGGCTGCAGTATAACATGTAGCCCCGCCCATCCCCTTGTGTTTCAATGATGACCTATTTTTATCTCACGTTTCTTGGTCCATCTACAGTGTCTAATTCAAACACGGGAATAAAGTGATTGACAGCTTTGGCGATGCGCTAGATCTTGGAATGAGGAGGAGGGGGCGGGGCCAAAAGGCGGACCTGCTAAATGAGTAGGTGTTCCTGAATTCGACTATATTCTCTATAGGGCGCTTCTCTATGACAGAAGGGCTCTTCGTCCATGTTTTTTTCCAGTCACTGGGTTGAAAGAGTCCTCAGACCAATCATACTTTCTTAACGCAGAAATTATTAACACACATCATTTTTTTCATGTGGTTTTATTGCACAGAAATTACATGCAAAGGGATTTACAAATTATTAGAAATATTAGAAATTATTAGCTATTATAAATAACTGAAGTGATCAGACATGAACTAACAGTAAAGTAAGCTAAAACATTACTGATAAAAAATACTTAAATTTTCCAATGCATAAAGTTATTTTAGGTTATTTATTTATACATTATTTCAAAGTTGTTTTAATATAAAACCCTTTGTGGCACTTTAACGCGTATTAGACCCGTGTTATTTGTTCAATAAAGCCGGTCGATGCTCACAAACAGTTCCTTCGCCATGAACTAAACGTCATACATACATATTGACTAATGCCACGACGTGTCCCATATGTTAAAGAAGAGTTTTATTTATCGTGAGTCTGAAGCCGATAAAAACACTGAACAAGTTTTCAGTAAGTCAGTGTGTGTCCTATAATTATAAAGTGTGTTTTTGTGAAGCAGACCAGTACGTGCTAAAAGAACAATTCTCTCATCGCAGATGAAAAAGAATGCTATTTAAATGTTATGTTAAGGCAGGCTACACGCGTTCAGGCCGATGTTGACGTGTTTGTTTGTTTGTTTCCAGCATGGAGCCTGAGTAAGAACATCGGGAACGATGAACAGCCTGTGCAGCCTGACGTAACGAAAGAACAGTGATGCGGCCTCTGGGACGCAAAAACAGCATTATTCTAAGCACTTCCTCGTCTATTTGACGACTCCTATGACATGTTCCTCGACTCCCCTTCTGTAGCCGTGATTGACAGCTTCTTGCCCCTCCTCCCCGACAACAAATATATATTTATGTATATAATTTTATCAAATACAGCAATTAGACACTTTATATCTCTGAAAAAAATAACGTTTCTACAGTATTTGTAACAATGTTTTTTACAATCTGGCCTTTTATTTATGTAAGCATGTAAGCATCTATGTTTATGTAGTGTTTTACCGGATCAGACGTTTTGGTACAGGAGCTTTAGCTACGGTGTGTCTGTCCTCGTCACGCTCGATTGGAAGGAGGAACAAAAATCAGGATAATGATGTGTTACATTACGTTGAAGTTACATATGATATATTTCTAAACAGAGTGTATAAGTGAGTACACTGTACACAAAAGGGTT
>JAQQZU010000033.1:27780294-27794961 GCA_030068025.1 Parauchenoglanis punctatus
ACTGTTATTACTTTTTTCTATTACTACCTTTACTATTTTACTAATATTACTGTTGCTATCACTATTACTACCATGAATGTTACTATTACTTTTATGATTACTGTCATTATTGTCACTATTTATGCTACTGCTGGTGCTATTATTCAGAATCAGAAGCAGCTTTATTGGCCAGGTACATGTACACATACAAGGAATTGGAATTGTATGAAAAAAAGGTATCTTTATATGCACGTCATTGTTAGAAACATTGCTGGATATTTTACTCATACTATTATTCAGTCATGATTATCATCACTGTGATGTTTACAATTAATACTGGTGCTATTATTATTGTTTTCTTATTACAAAAAAAAACCCCGAGTATTTGTTACTGTCATTATTAATAGTGTTGTTTATGTTAACTATATTATATTCTTACACATTAACTAATTTATACAGTGATATTGCTATTACATTATTAGTAATAGTACTAAATCAGTACTGATATTACTGTTAGTATTAGTATCTTATCATTACTATTACCATTGTTTCACTATTGCTTTTACTCATTTCTGCTACTAGCAGTACTATTACTAAACTATGGATATTGTTAATATGATATTCTACTACTGTTACTATTTTTTTTAATAACTAATCTGTCCAGTTACTCCAAAGAGTGCACACACACGCTATTAAGATTTGCATATTTTTTCAGGGCAGCCATTTTAATTTGTACATTTTACTGCAGAAATGTCCTCACTCACACAGCTACAGAGACGTGGACGTGTGAAAGTGTGTGTGAGAGTGTATGAGAGTAACGGTGAGGATAGGATGTGTATGAGGAGGCAGGGTATACAGCCAGGTGATGAGTGACATGGTGAAGGGGTGAAGTAGTGACGCTAAGCATGTTGCTAAGCTCTGTGTGTGTGTGCGTGTTTGTGTGTGGAGCGAAAGGCCCACTGACCTATACACACATTCTCATCGTCGAGCTCGGCCGAAGCATTGCGGTAGAAGCCCAGCTTGCAGAGCTGACAGTGCTGCCCCCTAGTGTTGTGCTTACAGCTCACGCAAATCACCGTGTTTAACAGCTCGATGTAGCTGCAGCGGTTCGAGTGGCCGAAACACTCGCAGTCTTGCACACAGGGAGAGAAACGGGACCGGGTCTGTAAGCCATGTGTGTGTATACATGTGTGTGTGTGTGTATGTTGCAACAGCTCATGCTTGGCTCACAAAAAGCAGGATGACGGCTCGCTTTATGACTTGTGAGAAAGCAATGGTGTTAGTTTAAGCTCTATGTGTGTGTGTGTGTGTGTGTGTGTGTGTGTGTGTGTGTGTGTGGTGCAGGGGTGTTGGTAGATGGTTGCTAAGTTTAGGAAGACAACTGTTGGGTTGCTTTAGGAGTCATGATGAAGCTTGTGTGTTTGTGTGTCAGCAAGGTGCTTTGGATCATGACTGTGTGTGTGTGTGTGTGTGTGTGTGTGTGTGTGTGTGTGTGCATGCTCGGTTAGGAAAGCAGGATGTTGGTGTGCTTTAAGAATCAAGAGAAAGCGTGTGTGTGAGCGAGGTGCTGAGGTTTGAGCACAATATGATCATGATGATGATGAGGATGAAGAGGAAAATGCGTTAATGAATGCAGGAAGTGTTACACAAAACCGCAAACAGATGCAATCTTCAACCACGTAGGATTGAAAATTACACCAAATACGGGTTTGTTTTAACACCTATGAAACTATGATTCCTGGAAATAAAAGATGGAAGCGGGCCTGTGCCGATAATCGGTTATTGTGTTCTAATCAGAAAGAAGCTTCCAGATAGGCAGAAGTCTCAGCTCGAGTCGTGTTCAGAAAGCAGCTACTTATTGTAGTATGTAGGTAAATAAGTGCACGTGCAGTACCATGCACTGAATATGAACGGCGTCTCACACATGATTCTCTCGTTCCAAAATGGGAAAACTCTGGACCATAATTGAGGCTGCTTTCTCACTAAATCCATTTTACATTCTCTGATTGTAGAATCCGAGTGTTTTAACCTGCCAGTTTGACCCGGAGCTCAGAGAGCAGAATTCACTAAACCTCACTATTGTTTTCAGCTCGACTTGTCAGTCGCAAATATTTAAACTTCACAATACAATCACATGATCAAGTTATTTGAGTTACTCGACTTGTGTCCATGGGGTGAAAGTTTTAAGGACTCGTAACTGAGATGTGCAATCTGAGGCACTCGTGGTCAGTTGTTAATTTCCGTTCTGGTGATGATGTAATACACCGTGGTATCGGCACATGCTCGGGCGGCAAAGAGGAGCTGGAACTTTGGCTGTAGAACCACAGACCTACATTCCCTACATACATCCCAAAATAACAAAGCTTTCCAGGTCACAGACAGAAAAGCAGTGCGCCCTACCTAGCATCCCTACATCAGACAAACGAAACGAGACCACTCGCTGCTGCGCTATTGATTCTGTCAGATGCACCCTGAGAAATTACACGTCCTTATCTGAAGTAAAGGAAATATTTCCCATCTATCCATCTTCTATAAAGTTTCCCTCAGTACAGAGTCCTGGCTCGTCCCAGTTTCACACTCACAATGGCTCGAGAGCGGGGGAGGGGCCTGACTCGACTCGACTCGACTCACAGGTTCTTACGGAAACACTGGAATAACGCACAAAGGCTCATCAAGAAAACGGGAGAATACGCAAACATTAAAGTGTGAGGCGATAAGACAAGTGGACCGAGAGGAGGAGAGAAGACGGCTCTTATCTCTTCTTTTCTTGTCTCTCGTTCCCTCCAACCTTTCTTTCTCTCCATTTCTCATTTTCTTTCTTTCTCCGTGCCCATCTCTCTCTCTCTTTCGACCTCTCTTTTTCCCATGTAATGCTCTTCCTGTCTCCCACTGTCTCTCTGCCTGTCTCTCTGCCTGTCTCTCTGCCTGTCTCTCTGCCCCACTCTAGTCTTTTTTCCATTCTTCTCTTGTCTCTCTTTCTCTCTAACATTTTCCCACTTTCTTTTGTCTCTGTTTCTCCTTTTTTTTATCTCAATGTCCCCTTTTCCCATTTTCAAGCTCCATCTATCTGTCTCTCTCTCTCTGTCTCTGTCTCTCTCTCTCTCGCTATTCTCTCTCTGTTGTGCTCTTTCTTTCTGTTTTTGAACTTTCTTCAGTCTCCCCTTTTCTCTCTTTCTCTATCCCACTCTCTCTCCTTCTCCCTCTGTTTCTCTCTCTGAATGTTCAAAGAATGGAATTCAGTTGTATTTAATACAAACTCAATTAAAAGCCTATGAGCAGTAACCCCACCCCTCAGCTTAGTTTTGACCAATCAGAACACTAAACCCCAGTCAGCTTGTGTGTGTGTGAGTGTGTGTGAGTGTGTGTGTGTGTGTGTACCAATTTGAGTGTGGTTGGTGAAGTCAATACATTGCAGCCTGTGTTTGTGTGCAGGGCTTTCATTATCAGGATCCGGATTGAGGTCAGGTCCCACACGCACACACACACACACACACACACACACACACACACACACACACACACACACACACACGCATGCATAGCCTGAGGATATACAATGATCCAAATATCTGAGTGCTCCTACAACAACTTTTTATTTCATCACAAACACTAATATCATGTTATGTATATTATATTATTTATCTGATGTTATATCGGACTCATACTCAACGCTTTGGAGACAATAACACGCCACTTTACATATTTATATCCTTCTCTTTCTCTTCATCTCTCTTCCTTCTCTTTCTTTCCTTTTCTTTCCCTCTTCTCTCTTTAGGATTTTTCAGCTTTCCCCAACACATACATATTGCTTTTTATCTCTCTTTTTAAATTATTCTTAATTATTATTAATCACTTTACTTTTGCCTTGTTTTATTTCATTTCTTTTTCCCCTTTCTCCATCCCTTTCTTTTTCATTCTGGTCCTTTCATTTATGTATTTTTACTGCTTTCTAGTACACTCTTTCTTTCCCTTTTCCACCACATTCTTTGTCAATTTCTCACCTGCTTCTTTCCCTTTCTTTTCACTGATTTTTTTAGTCTTCTTTTTCTTCTTGTGTATGTTTTAATTTTTCATTTGATTTTTATTGTTTCAGACTTGCCAGCTAAAGGCCTCAGTATTCTTTCAACAAAACAAAGTTTGAGAGGATCGTGGGAAAAAAACCATTTCCAGGTACAAGCTTGCATCCGCGCTGCGGGTTGGTTTGGTGGTATTGGTCGTTATATCTAAATGCTACAGTATAGCCTTTGTCTCTTGGCGTGTTTGACCAGCTGCCATGTGAGACACTGTGAGTGAAGTCTCCACATGACGTCTGCGCTAGCTCTCCACTTCCACTTTGTTCTTACGATAAGCACGCAAACCTCATGCTTCATTTTTCTCACCTGCAGCTCTTATAATTATCGCATCTTAGGATATGCTTTCTATACCCTGTTCACTATACATGAGCTCACACATGCCCAGGTTCACCAAATGCTAGTGGTGATATGATCATGTATGAGATTATTTGATTAAATGTACCTTAAGCGCTGTGGTTGCTGACTCAGGGATGTCTATCACTCACAAAAAACAAGATTTTGAAGCCAGAGATTTAAGCACTAGTCATGAGTATAGTTTTCTTTTAAGCAGCACACGTTATTTAACCAACCATCACACCCCTCAGGAGCTCACTCAGGTGTTTATAAGTAACAAAACAAGGACTGGAAGATACCAGAGTACGTTTTGTGCAAATACAGGGTTATTTTCAGATTCATACAGTAGACCTCGAGGGGTAAATCACTGTATGAATCTGTTTGAACTCCTACCTCTCTGAACGGAGGACACGGTGGGCAAATCAACCTGAGGAGCTACTGCACACATTACGGAGACACAAAACAAACAAACAAAAAACAGAACTAATTAAATGAAGCATGAATAATTAAACAGAAATCAATTCTTATTATGACTTTAAAACATATTTTTAACACAATAACAATGACAATGTGACTGTGATATGCCAACATGCTGTATGCACTCAACTTTCTTTCCTCAAGAGTCCTTTAGATGGTGAATGAGACTGAATTCGGATTACACAGATTATGACTACATAGAATTTGTACTAACATATACTCAAGCACCACAAATTCTTTTTTTGTGTATTCTGTTACGAAAATTTAATTCTTTGCACATTATATTGCCCATCATAGGCTAAAAGCCAAGCACAATTACACGAGCGATTGTAGATCTGTGGAGCACTCATTACTGGAACATTTTCTCTACAGACCTCTATGTTTCCCAAACCAGTATTATCTCAACCATATCTGAAAGCAGTTTTCTCAATAAAGAGTGAAAACTATTATGAAGAACCAAATTGTGAATGCAAGTACAAATGACAAATTATATTAACAAAACAAACACACCCAAAATAGTCAAGAGAAACATTTTTTCAGAAGCCACTCACAACAAACAACAAATAGCCATTCAGGAAAATACAATCTATAATAACACATTTGACCCTTCATAGACTCCAAACATACTCCACCAACCCCTACACCCTACAAACACGTCTTCATGACCAGCACCCATAATCTACAAATCCATCCTTCCTATCAAACCCCTACACCCTACAAACCCATCTTTACTGACCAACCCCTACACCCTACAAAAGCATCATTAATGACCAACCCCTACACCCTACAAACCCATCTTTAATGACCACCCCCTACACCCTACAAACCCATCTTTAATGACCAACCCCTACACCCTACAAACCAATCTTTAATGACCAACCCCTACACCCTACAAACCCATCTTTAATGACCACCCCCTACACCCTACAAACCCATCTATACTGACCATGCCTACACCCTACAAATCTATCTTTACTGACCACCCCCTACACCCTACAAAAGCATCATTAATGACCAACCCCTACACCCTACAAACCCATCTTTAATGACCAACCCTTACACCCTACAAACCCATCTTTAATGACCAACCCCTACACCCTACAAACCCATCTTTAATGACCACCCCCACACCCTACAAACCCATTTTTAACGACCACCCCTACACCCTACAAACCCATCTTTAATGACCACCCCTTACACCCTAAAAACCCATCTTTACTGACCACACCTACACCCTACAAACCCATCTTTACTGACCACACCTACACCCTACAAAAGCATCATTAATGACCAACCCCTACACCCTAAAAACCCATCTTTAATGACCACCCCTACACCCTACAAACCTATCTTTAACGACCACCCCTACACCCTACAAACCCATCTTTAATGACCACCCCCTACATAACTCCTAAACCTTATAATCCGACCTTTTTTGACCAACACCTACACCCTATAAACCCATCTTTCATGATCAACCCCTACACCCTACAAACCTATATTTCATGACAAACTCCTTTACCTTACAAACCAATCTTTTGACCAACCCCTATAGCCTTCAAACCAATATTCCATGACCAACCCTTACACCCTACAAACCCATCCTTCCTGATCAACAATTACACCTTATAAACCCGTACTTCCTGATGGCCCCTACACCCTACAAACCCACATTTCATAATCTACTTCTACACCCTACAAACCCACATGACATTACTAACCCCTATTCCCTACAGACACATCTTTCACGATCAACCCCTACACACTAAACACCCAATCATTTTGCTCAAACCCTACCCCCTGTAAAGAGTTCATGATCAACCCATTTTCTTGCATCCTACACCATACACATACCCCACACATCATCCTTAAATACCAACCCCTACAGCCCAAAAACCCATGCTTTATGATTAACTCCTAGACCCTAGAAATCCATCCTTCCTAATAAATCAGTGCACTTTCTTCAAGATAAACTCCCATTCCAGCAAACCATTATTTCTAACCAACCTCTACATTCTACTACTCCAACCCCATTCTTCAAGAATAACCTTAAATCCTATGCCCGACATACCCACTCATCACAACCAACATTCTCACCCATCATTTGGCTTAATCCCTACACCCTATGTGCTGACTCCTCACGATCAATCAATCCCTACACCCTACAAGCCTATAATTCATGATCAACCCTGAGATTATAGTCACCCATTGATAATCACCCACACCCTAAACCCTACACATCCATCCTTTATAATCAACCCTTAAACTGTACATTCTTTTCAATCTTCCCATACACCCCAAACACCCTTGATTGACCCATATGCCCTAAAAAATCTTTTATCTTCACTTCCTACACCCTTTATACCAAGTCTTCATGGTTGACCCTGTCACCCTACAAACCAGTTGTCTCCAAGATTTTTGCTGCACTTCATATGCTTTTGCTCTATTCTTTATCTGAGCCGGAAGAAATCGAGAGTCTGCACAGTCCCCCTGCAAAATAATGAAGTCTCAAAGTCTGCTGAAACTGGAGCAAGTATGTGTGTGTGTTTGTGCAGGAAAAGAGGTCTGCTGTTTCTTATAGCTGTAGAATCTCAGTGCTGCTCACAGACTTGTCAGAGTGCCTCGTGCAGGAGTGAGACAGAAGGAAGAAAGCAAAAACAAGTTTGACCAGTTGGAGGTTGTCAAGACTTTCGCCTGACAGCACAGCAAACAAGAACCCCTACTAAAAATTGGCAGGCTGAATCTCTGGTGATTTCATTCAACTCACTACAGACTGCTGTGTGTGGCAGATCTGGGGGAAAAAAGAAAAAGAAAAACCAGAAAAGAAAAAAAAACAAACAAACAAAGGAAACAGTATTTGGTCTGAGTTGGAAGTGTATCCTACCTTGATTTCGGTTAG
Organism: Parauchenoglanis punctatus; assembly: GCA_030068025.1. Taxonomy (NCBI): domain Eukaryota; kingdom Metazoa; phylum Chordata; class Actinopteri; order Siluriformes; family Auchenoglanididae; genus Parauchenoglanis; species Parauchenoglanis punctatus. Next base: position 27,788,056 of record JAQQZU010000033.1, read on the forward strand.
CAACACCTAGAGATGAAACGTTCTGCCGGACTGTATGCAATCAGGAGAGACGAGTAGTTGTTAGAATGGACCTTATTGCGTGATCAATCAGATGCACTAAAAATGGATCTAGGTTGGACCAGGTGGACACAGACACGGCTAAACACACACACAGCTATGGCTTGGGTTCTGCAAAACTCTCTTGCACGACAGGGAACCGCCAAGCCTGACAGAAAACAAGCAGTAGATGCATCCCAAAACCAGTCGCACATGTTCATTGTATGTAATTTGACATGTTTCATGGCTTTCGTGGCATTAGATGGGATGAAATTGGAAAAAAGAGAGTAGGGGAAGGACCTAGCGTCAATGTGTTTTTGTGATGCTAGCTGAGATCGCTATGTTGATCTGCATGCCTTGCACAGCTTGTGGCTCTATATTTAGAAAACCTGCACTTCAATTCATCAAATTGATTATTCAATCGATATCTAATTACACGACATTTCTGGAAGAAAGAATAACAATGAATTAGCAGAGTGAGAAGGTGCCGGTGGGCGCTAATGACGGATCTTCGTAATTACATACAATTCTTCATTTCCTCCAAGAGAGGGCGGAAATGCTGGACGGCTAGGGATGAAGAGGTCTGCTGTCAAGCTCAGTAGCATTAGAAAACCCTTGTTTTAACCCACACTGTCCATTCTCTCTGTCACATTGTGAGCCAATAATTATGAATTTTCTCAGGCCTGAACCTTAGTACGTTTGTATAATACCAGTGCAGTGTGGAGGAAATCCAGGTCTTATGGCTTTTATTACGCACCAGATAAATGAAGTCCTGGGTGCAAGAGAACTTCTCTTCTTTCAGTTCAAGCTCCGATTGTGTTATATGAGGAAATTAAAATAAATAAGACTGAACACAGATGAGAATGTGATAAAGAATTATGGAGAGGTGATGCTAATACTTAAAAAAGGTGTTAAAGGTATAAGCTAGCATCCCATTTCCTTTAGATTGCTGCAAAATCCAAATCTCTCTTTTCTTTTTTTCTTTTTTTTGTTTGTTTAAAAAAAAAATACAGCCCCTTTTTTCAACATGCCCTTGTCAAATTCAGAACAACATAAGGCCTTAAAAACATTTGAACAGATAATTCGACAAATCTTTATCTATTGTTTGTTTGTTAACTTGCTAGCAGAATAAGGTAAATGACTGCAGAGTATGTAGCTTACCTGAACAGGTCATTTTAAAATACGAAGTATTTTTCCCTTTGTTTACTCCTAATTCGGTCTTTTGCCCAGCCACCAGCTAGCACTCCCCTATAATATCTACTAACCAGGGAGGGTGAGATCTAGCATGTACTTACTCCAAGAAATCATCTATAAAACTTGAGCTAAAAAAGTAATAAAATGTCGCAGCTCAGGACTGAAACAAGGGGAACTAAGAAGGGCGTGTTAAAAAGTAATGGACATCACAGAAACCCAGGCCAAAAAAAAAAAAGTTTTAAAAGTTCACGACACAGCAATTAATCAATGCAGGAAAGTGTAGATGCTTAAGTTAAATCTAAAGGAAAAAGAAACACTGCTTCTTTTTTCCCTGGGTGCTCTAACGTGGAGAGGACACACTTAACTGTTCAACCTCATTCTCACAAACGCTGAAAATAAAGTGTTTAAGACATATAGCTTTCTGAAACATACTTCCTTTCCCCTGAGGACCTGAAGATGGGAAAACACAGGCCAATAAAACGAATAAAACGAATGAATTTGAAGCTGAATTAGCAGCTGATTAGCTCGGACGCTCACGCGCCTGTCTGCCTTGTTCATTTTTTGTTACGTGAAAAAACCCCAGGTAAGATCATCTAAATGAGCAGTGACTGCATTTAATCAGCGCCACTCCTTTAATGAAATGCAATCCTGTACAGAGTCTTCAAATATTAATTTTGCCCTAATACCCACAATAGGCAGGTCTCGGCAAGCTTAATAAGCGGGAGATAGAATTGAGAAAAGTCAATAAGGAATTCAATTATGCTTACGGAGAAACTGCTGTGTTCATTTCTTTCCTTTTCTTTTTTTTTTTTTCACTCGGATCACGGAGACTCGGGTGTAATCTCGTTGTCCTCAAGGACGCTGATCGCTCAGCTGCCTCTCTGGCGCTCGGTTGTGTGTTGGGTGGTTTTTGCTCAGTGAACGCACACATACACACTGAGCTCAGTGAGAGAACAATCGGTGGCTGATTGGTGTGTGTGTGTGTGTGTGTGTGTGAGGCTGAATGGTAAGCGGGTCCTCTCTTAGGGCTTTGTTTTTCCACCGGCTTGCTGATCAGCTTGGCTGTACTTCCACTGTAAAGAAATGGCTGGAGAAATAAATAATAAATGCCGTCCTTATAATTCTGGTGATCTGAGACTGAGGAACCCATCAGGAGCTCCAGCGGTGCAACTGATCAGCTGGGGCAGGAGGGGTGAGATGTTTTGGGTCGTTTTATTTCGCTACCATCATGTTAAACGATCTTGAACCCAGCACCAGCTGTGCGTAGTTTGGATTGTAAGAGTAATTTATTTAAAGCAGAACTTCCACCACATGATGGTTAAAGTGCGTCACAGCTATATAAAGCAAACACTGATTAAAACACTCTCACAGAGCGACGCTGGTACAGATTAAGGGCCGTATTAAGAGTTCATGCACACACACTGAGGATTTAAGACTAAAAAACAATATTTCTAAATACAATCAATTAAAAGCATCGTGAATAAATTAAATCCTGTGCACACGTTATGTTTTCATGAACTCCATTTAGTCTCTTAAATTGCGCACAAGTACCTGTTGGAATGAGACATGTAAAACCGAAATAAAATGCAAAATAATAGGATGTTCTGGACCAAGTGCTGCTTTATAAGCTGCTGAATAATAAGTGTAGAAGACATATTGTTCAGTTAAACCCAGCGATTAATGTGAGCACTACAACTTGGAATATTCATGCAGAGATTGATTTGACAAAAAGGGAAAAAGAAAAAAAAATGCTTTTTTTTTGTTCAATCTGCATTTTCTATCCCTGATTTAAAATTTTTTTTTTTTGGATTTACAGGGAAGTGTTTGGATTTCAAAGAGGTGGTCTAGACTACTCAAGTATAATCTGGAAATCTCTGAGGTGTAAAGTACACACAGGGGACATTAAAGAATCTCACGCATGCGCGTGACCCGACTCTGAATCCCCGGAACTTTCCCTGCAAAAATACTGACGCTGCTTTTCAACTTATGTTGCGACTCATCAATCTAGTTATAAAGTGCTCTAAATAAAAGTAAATAAAAGGCCTGGATATAACTATACCTTGTGTTTATTAATAACTTGCTCTGGAATAAAACGACTGAATATCACGTGTGTACTGAGGGCTTTTTTTTATTGCCAATTGCTTATATAGATTGCAAATGTACTGGCACCCCTCTACCCTGTCCATCAATGCAAAGTGACAATCACTGAGCAAATATTAATCAATGAATTGATTACACTCCTATAATTTGCAACTCCATGCAGTTATACCTTTAACCTCACCATTTAGTGTTTGATTAGCTTGTCTTGACTTGCATGTTAGCCATATTTCACATTGGCTCTCACTAGGCAGGAAATCAGTTCTCTAATTGGTGGGAATTTTTCTTACAAAGGTGCAGAATGTCTCAGTGTCGGTGGAAAAGCAGGAATGTGTGCATCGACGTGTGCATGAGCGGCGGTAACGGCTTAGTGGAGAACATGGAAAGAACATGCGGCGCAGGCAAGTAACACCGAGTTACACATGCACACACACACACACACACACACACACACACACTGTTATAAAGAGTAAAGGACTGGGAGAATGGAAGGACGTCCACTTGGTTGCTCATCGTCATTCATTTCTTTTTCATATCATGTAGAATAATAAACTAGTCAGTCTAGTTTGTAAAATACTATGAAGGAGTTATTGATGCTGTATATGCAGGTCTTTATTCATCCACATCATGCCATCCTCTACATGAAAACTAATTCCTTAAAAGACTTATAAGACCTACTGTATTTAAAGGTATTGAGCACATTTAAAGGAAACAGAGATTAATAATACAGTATCTACTGCTATATGTTCTGTTAGCTCCAGCTGAATTCACCTAGCTCAGTCTGTACTGCCATTAATTAACATTTAATGTTTAAAAAGGTTTAACTGTCTTTAATGAGGTTTGGTTCATTTTTGTCCACATTTCTTGTTTTCTGTACAGCTAAAAGCGACTCCCGCACCACTCGCACTTGTATGTGTGTCGGCCTGGAAAAAGCTTTCACATCCTGAATTTCCTTTCTATAGGGAGCGTCACCACAAAATGAGGCGCAAAAGTTATTCGATTTGAAATGAGAGTGTCAAAACATCGTTTTTGCTTTTAATTTTACCGTAAATACATTCCTTAATCTATAAAGGTATCAGTCACCAAGATATTTAATGGCAACGTAACCTATAAATATGACTTTATAGGCCAAACAGACGTGTGCTAGGCATTACACACCACAAAGTGTACAGCTGATTTTCTTTAAATTTGTTGTTCTGATAAGACGATGATACCTTTAACATTTTCTGTAATGTCTTTGGATTGGCTGCACCAAATGTACCAATCACTAGACTTATATATTTCTGAAACTACAGACTTTCCTGAACTAACATACATTTCTCACCTCTACATTTACAACCTGATGTACTGATGAAAATCAACATTCCTGACAAATCCCACAGAATGGAAAATTTACACAGGAAGTGAGTTCCCTTTGATTATCAGCATCATGCATGTCAGTCTTTTTATTTTGTCTGCTGTCATGTAGAGACTGTGTAAGTCTTTGCTTTAACGATGAGACAACGCAGGAGCATCACAGACATTACGACAGCTGACACCGGATTACAAACAGAGTTGATGAGGGTTAGATCTGTCTCACTACGACACGTGGCTGTCCAACAGCCGAGGTTTTAGACATCTTTAGGCAGACTGACTGTTTACTGCTATGTTTCTTTGCAGAAAAAAATCTTTTTTTGTGTGTTACTCAGGTGTCTCTTTTTGTCACCATCCTTTTCATTGTTTCTCCCTAGACTTGTTCCCTACACTTGCTCCCTAGACCCTATAACGGCGATGTTGTATTACTGTGAAAAACCGAAAAAATAAGAAATGCGTAAAAGTCTTTAAAATTGTACTACACAAGAATGAGGATTACTATTCCTCATGACCTATGACCCCTGCATCCTGATCTCTTATTACCTCAGGGCACCACTGTGAAGAAGAGAGCTGATTAGCGAATCAGCAAGGCAATTATAATGCACAGATTTCTCATCCTGTTAAAATTTTATTCAGTCCGTAGAAACGATCTCGCTCCACAATCCTCCATCCGATATGTAGTTTTAACTTTATCCTCCACTTCCAGAGCTTCGACTCTCCTCCACTTCCCGACATTATTAAAGAAGATATGTACTAGACCAGAGCTATTACTGAGCGATTTCTGCGATAGTGAAAAGGAACAAACACGACTCCCGCAAAGGGCCGGAATTGAATCGGTGCTCCGTGTGGAGAACGGAGGCATGTTTGCGCACCCTGCAGAGAATGATCCAGAAGAATCCCCGTGAGGAACGCGGTTTGATGTGGAAACAGCTGGTCTCTGGATGCACTTTGACTCGTTCAATATTTCTCTGGCTGCTGTTCTGCTATTGAGCCTCCCAGCTGCTGTAACTCGAGGCCCCTGGCTGGACCAGATAATGCCGCATTGCTCATATTAAAATGACCTTTTCCTTGTCGTTCTCGTGGAGACGACTCGGGCTTCAATAAGCGTCTGGGTGTACGTCTGTGTGAGTGAGAGTGAGAGTGCATGTGCCATTTATTTATAATACATACAAGAAGGGGGGAAAAAGGGAAAAAAATCATATGCATGGGAGGAGTCGGCTTTAATATCACCTCGCAAAAGCACATTGACAGGAGCTAAGCTAGCTTAACTAAGCTGTAATTAACACTCGCGCTGAACAAAAAAATGCACAGATGAGGTTTTTTTGTAATCCTTTGGGCTTTATGAAAAACTGGATCAGCTATAGTCAAAGTGCTGTCACATTCTCAGCACTGAAAAAGGCACACACGCTGGAACCATCACTGGCGCCGTGCAGAAAGAATTAGTCAGGAGGCTGATAAAAAAATCTTTCAGTTCAATCAAATGCTGTGTGTTAGATTAGACATGTGTATGTATTTAATAGATACTGCAAATGTAGTTATTATACATGCATTGGGGCAAAGAAATCACTTGTCTCCTCTTATCCATTTGCCTCTGTTACATTTTAAGCAACATGTTTACAACAGCCGCCTTATTATTATAGGTCACAGCGCTGAAAATGTAAATTACTGCAGTAAATATGCCCAGTATACCGTCAATTTGTTCAAAATACAGGAAATATGGTCAAAATACAGTCAGTTTGTTCCAAAATGTCCAGCTAATTTGTCCAAAATACAGCAAACCTGTGCAAAATACAGCCAAAACCAAAATGCAGTCAGTTTAAACTAAAATACAACCAATTTGATTCAAATTACAGTCCATTTGGAAATGACTGCATTTTCTGTGACATTCTGAAACTATCTACTAAATTATGCACAGCTTTCAAAATCTAAAAAAAAAAAAAAACGGTGTGGCCCTCTGAGGGTTAAGTCTGAACTGATTCTGTTTCTATTGACCCTGCATACACTGCGCGGCCATCGTTCCATTTTCCATATATGGTCATAATTCCTGTTGTTATTAGCAATCGTTTTTCTGTTAGTCAGGTTTTTTTTAAGCTAACACACATTAAAGAGGGTCACCATCCTTTCCATTGTTTCTTGGTTTCTTATTTTTGCAGTACTAAACCATCGTTCCCTAGCCTCCTTCCCTAGACACAGTCCCTAGACACGTCCCCTAGCCTCCTTCCCTAG
>JAQQZU010000033.1:27820004-27830093 GCA_030068025.1 Parauchenoglanis punctatus
GCTATCCTGCTACAGATGCATTACAGCAGCATGCATGTATCAACTCAAGTATGTAATCATCCATCCATCCATCCATCAATCCATCCATCATCTGTACTGCTTATCCATCCTGAAGTTAATCCCCGCTGATTCTGGGTGAGAGGCGGGGTACACCCTGGGCAGGTCACCACTCTGTCGTAGGGCTACCACAGAAATGAACAACCATTCACACTCACACTCACACCTATGGACAATTCAGAGTAGCCAGTTGACCTACACTGCATGTCTTTGGGCTGTGGGAGGAAACCGGAGCACCCGAAGGAAACCCACACCACAAGCACGGGAAGACCATGCAGTTTCCCAGTCCTTGATTATGGATTATCCCTGTGTTGTGGTGTCTGCCTGTTCCCTGATCCCTTCTTTGAAATGTGCTGACTGCCCTAAATAAACTAAATACCGATCTCACTCGACTGCATCCTGCCTCTTTACCATTTCACCACATTACAACAAAATCAAAGCAATGGCTGAAACAGCTGAGAGGTTTGATGAAGAGTTTGTAGACTAATTCCAGTCAATCACTCGCTCAGGGCTTATGTGGCTCCTGGTATGGCAAATGAGAGGGGCTATGAGGTGGAGGAGACTTGGAGTAACTGTAACCAGAACTAAGTCCATTTGGACCTGGCTCCAGTTTGCAGAGATTAGAGTACTGCGTACTTGCACAGAGTATCGAACTGGATAAAGTTTCCTATTCCTAAAGAAGTGAATACTTACCTGTATTTTGAGGACAGTTATAAAGACACATTGCTGGGACTCACTGAGAAATGTGATTAATTCTATTAGAACACACTGTAGGTTTGGAGGTTAGCATTAAGAGCATACAGCTTAGGGCTTAGGGGTTAGGTGTTAGGGGTTAGGGTTTAGGGGTTAGGGCTTAGGCATTAGTGGTTAGGGGTTATGATTTAGGGGTTAGGGTTTAGGGGTTCTGGCTTAGGGTTTAGGGTTTAGTGGTTAGGGGTTAGGGTTTAGGGGTTCTGGCTTAGGGTTTAGGGGTTAGGGGTTAGGGTTTAGGGGTTAGGGTTTAAGGGTTATGGTTAAGGGTTTAGGGGTTAGGGGTTAGGGTTTAGGGGTTATGGTTAAGGGGCTGGGGTTTAAGGGTTATGGTTAAGGGTTTAGGGGTTAGGGTTTAGGGGTTAGGGTTTAGGGGTTAGGGTTTAAGGTTAAGGCTAGTGGTTTGAGGATTGGACTAGAGGTTAAGAACAGGTTACACACTACTGCTCACTTTAATTCTATTCGCTCCCTTTGTGTGTGTGTGTGTGTGTGTGAGTGTGTGTGTGTTTGTGTGTGTGTGTGTGTATGTGTGTGTGTGAGTGTGTGTGTGTTTGTGTGGTCCTAATTGGCTGTTTACTGCTTTGAGGCAGAACAAATATACACACAGCGAGGGGGAGAGAAAGGAGAAGTAATAGAGTAAGACAGACAGACAGAGAGAGAGAGAGAGAGACAGACAGAGACAGATATAGAAAGAAACACAGAAAGAGAGAGTCAGACAGACAGAGAGAGACACAAGACACAGAGACAAACAGAGAGAGACAGACAGAGAGGCAGACAGGGAGGAAGAATTAGTGAGAGGGAGGAACAGAGTGTGAAGGACCACTGGAGCAGAACACGTCGTATCTGTGTAGCCCAGCTGTCAGATCACTGTGTTTGTGCGTGTGTGTGTGTGTGTGTGTGTGTGTGTGTGTGTGTGTGTGTGTGTGTGCACGCCCATGTTCATCTTTAATTAGCGCTCATTGTGTTTGTGTAAATGATTAAAGCAGACAGTAAACATAAACATCTCTCCCCTTGCGGTGTGTGTGTGTGTGGGTAGGTGTGTGTGTGTGTGTGTGTGTGTGTGTGTGTGTGTGTGTGTGTGTGTGTAATGCTTGGTCAGTCTTCTGGCCCTGGTGGTTATGCTCTACTCATTTCACAACAGCAGGTAAGGCTTTGGTTGTTACCCACACACACAAACACACACACACACACACACACACACACACACTTCTCTCTTATATTAAAGCCAAAGAAACATCCAGAAAGACTCAGTGCGTGTGAGCTCTGCAGTGATCAAGTGGAAACAGGGAGAGGCTGCCTACGCAGAGTGCAGGGAGCAGTTTGGCACCGAGCCGGCAGCATGTTCATAATAAACAGAGGAACATTTGGGAAATATCCCAGAGACTAGATGTGTGTGTGTGCGTGTGTGTGTGTTTGTGTGTGTGTGTGTGTGTGTGCATCTCACAGAAGACTTTCCTGATTACACACAGCACTCAGCTGTGATGTGTGTTACCTCCGGGATGCCAATCAGTATTCTACACTTGTAGTTTTATTTATTCGTTATTTAATTTGTGTGTGTTTGTGTGTGTGTGTGTGTGTGTGTGTGTTTCTCTCTCACTCTTACTCAAACAGTAGTTGTGAAGCTGAGCTTCTTTTCCCAGAAACGCTGGCGAAGAGAGATCAGCACCACGGACAGGGGCATGTTGAGGAATTCAGTAATATTGCTGACTATTTGATTCCAATTTAATTAAACTATACAGGCTTTTTTTCCAAATCTGTTCATATATCTGCTTTTAAATCTTGGCACAAAGCAGCGGTACAGAAACCTGGATGTAGATTTAAAATAATTTTTTTTAAATTATAAATCTCTTGTCTGCAAAAACAATTAGGCTTGCTTAGTCATGTCATAACATGGTATGGTATATTTTCAAAATATGGAACGTCTATGTAGATTATGGGTAAAGAATTTACAGCCTGGAAATACCTGCGTTTCAATACCGGGTGACCAGGTGATTGTGTTTCCAGAGATGTGAGGTTTCTTTGACTGGGTTGGTTAATGGGTTACTTCTCTTCACTATGACACAGAACCGCACATAAAGTGAAACAAACCCTTGTCTTCAAGAATGCTCTAACTTTGTATCTGAACTGCCACCAGCCGCTGTGCTGGAATCAGGTCTAGAGGTGAGCCTGTGGACACAAGTGGGATGTGAAGAACACCCTGTGGATCACAAAATCGCTCCCCTGTGGAGCAGTGAAGTGGAAGAGCCTCATGATTGAGCGCAGTGCAACCTCCGTTATTACCAACCCAGGAGCCCTTTACCATCGTCAGTGACCACTCACTTTCCAACGGATGGCGTGGCCAACAGACACCAACCACTGTATGCTTCAGATGAATCCTGACTCAGAAGGACGTAGCACCACTACGGGGGAAAAAACATTACACACTGGGCATGCTGATGGTCTCTGTTACCTACACACTCTCAGGTCAGGTCAGATTTAGCATTAAACTGGATGGGAGGCTATAAGGCTGGAACAAAACCGAAACACTGGTCAATCCACACACCCAGCAGAAAGGGCAAAATCAGTCTCTATAGCAACAATCTCTAAAAAGCTCTTTGTGAAAAACAAGTCGCTGGCACCTTTACAAGTCACTGACACACTCATCTGAACAATCTCTTATCTAACATTGCCTTTGGGCCAAATTCAGAGTTGAGTTACACATACATTTAATAGTGAAATTGCACTCATCAGTGTTCACACCTGTTTTGTCAATTTTGCATGTTTTTTCCCCCTCAAGCCTTTTTAGCATGGTATGAAAACTAAAGGTGTGCGTTTAGTGGTGCGCAGTTAGTTTGTGAATGAGTCGTTCTTTTTGAACGGTTCAGTTTCTCAAACTGTTCGAAAGAATCGATTCATTAAAATGGAATTGTTTTGCTTCTCTGCTGTCATCCAGATGCTGGTGAAACAAATATTGCCCACCAACAGACCTGAAGTGCCCGAATGTTTTTGCAAATCTTGCTTATGGTTTGCAAACTCACAGTTGACTCCAACAGAGTGATCACAGCCCCATCTTCTAATATCAGCTTTGTAGCAAAGTCTGTCTGTTATAGCCCAAAGTTGATAAAACCGTCTTCACGGAAATGCTGCGAACACAACACTAATATCAGGCTGAAATGTTCCTTCTAGGTAAACGACTCCTCCCCGTCTTCTTGATTCCGACTGCGATGGGGGGTCAGATGCTAACGAGGGACGTTTCTGGGTAGGAAAGAGACACTTTCAACTTTTCCCTCTGCCTATTTTCTTTCCATGGCCATTACAGATTACAGAATGGGAAGGAAACAGGCCACTTTGAACAGCCCAATGGGTACCCGAATCATATCGCAAAACCAAAAAACAATAAAAAATTTCCACAGCATGTCTAAACAGTTTTCAGAAGTTAGATCAGTTAGACACAGGGGGTGGAGTTCGGGTAAAACTGAGATTTTAGGAGCTCACATCTACAAAACAAACGCCGCAACCCAAGACACGTGACGTGTTTGATTCACTTCCTGCAGGTGAGTCGATTCAGAGTCGACTCCTTTTCTCACTAGAGTTCAGTTGGATGTGGCTCGAGAGCATCTTGCTCAGATACTCTCCCACTCGAGTGCAAGAAGAAAACACACGTCTAGACTATTCCAGCACTTCAACCCGAAAAAAATCCTGTCCTCTTTCCTACAGCCCGGTTTTGTTTGACGTGCATCGTTTAACACAGACAGGCTATCTTACCTGAAGTACAAATTTCATTATACATTTCCACATCAAATATGAACAAACAATTAGAATCTGAATCAGACTGTTGATGCATCATTACACACGGAACATCGTATAATTAATAATATCAGTAAAATCTCTAATAAAATGAATTGAACAACAGGCTTGCCATATTTATCCTCCTCAAAGAGACAATCAAATAAACGTGAGGAATAAAAAAATACTCCGTCTCGTGCTGTTACAGGAAAATAATCAACAACAGAGTGGTGCGATGAAGCAAAGTTACTATCCTCGAGTTGGTTCAGAAATGATAGCGTACTTGAATATGAATATTAATATAAAGCTGTGATTTGCAGTTGCTGTTCTAGAAAACTAATCAACACCTCCTGACCAATCAGAATCCAGCATTCACGCCTCCTGTTCCTGTTAGCCCCGCCCCTGCCTTTTTTATACAATTTTTACAATTTTGCAGGATTTTAGGCATTTGGTCAGAATGGCTTTGAGTGTGGCATCACACACACACACACACACACATACACACACACACACACACACACACACACACGACAGAAGCTCTATCCATCACAGGGGGAAGGATTAATTTCTTTCTGCACCAGGGCTTCTACTAGGGTAAATCCTTCACCCATTACCCCTCACACGCACTTGTCTCGGTGAGGGACAGAGAGAGAGGGATGGAGGGAGGAACGGAGGGAAGGCCTTCTGACACACCCCCTGAGTGTGTATGGAGTGAGACGGAGGTGGAGAAGGAAAGACAGAGAGATGACTTGTAATTTACAGCATGGAGATTCTCCCCCCAGCAGGATGTCGCCTACTCAACCTGCTACCCTGTGTATATGAGTGTGTGTGTGTGTGTGTGTGTGTGTGTGTGTGTGTGTGTGTGTGTGTGTTTTTACATATTAAATTGTTTTTCCCGAGCGAGGTGACATATGGAAATGGTGTTTGCGGATAATGGTGTGACAGGATGAAGAATGAGGTGGCAAAATCGATGGTGTGTGTAATTACACTTTACACTCTCTCCCACCACCACTACATTACCCACAATGCACTGGCAATGTAAACATGAGGGGAGGTGATGATGTGAAAACAGCCACTAAATATAACGAGGTACAAATAAAATGTAAATATCAAATAAAATATTCTATTTTATTCACCTTTATTATTTCATTATATATTATCGCATATGTTATTAAACCAGCAAACAAACAAATACATTTATAGTTTATAGTAATTTATCATCTTTTATTATAAATAAAAAGGCAAAAGAATGCACAGTATGTACAAATAAAATATATAGTTTTATTTATTTAACCTTTAAATATTTATTTAAAAAATAAACTAAACAATAAAATAAAATGTAAATATTTTTAGGTAAATAAAAAGATATATAGTGTAATATAAAGGAATTTACTAGTTTTGTATTTTAAATTCAGATATATAATTATAGCAAAACAGAACAATATGCACAAATGAAATGCAAATATAATAAAAAGCATATTTGATTGAATTTCTACTGTTAGGTATTTAAAATAAATGTAAAATTAAATAACAGGTTGAATTATAGTATTTATTTTATTATTATCATTAATCACAAAATAAGAATGTATAATGGGTATTTTATATAGTATATAGTTATACTTTATGTAAATAGATGTATAAAGTAGAAAAGTGTTTAAATGAAATGCTTTGTTGTTGTTGTTGTTGTTGTTGTTGTGTTTAGTCAGCAGATGGAGGAGTGACAGGAGGATGAATGAGGTGACAGAATCAATCACACGTGTAATTACAGTTCATCAATACATTTACATTACCCACAATGCCCTGCGACTTGTTAGTGTCAGCGTTAATTGAGGTCAAACAAAGTGAATTTATAAACACTGCGTTTTTAAAAACTGAAGTGCAGAAGTTAGATATCTGTTTAACAATAATAAGTAGAAGAAGATCAATTATATATAAATTGCATTAATGTATATATATATTTATATTTAATGTTGTTATTGTTCATCATGTTGTAAAGTCTTTTGTAAACTGAGCGTAAAGTTTTTCTTTAAAACGCTACGGGTATTTTTGTGCGTTTTCATGCACTTTATAAATCCAGTTTACTTACAAAAGCTTTCTGTTCATGTGTTTTAGAAAAGGAATCAGACCTGAAGTCATAAATCATATAATCGAGTACATTTTTTACACTCATTCATGTAACTGCACGTCCCAGAGCGTTTTATTCCTCAGTGACACTTTTTATCCATTTATAGTTACATTGAATGCAAGTTAGTTCCTGTTCTCAGGTACATTATAGCAGCTGTAAACATTCACCCCCTCACCAGGTTCTCGTTTTCTTTCTCTTGACGTTTGGCATTAAGAAAACTTCCCCATCAAAGTTTTTAAATCTGTCTATTATCAGTGGCGCGTCAGCCGTACACGTCCCTGCCAGTGAGCCGTTACTATAGAAACGATAACGCGTTAGACCAAGTGCTGATCTCACCGATCAGAGTTGAGAATCCGACAGCGCTGTAGTATTGTGATCCTTATGATTATGACTATTATCAATATTAAAGTGAGTTCTTTACATTATCTATATTATTAATGTAAAACTGATGAAATAAAATGCTCTTATTGAGCTGCTGTGGATCGAAGATGTGGAAGAGGAGGTATGCGAGAGGAACTGGAAATTAGCACAGATAGATTATCTGTCGTCCTGTAAGCTGGTGCATTAGCAAGAGGGACAGCTAAAGGCTACAATTTAGCCATCGCTCATCGTAGCACACGTTGATGGATCGTAATCATGAACATCTTTCAAATTTGGTCAGCATCAGTGTGGAGCAGGATTATTAAGGTGTGTGTGTGAGTGTGTGGAGTGCTGGAACAACTGCGACTGTAAACATGTCTCTGAGATTTATAGACAGAAGTGTAAAGAATATTAAAGTCACACATGGGTCATGATTGTATATTCGTATGATGATATTAAGGCGAGACGAAAAATACAATATACATTTCTGCCAGTTGATTGCTGGAACACTTTTGTGTGACAAAACAACCGGATGTCTTCTTTTTCTACACACTGACCTACGCTAACGCAAAGTATTGAATTTATGAAGCGCAGTATTCAGGTCTTGCACAGCGTATACGCACCTGCCTTTAATTCTAACGCGGCAGTAATATCAGCTGTGTGTCGGTGTCAGGAGCGTAACACACGTCAGTAACTCCTTCCTGCTGGAGTGTCTTACCGTCTGTCTCTCTGTGTTTTAATGCATGTGAGCCTGTTACAGAGACGCAACATGGAGCAAGCTCAGCCCTGCGTCATGCTTTCACACACCCCGTATGTTCTCATGTCAGGAGTGGAACATTTTCAGCACCATTAGCACCTCAATCCTAAACAGCTGCGTACCAATATGCCAGGAAAAAATGAGCTACTTGGAAAACGTAAATTGGATTTTTTTCCTGTCTCTAGAAGTCTTCTCCGGGTAAACTTACAAAAACCTGTACTTTTAAGCTTTGTGTCACACTACGGAGCCTGTTTTCCACCCCATATTAGTACTAGTAGTATAGTTTTATTATTATTTATTGTTATCTGGGCTGAGATTTTGTCCTAAATGTGTTCTCTTCAGGTCTTCAATCCTACATTAGACTGAGCTGAATTAACGGGTTTGGGATGAAGGGTCTGATCGTAACACGCTTTTCTTCAGGATATTAAATGCAAGGACAATATTCCTCTGAAGCACACGGCTTTTACAAAACCACTAATGCAACATGACAGAAATCTGGAAACAAACAAAAAAAAAACTGTGTTAGATTAACGAATTTATCCCATGCTTCTACCAGTAAAGAAAACAAAGTGTGAGAAAGCGACCTGGAGTCATGTGTGATAAGCCACATCCTTAACCGTGCAGCTCCGGCGCACCTGGCTACCTGACGTCCAGACGCTTCTTATACTTATTTCAAAGCGGATATTGTGAAACGTCTGTCCCGTTGAGGTCAGGTGATCTCTACAGGAACAGCTGTATAGGGTTCCTCGTCCACACACACACACACACACACACACACACACACACACACTCTTTATTACTCTGTCAGTCAGGCTGAATGGAGCTCGTGATTAAACTCTGATGCCATGTTGCAATAAAGCTGTCAATTATCAACCCATAAATATCATTTGTTATTCTGGTCCACTACCATGCAAGCTAAAGTCAACCCAGTCTTAATAAAAGGCCTCGTGTGTGTGTGTGTGTGTGTGTGTGTGTGTGTGTGTGTGTGTGTCCACCGTCAGCTGCATGCTATGTAAAAAGTCATTGTTTTTCTCTCTAATGCTCTGTATTAATCCTCTCCTCCAGCAGCTTTGGTCTAACTCGCCATTCATAATTAAAAATAATGAAATCACAGTTAATAATGCACGCTGTGTGTTTTAGTTGCAGTGTGTGTGTGTGTGTGTGTGAGTGTGTGAGTGTGTGTGTTGAATGCAATACTCCAGACCCCTCTCAGTAAGTGGCCGGTCTGTACGATTCGTTTCGCGCAGGAAAGTAAAAGTAGGCCAGAGAGGTGGAGTGGAGGTGGAAGGAGGAAGGTTGAGGAGTGTAATGTCTCACACACACACACACACACACACACACACACACACACACACACAAGCAGAGTTAGGTTTCAGGCTTAAGGTGTTCATTTCGTTAGGGAATATTTTGTTGAGAAGTATTCATTGAAGACCTTTTTATTTAATTCATAACTAAATTGCAACAACGCCGTAAATGAGAAAATGCTTGACAATGAAAATTATGGTGAAATCTCTGTTCATTATGTCCTGGCGAATAAAGACGAGACGAGAGACAACCAGTGTTCTGTCGATCTGTGCTAGCTATCCAGATATGCCACTTGGGTGGTTGTGTGTTAGGTGTAAGGTTAAGAGTTTAGGGTTAACTTTAAGTGTTAGGGTTAAGGTTAGGGTTTGGTTAAGGGCTACACATAAGGTCGAGTTTATTCTCTGCTATCGGGAGCATTTATTTGCGCTACGGTAGCATTTTTCCAAAAGGAGGCAGAAATGATAAGAACACCGTCTAACCGGTTCTAACAGGTTTACGAGTCAGGACACACACACACACACACACACACACACACACACACACATACAGCGCTGGTCTGAATCAAGTAACATCTTATATGAAAATAGTGTCATCGCCACCAGAGTGTACAAAATGGTGTCTCCACCCCATAACTAGCAACACGGTAACAGAGTCGTGGCTAACTCCACAGAACGTCCGCATAGCAACAACAAAACAAAGCAGCAAGACTTAAAGCTACAGGGCAGATTTTACAACAAGTTTCCTGAAAATGTCTGAGAAAATGATGACTAAAACTCTGACTAAAATTAAAACCGAGTTCCAGTGAATAAATCTTAACTAAAACAAAAGAAAAAGACGAAAATGTGACTAAAATGTAACCACAATTTTCAAGCGTCTGAGACTGAAACTAAATTCTCAAGTCAAGTCAAGTGGCTTTTATTGTCATTTCAACCATATACATGTAATACAGTGTACAGTGAAACGAGACAGC
>JAQQZU010000033.1:27865317-27878988 GCA_030068025.1 Parauchenoglanis punctatus
TCTGCCCATCTTTACTTCTGAGAGACTCTGCCTCTCTAACACATCCCTTTTATAGCTAATCATGTTACAGACCTGATTTCAATTAACTTCATTAGTTGCTAGATGTTCTCCCAGCTGAACCTTTTTACACTTTCTTGCTTTTTCAGCCATTTGTTGCCCCGTGCCAACATCAAATTTGAAATGTGCTCATTTAGTGGATAAAGGTGTACAATTTCCCAGTTTGAACATTTCTTTTTGTTATCTATGTTCTGTTGTGAATAAAATATTGGCTCGTGTGATTTGAAAGTATTTTAGTTTTCATTTTATTCAACTTTAAAGAACGTCCCAACTTTTCTGGAATTCGGGTTGTAGCTTTAATTCAGTGCTCGCCATTTGCTCATTCATATATCATATAGCCTTCCCTCAGTCCCTATTTTCTATCCCTGAGTTTTTTGACTGTAGTGTTTATGTTTATAGGAGGTGATCTGGAATTTGGACTCTTCTACTCATGAAAAATATGACGACTTCTGAGGCATGAACTACACGTCAGTGATTTTAATAATCTGTATGTGGACTTCAGCATGTGCGTAACTCTGAATACGACTCTGAATACGCAGAACTTTCCCAGCATAAATATTAATGTAACTCCATTATGTAGGATTCAGTAGATTGCAACTTGAACCCCCTCTCTTTCCCCTCCCTCTCCAAGCGTGTATTAGAGCGTACGGTGGCCTACAGGTGCTCATAGCGTACTTCCAAGCACTTACATTCACACTGCCTTGCTTTTCCCCTGCTAAATAGTAAGTATTATCCTCCATTTTTCAAACTTCTCAAACTTGTTCTCTAGCCCCAGCGAACACTGATTCCTCTTCCTCGTCTTCCTTTCTTCTTCTTTGTCATCATTCTGGCGCTGCCCTCTGGTATCATGCAGCCACTTGTAAAAACGGGAAACATCCCTCAGTGAACTCTTCAGTGTGTATAAGGACCTCAGAGCCATGAGCGTTTAATCATTCCATCGCCTGCACCCTTCAGACATCAGTGACAGGAGGAAAAGTCTGAATTCACCAGCAACACGGTGCATTTTTTTTGTCTCATGTCTTATCAAAAGATGTCCATCTCTATTACTCAGCCAAGACGCCATCGCTCTTCTAGACTAAAGTAAGCACAGCCACACTGGGTTTGTTGTCCGAAAGCTGAATATCGATAAGAGATGTTTAGATAGATTTTCTACAAGGATTCCTCGACATTAGATCTGTCTCTATTACAATTCTGGATTATTTCTGGAAATGAAATGGTTTTTTTGGATTCCACATCATAAATATTCATAACTGTTGAAATCCAGGAAAATCTCCGTCCACCCAGCTGTGCTTTCACAAAGCAGGACTGAGAGACCAGCCTTAGTCATGGATTTGCAATGGCGGCTCTCCAGTCGCTGTGTGTTCACAACCCACATCTTCAGGAAACAAGACTGTAAAGAAAAAACATCTATTATACTGCATTAAAAATGGGACTCGAGAGCGCCTAAACGTGATTCGACTCTGAATCAAACATGGCGTGTGTTTTGGGTTGCACCATTTTCTCCATGCTGGTGGGATTTTTGTGATTTCTACATGGACTTAGTTTTGGTTTGTTATTTCTGAACAAATAAGGAAAGAGTTTCATGAGAACGTATTCAGCCGTACACATATTTGTTTTTGCCTTTTGTTTCATTGAATAAACCAAACTTAATCAAAGAAACTGAAAGTTCCCACCTGAGAGGTTCCTGTGTTCTTAATCGTCTAAAGCAGGTTAATGCACCAGGGTTCGATTCACACAAACTAACTACACATTGCACATATTAAAGTGACAGCGATTCAAAATGCAGCAGAATTAAACCTAATTGGTCCATAATCGGATCATCGAGGCGTATGTGATGATCTGAGGATAATGTTAGAAAACAGAGAATTTGAGGAAAATGATTAGCAAATTGGGGCATGATCTATTGAACCGAAGGAATGAATTATGCAAGCAAGTCAATGTTTTATTTAAACCAAGGAAAGAACTGATTAAATTAAAGGAGGAAATCGTTAAAATGAGGAAACAGTTTAAGCCTCAATCGAATCTACTTTCCTGACTTTTAAATCTACATTTTCATTAGGATTTGTCATCACATTCATGTTATTTTAGACAAAAAAAAAAAAAAAAAAACATAAGTGGGAATTCCAAATCGGAATTTTCTCAGAAGTGAGACTGCTTAAACTGCTTAAAGAAAAATCCCATGTGTCCAAGTCTTGAAATCGGAATTTAAGTTTACATTAAATCCTACATTAAATTACAGTCGATAAAGGTTAGGAAGAAATCTTGTTAATATTTAGCATGAACACCTCTGTATATAAATGCTGGCTAAGATAGTTTAGTTTTTGGATTTGTTGCCCAAAGAAGAGTGTCCGCATGAACTACTTTTTCCCCCCACAGATCTGTTCGGTGTGTTCCTTATAGCTTGCCTTATTTGAGCACATTTCCTACCGCTAATCAAGCAGTAGCTTATTTATATAAACAGAGTGCTAATTCTACACACTCAACAAAGGTGAATAAAATAAAATATTATTTTACATAACATTAAAAAATATCTAGGATCATCTTCAAACACATATTGTGGTATTTGGTGAGCCGCCAGCGAGCCACACACGTCTACGCTAATCTTGCTAGTTCTATGAATGAGCTATCTCTAATTTTGCATACTTGAGCTTGAATTTTAGGAAGAATCCCATAAAACAAGATTGCTTTCATTTCTTTTTGAGAACACGATTTTCCTAGCAAGAGGCCCAGCTTTTGCTAAAACCTTTCAAAATTAAATCACCAAATCCTGAGCATTTTTAATGTCGCAGATGGCAAGTTGAACATTTTTACTGTCCAAGATCTCAGTAGTATGTTTCAGATTAAATTATTTAAATAGATCAACAGATCAAAGACAGAATCCAGCCCCCTCATTCTGCTATGGTCGATGCTGACGCAATCATTATCCAAAGTCCATGTATGTGCGTTCTGCCAAGCTAATGGTGTTGTTGCTAATCATAACGCAGTAGCACATCGCTAACAGTCGAAGGCGCTCAGCCTTTTGCTGCCAGACTCTGACTTATGAATGTCTGAGCCAAAACCGCAAGAGGTATTCTCCACTGTTTAAAGCTCCTGACACCCAATTTCTGCAGCCAAGTCCTTCCTCTTCCAATTTAAACTCCGAACACGCTAAACAGCACTGGCAGATTGATGGCCGCCCCCGGATAACCTCCTCTTCTCCAGTTGCCTCAATTAAGCTGTAGTGTTCGAAAAAAAACAGCCAGTCATCAAATTGCCGGCCAGAGCAGCACTGACATGCTTTATAACAACGTCGTTATCTGTCGTAAGTGCTCCTTCAGCTAATGGTAATAAATAGGCCCGGTGCTACAAACTGTCAATTACACCCGTAGCAGCAGATCAAACATATCGCCTGTAAAATTGTCATCAAATTGAAACAAATCATAGGCTCTACATAACCCTCCGTGACTCACCTCCTTTTTAAACATCAAATCTCACTAGCCTCCTCGAATCTGCCGTTTTATAAATAGACGTGTTTCAAAGGAGATAATTCTGCGGAAGAAAAGGCCGTCGATCTGAGCAGAGCGCGGCTTATGGAGGCTTCTTATCAGGCTGAGCGTAAGCCCAGATTCAGTGCCACATGGCACGCTGGCACTTTCGCTCGCTTTCATCCGTCCTGCAGAAGCAGAGCAGGGTTCAGGAGAATTATGAAGGATCCGCAGAATTAAGGGAAGCGGCGTGAAACGTCATTAGCACACACCAGTCCATTGTGTCACACTGGCTTTGGGCTACAAATCTGGGGTGGGACGATATATCTGTCTGATGATACATCATGATTAATAAACCAAACAAAAAATAGTTGTAATACTTTGTGAAATTTCCTTGTGAAACCTTTTGAAGTTTTTATGATGTTTTGATTCTACTTGTTTAGGTATTCTTATATTGAGGTCATGTGATGCTTTAGCTGCGCACATTTAACTCGTATGTATACTGATGGACTAGTCAAGTAAACGATTCACCCCATTCACCATTCAGTTTGATTTACGATATCGGTTCACGAGGCAATTTTTTTACATTTTTGTAAAGCTTGGCGTAAAATACAATAGCCTATTAACTAAAATATTCCTTTTATTAAAAAGGCCTTTTCTTAGTAAACATTTATGAATATTACCTCCATTTGCTTCTCTTTTCTTTATCTTTCAGCAGTCTGCAAAAAGGTTTCTCTCCGATTTCTTTTTGTACGGTCAATCGCACAAAAGCTCTTTCCCAATTTAGATCTGTTTTTTGCGCATTTTTGTGGCATTAGAGCTGTATTACTTCTGTTTACTGCGATGTCACATGCATTCCCTTTATTGTGTGCTCTCTGCTGTCTAAACAATGCAATTACAGCTAAGAAAAACGAGCCTGATCCTGAGCCTGATTCACATCGTCGTAAATATGTATCGCGTTTAATCAACGCACCATGTATCATAACATACCTAATGAAGACACATAACTCCGAACTAATTTACGAGTTTCACAGTAACTAGAATTTCATCACTGACACAGATTTTTGGTGGTAGAATATGACTGAATTATGCCTGAGAACAAGTGCATAAAGCTGAGTATATCTGACCTTAGTGTTGATAACCGAGGCACTGGTTCCTCACTTTAGTGAGTTTGAATCCCAGCACTGCCTGACAGCCACTGTTGGACTTAAAATCACTTAAAAACTTAAGGGTGCTTAAGGGAAATCATGGTCGTCAATTTGTGCAACCAGTGTTGAGAAATCACTCATCAGAAACACAGCTGAGAGAAAGAAATACGCAAGCAAATAGGTGAATAAATACAAATTGAGTCTTCACCTCTGGGCCAAAGCTGCTGACCGCCTTATAAACCCCCACATACACTCACACACACACACACACACACACACACACACACACACTCTCCAGAGGAAGCGTTTGAGGCAGCTCGCATTAGGAGGACTAATTAGGGTTATTAGCAGGGTGTAATTTACTCGAGGGGGAGTAAAGGGAAATTGCTGAGGTGTTTCTGTGCACAAAAATGAACACAGTTTCAATGCTGCTAACATTGTGCCTGCTTTGTGTCATTTATGACCTGCTGAGAGGAAAAATGATGATATTCTTCACTGGAAAAATATGCATGCGCTACATTCAGAAGGGAATAAGGAGAATTACTGCATGCCTGAAGCAACACCGATGTACGCAATGCCTTCTCTTTAGCCCCAAATGGAAGACACGGTGTCTAAGATTTGTTTCTCAAATTTGCATTAGAGCTACAAAGCTAATGGAGCTGCAACGGGAAGTGCCTAGGAATCAGGTTCGGACTGAATCTGCAATAAGAGCTGTTCACCATCTCAGACCCTCGCTGATGTGGTTTCTCATTCTGTATGACTATTTTCTATGTATGAAAATGGACAAAAAGGACAAAAGTGTACATTCTGAATCCACATAGTCCGGTGTTACTCAGACTCAGGGGCGTGGCCTAAACTCTGAAAGAGGAGATTCTACATTAGAAAAGTTATTAACGTAAGATAATAATAATTAGGTATTAATAAAGTTTACATTTGACGTTTTTAAAATCTGACTTTTTTTTTATAAATCTGTGTATGTAGTGTTACTGAGCCCAATTGAGTTTGTGATCATCGTGTCTTCACTTAACGACTAGATTTTTGATCTAGAGAGAAAATGTGTGAATTTGAATTTTGAAATTTTGCCCATATTCTAAGTGCTATATAAAAAAATCACTGAAGTTAATAAAATAAATTAAAATAACTTATTTATAAAATTATAAAATCACATAAAAAAAATGTACATAAAAAAGGAAAAGCACTGAAATAGCTATAAAAAAAAACCCAACAAAATTAAAAATCCATTACAAGCCATCAGTCCTCAAGCGTTTTATGCATTTGAAATGGACAGTGCTATTAAAGGTAGGGTAGGTCATTTTCTTCGAAGCATTTTTTGTTCTATTTCTTAAAATTCTCATTAAATCCTGACAGCAATGAATAAATCAAATGCTCCGGGAAAAAAAATCTGTCATCTGTGGCAGTCACAGGGCTGTAAAACGCCTGTCTGATTGGATTGGATGGCCTGTTTACCTGTTTCCCTGCCTACCTGTGCACACGCCACCAGTGCACGTGACCGGAGTCTTCCACAAGGCTATACAGACATATTCCAGACATGTTGCTAAAGCTAGCGTGTTGATCGACAGTTGTGAGTGCTAACAATAGCCATGTATGTTGTTTACATTCATCATGATAATGCTAAGTGTTTTCTTACATGTGAATGAGGGCTGTAGGGGGGTGGGCGGGGCTTTTCAGTTTGATACTTACGAAATCTAGCCTACTCATTCGTTACGTGTCGTGTTGCGTATTTAATATTAACCTCGAATGACTCGAATTCCGTGTGTGTAACTTTAAGTCTGTAGCTGGTGTGACAGCAACAGATGTGCATACTGATGTGTCAGAAATTCAGGATTAAATTACACGTGCAAGAATGAGCAAGATCAGCTCTGAGAGAGAGTTATACAGAGTTACGCTATAAAGATAAAGAAATGTCTGCAGTGATGAAGAATAAGCCTACACTGGTGCACTCTTTGTACTGTGTGTGCACAGTGTGTGTGTGTGTGTGTGTGTGTGTGTGTTATGTAGTTGCGAGGATTTACAGTCTCCCAGCTTCTGGCATTGCTGGCTGATGTTCTGGGGTTTTTGATTATTTATTTATGTATTTGCTTGTTTTAGTTATTTATTTATTTATTTCTGTTCTGGCTCACGGAGTCGGTTTGGCCGAGAGAGTGAGAGAGAGTGGATACGAAGAGAAAGAGTCTCTAACAAGATTTTGGGCACCTCAGGCATACATCAGGAGGAAATAGGCCACACACACACACACACACACACACACACAGAGAGAGAGAGCAGTTGTCATTCTGAGCTATGACGTTCAGCGGGGAAACGATGGCATTAGACACCATTAAGGAGCTCGGCTACACTGCGAAGGACGCCGGAGCGCTCCCTGAGCGGGCCGCCAGGCACAGCACACGCCGCTAAATCACTTCATTTTTATCCTGTAATGTGCGCAGAGAGGATACGGAGCCAAGGCTTCTGAGGAAAAAAATAGACAAACCCAAAAGATATGAGAATCTTTCTCTATCTCTCTCTCTCTGTCTCTCTCTGTAAGTACATGTGTCCATGGAGAATAGCAGAAAATGTGGGGGAAATGAGGAAATCCAGCTGATTCGCACATTTTATTCATGAAAAAAGGAAACGGGAAGAAACAATTAAAGCTGGAAACAAGGAAGTTAATGAGGAGTGCTGCAGTTTAAGACCACCATCAGCAGATTGCCTTCAGCATTTAGTGCCATGGAGGAGGGGTTTTATTCTGCTCTGGGAAATGGAGAGGCTGAGAACATGGAAGACTGCCTCACACACACACACACACACACACACACACACACACACACACACACAGGTATATATTATATACAGAAACATAAGCGTGGTGTATACCTTACCCCTTATCGTCATCCCCTCCTAAAAAGTGCAGAATCATCCATGTTTTTTAATCAGATCTCAGTAATTACAGCCGAACCCTCGAGCCGCTCCCTGAAGACCTCCTAAAGGTCTCCGTACTGCAATAAACACAGATTTAGCTCAAAATTAGTCAGGTTTCTTGTTTTGTGTCTTTAATTAAAGCGAGTGCATTGTACTGACTTCATCAAGTGCTCTCCGAGCTCAATTTCTGATTCCTAAATTAAATGTTTACTGCAGTTTTTGTTTAGGTTTATTTGAGTTCATTTTTTTTATTATTACTTCATTTGATTCTTTAATTGATTGATTCAATTGGTTCTTTAATTCTTTAATATGAATAAAACTTCACATGAGGTTTTTTTTTCATTTCATGTAAATACTTAAGAGAAATGAAAGATGTCAGAGTGTGCAGGGTTTGTTTATTTATTTATTTATTTATTTGTTTATTTAAAGTAGTATAAATGCTATCTTAGGGCAAATCACTGTGATCAATGCTTTAATGTCACAGTCAATGCAATTTTAAGACTTTTTAATTTCAGAGCCACCTGTACAGTGAATAATTTTTTAAAAATGGCTCGATGCATAATCAGTAAATTTATTTTACTTTTACTTTTTGTTTTGCTCTTGCGAGTTTTTCAATCAACCGTAATCTAGTCCCGTTAAATTAATTAAGAAAGGAGAATTCTACATGAACCTGTGCTTCACCTCTCAGTGTAAAAGTCACAGCTACATTAATGACCCGGTTATTTTTGTCCGATCTTCCGTTCTTGCTCTGTTCCTCAGTGCCTCAGGCTGTTAGTTAATCATAATATCATATATTAATATATCATCATAATATATAAGAGCCAATCATGTTGCGGTATGCAAATGCAGGCAGGCAACTCCAGGCTACCAGTGGAAGGGGGCGGAGTCTGGGCACATCTGGGCTATTTTCTATTTTCTAATGAGGTTTTTTCTGTAGACTAATACTTTATTAGTGAATATGTTCAATATAATAATAAAGCATGGATTCAAAACACTTTTTGGCACTTTTAGGCAGTGCAGCTGATAAACCGGAGTAAGAAGCAGATAATCAGTGACTTCAGCGGAGAGCCGCCACCTCCTCCACACGAGCGCACTGTTATAATGGCTCTTAAATAGAGACTGCCCGATACCGCGACCCTCTGTTCCATTACAGATACTAAACCTTTCAGTATCTTTAAAAACTACTAGGCTTTTTCCTTTTTTTAACTGAAGCACTTTACAGTTAAACTACAGTTAAAGCATAATAAAAGAAAAAACAGACAAACCTCTATATATGTAAACATTACCAGGTCAAAAAAGACATGTCGGATTTTCCAAATCCAATTCCAGCTCTGCTGTCTGTTACTGGATCCGATATCTGATATGTTTTGTCTGGTATCTGATCCACCGTGTTTTGCTGGTATCGGCCCAGTACTGGAGCCGGGTATCGGGTCAGAGCCATCTAGTGTAGTGTAATACACAGATTTGTTGTTTTGTATATTGTTGGACTGGTATTTCCTTTCATCGTTAACAGAAGAGAAGCAGCAGTGTAGCTGGAAATGTGATGAGACATAATGTGATGTACTGTGATGTAATGTTATAAAATGTGATGTTATGTGATATAATGTGATGCGCTGTGATGTAATGTGATGTAATGTGATGTGATGACGTGTAATGTGATGTAATGTTATAAAATGTGATGTGCTGTGATGTAATGTTATAAAATGTGATGTAATGTGATATAATGTAATGTGATGCGATGAAGTGTAATGTGATGTAATGTTATAAAATGTGATGTGCTGTAATGTAATGTGATGTAATGTTATAAAATGTGATGTGCTGTAATGTAATGTGATGTAATGTTATAAAATGTGATATAAAGTGATGCGCTGTGATGTAATGTGATGTAATGTGATGTGATGATGTGTAATGTGATGTAATGTTATAAAATGTGATGTGCTGTGATGTAATGTGATGTAATGTGATGTGATGACGTGTAATGTGATGTAATGTTATAAAATGTGATGTGCTGTGATGTAATGTTATAAAATGTGATGTAATGTAATGTAATGTGATGTAATGTGATCTAATGTTATGTAAAGTGATGTGCTGGGTTGTAATGTGATCTAATGTTATGTAAAGTGATGTGCTGGGTTGTAATGTCATGTAATGTGAAGTGATGAAGTATAATGTGATGTAATGTGATGAAGTGTAATGTGATGTGATGAAGTGTAATGTGATGAAATGTTATAAAATGTGATGTAATGTGATATAATGTAATGTGACCCAATAAATGCAATAAAATGCAATGTAATGTACTGTATTATGAGGGGATGTGTATCCTGTGTGTGGCGCATGCTTTGCTGCACAAATAAAACTGCCTAGATATTTTTATTTTCCAAAGCTGTTTTTGTTTTCACCACAGAGAGATAAATAGTCAGCTGCATCGTTTGAATTACTGGTAAACACGCAGCAGTCATGCAACCGTAATAACGCCAGTAGACGGCTGTATATTACAGTGAAAGCAGCGCTTTAGGCCTTCCAACCCTGGGACTGTCCCTTTGGCACAAATCTCTCTGTCTGCATGTAAAAACCAAACATGTCGGCACGAGGGAGAGAGAGCCGTCAGTCACAGGAACGCAGTGACCTCAGTTTCACACTGCAGCTCTTCTGCTCTCTCTGACTTTCTAAACGTCCCACTTTCTCCCAGTCTCACGTTATACACAGAATAAAAACAGTGTGCTGCTGTATAGATGCTGTCATTTCAGCCATATGGAACGTTTTAGGCATTTACCCACATATCTGAGAGATGTGTTGAGATTCCTGCTGGTTTCGTCTCATTCCCACCATCGTTGCACCGTCTGCATGAGACTTATTAGCTTACCTGCTAGCCACATTAGCCTCATAGCTCCAGTCACAAATTAGAAGAAGCTCCAGGCCTGTGTGTGCTTTGTCTCATTTCTGGATCAACTTTAAAGCAGTTTATTCCATTAGTGCAATAATCTGTCTCTGTCTCTCACGCTACACAGATAGAGATGAAGAACGAGGGAAGAACGAGAAAAAGAGAGATCTGTCAATTACAGGAATGCAGACATCTCTCTTCCTCCCTCTCTGGGTTTCTCTCTGCTTTTCACCTCTCAGTGTCTCTCTCTCTCTCCCTCTGTCTCTCACGTTCTAACTGTATTTCTCCCTCTCAATCTTTAGATCAATGTCTCTCTCTCGTTCTCTCTCTCTCTCTCACTCTCTCTCCCTATCTCTCTCACATTCTATCTGCAATTCTCTCTCTCACTCTTTATATCAGTGTCTGTCTGTATCCATTGCTTTCTCTCTGTCTGTCTCTCTTTCTCTCTCTCTCTCTCTCTCTCCAAAGATGTCTTCTTTCCCTTCATCAGCTCTTGTGGCAAATGAACAGATCTACCCTAGAAGAGGAGGAGGTTTAAGAAGTTTGTGACTGCAATCATGATATGTTGTTAATTTGCGAGGTTCGCTCTCTCTCTCTGTCAATCTGTCCACACTTCTTCTCTCTATTTCTTGGTGTGTCTCTCTCTACATCATTCTATCTGTCTGTCTCTTTCCTATGTTTTCTCTCTGTCTCTTTCTCATGCTGTTTCTCTCTCTTCCTCTCTGTCTCTCTCCATCAGCAGTTTAAAGCGATCAATCTGTTTATCAATACCAGCTCTCCCTCACTCCGCCTCTCCTTCTTCATCTCCATTTAGGTAATGGGCTTGTTTTGATATCCTGGAACCCTGCACACTCATTAATGCTCCTTTACACACACACACACACACACACACACGCACACACACACACAGTGATGGTGTTAATACAGTCTGATTGCATCTCAGCTCTTTTTTCAGCACCAAATAAGATGCAGAACCTGTGTGTGTGTGTGTGTGTGTGTGTGTGTGTGTGTGTGTGTGTGTCTGTGTGTGTGTGAGAGAGATGGGGCACAGGGGGATTGAGGAATGGACAGAAAGAAAAAGGTTTAAAGATATAGAGCCAGAGATGAAGAGATGAAAAGATGGAGAGGGAGATAAAGACTACAGTGGGTTTCTTCACTGAATCTGAACATGAAAGTAAAAGAGAAGGTGAGGAAAAAAGAGGCAGATGATAATAGTCAGAATGAGAGCAAGACAAAAAGACAGACAGATGAAGGGAGAAAAGAATGGTGACGAGAGAGTGAGAGAGAATACAGATAGAGAAGCGCGAGAGACAGAAGCCCCTTTAACACAGAGATCCTGCAATGTTTCCGTAAAAAAGACCCCTCAATAAGCCGGCTTTGTTTGCTTACACTGATATAAAGCCACACCCGTGTTTCTACATAGCGAGCTGGTGCTCCAGAGCCAGAGGCGTGACGTATCACACCGGAGCATCGGCGTCTAGTGTACATATTACATACTACACCTCAGAAATACGGAAACCCTGAGCACACCGGCGTTCCTTTCAAAACAATAACAGCAGGTGAACTGAGTGTTGAGGTGCTTTTGCTTGCCATGCACATTTACAGCGCTCTTCAAAAACAAGCAAAGTTGCTGAGCTTCGTGTTTGTGTGATTGGAAATATAATGAAGGAGAAATTGAAGAGAAGTGGGAAGCGATACGAGGCAGAAAGGCGCGTGGACACTTTACACAGAGAGACGTATGAATTCGTGCTGGTCTCAGAAAGAAGAGTGTCAGAAACGTCTCACTCCTGTCCCACCATGCCGGCATGTCTCCTTTACACAGACGTTGCTATGGCTCAGAGGCGGAACAAACAGACCCCATTCCGTATTCAGACACTTACACAGAAGGGCGAGGCGAAATAAGGGTTCAACATTCCCGCCTTGAACAGGCTGTGTAAAAGGGGCTAAAGAGAGAGGGATAAAAAGATAGACAGATAGAGAGGCCGAGAAAGACAGATAGAAAGACACAGAGAGAAAAAGATACAGTAATAGAAAGAAACAGCAATAGAGAGAGAATGAAAGGAAGAAAGAGAGACAGGGAGATAAAGATATTAGGAGACAGTAAGAGAGAAAGAAAGTGAGAGAGAGTGTAATGAGGAAAAAGAGGCAGAGAAAAAACAGACAAAGCGATGGACAGAATGAGAGAGACTCAGAGAGGAAGAACGAGTGAGAGACAGAGAGAGATAAAGAGGTTTTCAGTGTCACTGAGAGATACTGAATCTCCTTTACACGGTGTTTCAGTGAGACGCAGTCCAGCTGTTAATTGGGTAATAAACGTCAAACCGGACTCGCACACGTGAGCCGTGGATCTAAACGTGTCCAGCTGGCCCCATCTCAGCCTGGCAGATTTCCACATGAGAGAAAGAGAGAGAGAGAGAGAGAGAGAGAGAGAGAGAGAGAGCATTGGGGCTGACACTGGAGACTCCTTCCATCATTGATAAATAAACTCCGAACTTTAAGGAAACTGCACCAATAACACGTTTTTTAATCTGTTTATTCTTAGCAGAGCGTCCGCCATAAACATCCCTGCGAATGAGCTGTTACTATAGCAACAATAACGTCTCAGAACGAGCGCATTAACATAAACCTGCGATTTGCAGCTGCACTACTGTCAGAGCTGCTGTTACAGAAAAGTAATCAACACCTTCTGATGGCAAAATTTTGCGAAGATTTGTGAGTGAAGCCGAGCGTTAATGCTTTAAATCAGACCTCAGCTGCAATTCTCTCCTGACTGGATGCTCACATTCTCTTCGTGTCGGCTCTGAATGAAGCATCAGAATATTTAAACGTGTGAATGAACTGCAAGCGTCTTGTCCTTTATTTGTCATGAAAGAGATCTTGATGTCAGTGAGACTTCTTGTTTGAGGATTTAATAAAGGAAGAAAAAAAGAGAAGCCGAGGTAGAGATAGAGGGACAAAAAGGGAAAGAGAACGGGAGAGAGGAAGAAAAAACATAACAAGCGGAAGAGAGGATGTGTTCGGAGAGATATACAGAGGAAGCTGGACACAGAACGAGAGATGAAGATATAGATAGATATGGTGATTGGAGGAGAGAGGAATGTAGAGAGGGAGAGGGAGGGAGAGGGAGAGAAGGAGAGAGAGAGGGAGAGGGAGAGAAGGAGAGAGAGAGGGAGAGAGGGAGAGAGAGGGACAGAGGGAGAGG
>JAQQZU010000033.1:27888510-27898510 GCA_030068025.1 Parauchenoglanis punctatus
ATTATTATTATTATTATTATTATTATTATTATTATATGCAAAAGTCTGAGAGACAGCATTTGAAAGAAAGTGTGAGAAGTTTAATATTATTCGATTCTATTATTACAATATTTATTTCTTCATTTTTAAATGCATTTTTATTGTAAATCTGGACACTAGAATTTTCATTTGTTTGATGTTTTTTGTTTCTGAGTAAAACTATGAATTAAAATAAAAACGCAAGCAGCCGATCGCATTTAGAAATTTTGTTCATTTTTTTTTTACATTTGCTTCTGGTAAAAAAATGTTAAGTAATTGATTACTAATTATACATAAGTATTTTCCATCGACTTGACAAATGATAAATAATAGATGTTCAACGATTTATTCCTTAGAACCCCGCTGTGTACACACGGCGTGTAGCGTCGAAATGTCACGTGTCGCGGCGTGATTATTGTTGTCACGTCACGCACCTCTGGTGAGAGAGAAAGAGAAAAGGTACGAGGGGAAGAAAGAGGGAGAAAGGAGGAAAGGGACGCATCGAGAGAGAGAGAGAGGGATGACAGAAAGAGAAAAGGTGACCAGAGAGAACGACAAACAAACAAAACACAAGGAGAGAGAGAAAGACAGGAAGACGGAGCGAGGGAGGGAACGAGAGAGACGGGCTGAGCAGAAATCAATGAGGATGGATTGAGCAGAGGATTGAGTTCTCTCATCAGCACTCCATTCCTAAAATAAACGACTGATTACAGCCGTCATAAAGAAAACTGCCCCTGGCCTAATCAGCGCATCGTCACGAAAGGCTAACTGCTCGAAAAGCTGATGGAGCGAGAAAAACAAGGCTGTTTCACGGACCGTTTTAAGTGCCCCTACACCAAACGGACGATAAACCCGTAACCACACACACACACACACACACACACACACACACATGCATGCTTCAAACAACAACACGCTTGATTTCAATCTGCCACATTTCACAGCGAGGGAGAGATTACAGAGTCGCTGGCCGTGAAATGTGGCCCACGCTGCACCTCTGAACACTTGTTAGCGTTTCAGATCGGCTTATTTATCGACTGGAACGTCGCTGGAGTGTGACGCGGGTCTTCAGGGTTCACCGAGAGCGGCGTATTGAAGCGCTGACCCGCTCAAAGCGGCTAACAGGCCTTCGCCTTCCTTTGCAAAGCACGCTAATCCGTCAGAGTGTGGCGTGTGCGCCTCCGAGGCGAGGCCCTGAATAATGAATGCCATGAATAAAACACATCTCGGCGCAAACACGTGGTGAATAATTCACTTTTCAGGGAGGATATTAGCTTCCGTGTCACTGGGAGCGGTTTTCATTGGCTATTTTTACTCCTGAAGTACAGTAAGAAGCGTTTCTGTTCCGACACGGATAAACACACGCAGTTCAAATAAAGAGCTGAGCCGCGTAACTACTACTGCTTTAGGTTAAAAGCAGGATGAGCTCGAAAAGGCTAGCATGGCATTTTAATTTCACTTAGCATCATCCGCTAACACACCGCCTTCCCAAATCATCACACTTCAGAGATTATTTCTGCTGAAACAGATTCATAAAATAGCTGTTTTTTAGATATATGGAATAAAACGTCAACGACAGAAATGACACAGTGAAGTAGAAGTTGGTTATTTTCCATGTCCAGCATATCCCTGAGTGTTTTATTCCTTTTCTACTGTAACTTGCCCATGATTACAGTTTGTATGTATTAAAGAAGGACACGCGTGTTTTAGCCATTTATAGTCACGTGTAATGTCGTGGAGGGTCGCTTTAAGCTTAAAGTTCCAGCTTTACCTCTGACTGTTACAAAGCGCTGCCACCGGACACGCCTTCCATCTTACACAAACATCTCCTTACAGAAAACCCGATCCGTTTACGTGCAGCGCCCACGTAGCTGTTGCTATAGAAACGATAACGACAATATTAAAGCGAGCGCATTGATATAATTACTCGACACCTGAATATCAGCCTGTTGCCGGAGTCAAAACGGCGTTTCTCAATACGACAGAATGGATTTCGCTGTAATTAGTCTAAAGGTTTCTTAGTAATTTACCAACACATCTGTTTCTAGCTTTCATTTTTCAGCTGTGACTTTTAAAAGATCTGTAATGAGGAAAATATTACTAGGTATTATACAACTGACGGCTGGCACATTGCTGTGTAATACCTTTACCCTGTATCTATGTGCACATGGACAGAGTGCGCACACACACACACACACACACACACACACACACACACCCTCTTAAACTGACTACTCATTTCCCAGCTGCGACTTTCAAAGCGAAGTGCCGTAAATGAAGGAAAGCTTTTTTTTCCCAGAGACACTTTTCTAATTAGGCGCTTCTCCTGAAAGACGCGCGTCATCGCCGCTGCTTCAAAGCTTTCAGAGAGCTCTTCTCCTCCTTTTCTCGTGCTAATGAAAGACATGAAGCTCCACAAACACGCTTAATGAAGAGCTCTCCAATCGCGTCTCTAACGGCTCTGTAAATGAGACAAAGCCCGGCTCTCGCTGCGGCCAGTAAATAAGATTTCAAACGCACTCGCTGGCTTCGTATCTTCAGTGGACTACCTGTAGGTTTCACCTGGCAGTTCCACTCCACACCACCAGAGGGCTCCATCGCCCGGATACGAGGCCACTCTCAGCCATGTGAATGCTCAGCTGATGGTTTGCACACTGTCTCACCGTGCTTATAAAATACAAAGTAAATCCTGCACTACGCTCAGGGCGTAAACATAAAACCTTTCATTATTAAAGTCAGAAAGGAGCGATCTGATGATCCGTATCATGTGACGATAGAAAAACGTCCAGCGTTTCATATTATGCTCTGTCGTTGTTTCGTTGTGCTGTAATTTGCACTCTTTACAATATCTATAATATTACAATATCAATATTTGTTGTCATTTGACGGTTGATTGCTCCTAACGACTGCTAATGCTAAGCCGTGTTAGCATGGACCTGCGGGTTAGACGTCGACTCCCCTCCAGCTGACTTACAGGTAAACTGTGTGTGTGTGTGTGTGTGTGTGTGTGTGTGAAATAAGGACTCTCATTATTAGTATTATTATTTTGGATTTGTTTTGGTAACTAGCTGTTTTTTAAACGCTGGACGGCTAACGCTAATGAATTCACCACCGTTATGAACAACCTTATCAAAATACGCACTTATTCCAGGCGCTCACATATTATTTATCCCTTTGCTGATGATTTTGATCATCAAAAACAAATGCTACATTCCTGATTCTTTTAATACAAATGTGTATTATTTGAAATGACAGAAAATGTGCTACGTCATGACGTGTATCGCTGAGAGTTTATCACGCAGTGTTCTCCAGTTTCTTCTTCTGTTTTTTTTTCTTCTTTTCATTATGACATATAAATTCAAATCTACCAGTTAAGCTATGAAATTCCCATAAACAAATGTTTTTCCTTTGTTTTGTCCGGATCTATTAGAACGAATTCTGTTGGATTATTTAATTGGAAATAAAATCAATTTTATGGAATGAGTTTAATTACGATGTTTTATTAGTTTCTCAGCTGTTTAATGCAAAACGCTGCATATATTTACACGTACAGAATATTTTAAACCCATCAAACATTCCAGCTCCGTAATGGGAATTTGGCATGGCAGCATCTTACGGACTGTTTTCAAATGCTAATACCAAAATGCTAATTCAGATTTGCACTTCTATTTCCTTTGTGTGTGTGTGTGTGTGTGTGTGTGCACACTTTAAGACACAATTCAAACTAATTTGCTATATCTCCAGGTTTACACTCGCATCCTCGTGAACAACAAAGTAAAATGGCTTCTGAAATGAAGTGCCTGTAAAGTTTCATTTTCAGAGGCTGATCCTGCCGCTCTGAAACGTGCGCTTGCACCTGCTCATCTCCACGCTACAACTCGGCCAAAAATAAAACCCCGTTTCGGCCCTGTTTTAATTTGCATTTTCACTGTTGACAAGGTAGACCTGTCAATCAAACTCTGTGGGCGGGAGTTTGACAGCCGACAGTCCTGCATTCTTCCCAGGGTTGACAGGGTTGCATTTTTTCGGGTGGAAATAAATTGTTTCAGGCATTTATATGCATCTCTAAAAAGCTAAACATTTTCAAATTATATTCACCTCACTTGGATGACACTTTTATCCAAAGCAACTTTTCAGACAGGATACAGGTGAGACGCAGCTGAGAGTTAAGGGTCTCGCTACGGAGCATTCTGAGCGGAGGTCCGGTGGCCTCACTGCTGATCCATCACGACCCCTCGAACTAGTGACACCGAATAACACAGTCAGGGGAAATGAGCATTCAGGCACTTTTCAGAATTTAATAAACTAATATCTTTAAATAATAAAACGAATAGGGAGTTACTTAAACATGAGCTTATTGTAAATTTTTCACTTTCATTTGCACTTATCTGGGCTGATTCTCCAATCATGGCCCGATTCTCTTCAGAACAGTTCTCCAAAAATATACAGATCATGAATTTCATTTCCCCGTTTTCTTACAACAATCAAATTTGATCTGCTATGTTCACAGAGCAGTTAGTATCCTGGTAAATCCTTAGCAATTACAGCTTCGAGACGTCTACGAAAGATGCAATTAGCTTTTTTGCAGCACTGCGGTTAAATGTTCTTCTCAGGAAATCATCTTTAATTCCCCAAAGATCCCCCTGATGGACTCAAAATGACCCAACAAATGTTCACTCAGGTCAGGAGATCGGCTCGGCCACGCCTGGCCTTCTCGAGTGATTGTGGCTGTGTGTTTGGGGTCATTGCCTTGTTGAAACGTTCATCTTCTTCCCAGCTGATGATGCTAAAGTCTCCTCTGATACATCCCAGTACATCACTGCATTCATGTTTCCTTCGGTGACGTGTAATGTACTGTCCGCAGACCAGCAGCTGCATATGATCATGATGCTCCCACCCCCGTGCTTCACTGTGGCCATGACTGAGATCTTACACACACCCCTCCTCTTTTTTTTTCTTTCTTTTCAAAAATGACAAACTGAGTTATTGCCAAGAGTTCTATTTTTGTTTGGTCTGACCAGTGTATATATTGTTCCAAAAGACTTCTGTGCAGCATTTATATATAGAACCTGATTTATTATATATTATGTAATATATATTTATTATATTTTATGTAACCTTGACATATACATTTCATCATATTTATATTTAAGTCAAAACACATTACATCTGAAGTGGATATATGCACTGGAAGGATGTTAAGTAACAAAAACAGAAATATCTGAACGCTGATTGCCCCTGACTGCACACTGCCGCAACTAAAATACTCGAATGTCACAAAATCATGTATGTTGCATGGTGATGAAATGACACAGGTGTGCAGTACAGGCAGCATCGTCAAAATAACGTCAGTAACAGCGCAAATCGGGCAGACACGATGCTTCTCGTTTCCTCATTAGCTTGCCGTTTCCTTTCCCTTTGAGGAAGTGCGAGAAAAAAGAAACAAGGACAGTAGAAATCGAGAACAAATGTTTTTACCAAATTAGATGTTGTCGCTTTATAGCTACTTTAGTGAATTCACTTATAGATGATGTTTCCCAGTTTTATTAACTATGAAATGGGTTAGCCTGAGAGATAACACGCTAAATAATCCTTCAATCATTACTGCATGTGTACATCACACGCTCACATGCTGATGTTTTAGTCATATTAACTGACCTCCGTGCAAGGATTTAATTTTTACCCATTGTTAATTTATATTTTAAGCTCCCATCAAAATGCAAAAAGAATTCCGTGTAGGAAGCACCTGCACCTGCTTGATCCAAAACATTTACATTTACATTTATGTCATTTAGCAGACGCCCTTATCCAGAGTGACTTATATTGACATTTATACAATTGAGCAGTGGAGGGTTAAGGGCCTTGCACAAGGGCCCAGCAGAGATAGTTTGGCAGTGCTGGGATTTGAACTCACAACCTTCCGATCACTAGTCCAACATGGGTTGGGGTAAGTACTAACCCATAGTCCAACATTAACCACTGAGCTTGCCACTGCCCTCAAAAGCCAAAAGCCTCGTCTCTGCGCAATCCTTGACTCCTCTGAATGCCTTTGGACTTTGATCGATTTCGGGGTCATGGGCTGAAGGACGCAGGGTCGAGGAATCAGAAAGCCTCCAATTACAGTTTTACGTTGGACTCAATATACTGCGTCTGCTTTTCATTCCAGATTCAAGAGTTAAGAGTAATGGTCAAATAAACTCTTCAAAGATGTAAATGTGAGCCTATCCTTATACACGCTACACAAAACAACACCAGCACCATGGTGTCAGACTAACAAGGTTAATTTCTAACTTTAAATAATGGACTGATTTTCCCGTCCCCAAAGCCCCCTTATTAATTAGAGCACAGTTTTAGCTCACAGTACAGCTGTAGCCAACCGGACTTCAGTTCCTTCCCGTGAGACTGTGGTGACGATTCATACAAGACTCTAGATCCCTTCTATAATTCAGCTGTAACCAATCAGACAACAGTTTCCACCCACAACACAGCTGTAACCAACCAGCCTTCAGTTCCTTCCCACAATAAAGTAATAGCCCATCAGACTGCAGTTCCTGCCCGCAATACAGCTGTAGCCAATCGGATTTAAGTTCCCAACCAAACCACCACTTTAAGAAATCGATGGCATACATTGCCCAAAATTCCATGATGACCAATCAGATTACAGGTCTCACCCACAGTTCAGCTGTAACTAATCACAATGTAACCAAGTCTGATTGCAATTCCCAGCCCCAAACTAATCAGACTATAAGCAGACTGCAGTTCCCACCCCCAAAAGTATTCCACAAAATGCCTCTGTGACCAGTTGGACTGGAATTCCCACCCAATCGACACTGTAACCAATCAGAATGCAGCCCCGCCCCATTGCCACTGTAACCAATCAGAATTCAGCTCCGCCCCCATTGCCACTGTAACCAATCAGAATTCAGATCCGACCCTATTGCCACTGTAACCAATCAGACTTCAGATCCGCCCCCATTGCCACTGTAACCAATCAGAATTCAGCTCCGCCCCCATTGCCACTGTAACCAATCAGACTTCAGCTCTGCCCCCATTGCCACTGTAACCAATCAGAATTCAGCTCCGCCCCCATTGCCACTGTAACCAATCAGAATTCAGATCCGTCCCCATTGCCACTGTAACCAATCAGAATTCAGATCCGTCCCCATTGCCACTGTAACCAATCAGAATGCAGCTCCCACCCCATTGCCATTGTAACCAATCAGAATGCAGCTCCGCCCCCATTGCCACTGTAACCAATCAGAATGCAGCTCCGCCCCCATTGCCACTGTAACCAATCAGAATTCAGCTCTGCCCCATTGCCACTGTAACTAATCAGAATGCAGCTCCCACCCCATTGCCACTGTAACCAATTAACAAACTTTCAAACAAAGACACAGTTCAGATTCTGGAGAGATTTCCTTTCTGCTGTTTGGACTTCAATCAATGTAAAATGGATTGGGAGACGTTCCAATATAAAAGAGAAAAAGTTTGATCGATCTTTCTTGTTACTGGATTGTACTCATGCCCATCAGTAATGTTCTGAAGCAACAACAGAATGACTTGTTCAGTCAGGACAGCATATTTCTCTTATTCATCATCATCTCACAGTCCGTTCGTCAAGTCATTTCAGTGTAAACTGATTTGCACGATTTCTTGGCAGAACAAAAACAAAAGCACTTCCACACACTTCACAGTCCGCTAAGTGGTATTGTGACTACACACCCCTGCCCCACTTTACCCCATCACACACTCACCAGGGCGCAGTAGGTCTCGGGCGGGTCTCCGCAGGTGATGTCTGGAGGATCGAGGGTCACCTTCAGGAACTTCGTCATGTCGGCGGCCTCGGGCTGGCAGGCCATGTAATCCCAGGTGAGTCCATCGTCCGAGTAAACCTGCGACTTGCACATGTCGTAGTGGCCCCACGTGGTGGGGTAGTGCTGCATGGCCAGTCCGAAAAAACACGGCCAGGCCGCCTGGAGGGTCACCATCAACCACACGCGCATGGCTGCCTGAGCACGGACGGACAGATCGAGCAAATACGGATAGAAAGAATGTGTGAAGGTGTGTTCAGGGGGCCAAGTTTATGAACTAATCCGAGTGTTAGCGAGCAGAGGGTGCCAAAGGTGAGGGAACATGCCAGCTTCTTCTACACACACTCTTTATACGGATCCGCTGGGAGAACCGAGGGCGATAAACAGCGAGAGAAAGCGAGAGGGAGACGTCTGATATGAGTCGTCTTCTGTGGGCCGATACTTTTGATGGACAGCCGTCTCAGCTTTGCGTTCTGTCAATCATCCTCCTCTTCCTGTCCGTCGTTCTGTGAAGAGAAAAGAAAGAAGCAGAGAGTGAGAATGTGACAAGGGAATAGAACAAGAGACACAGAGAGAAGGAGAGAAGGAGAGAGAGAGCGAGAGAGAGAGCGAGAGAGAGAGAGAGAGAGAGAGACCACTTGGGGGTCTTATCCACCTCGCTGAGAAATCTCGCATTTCAAAGAGGCCATCAAAGAGAATGTGATCCGCAGCTTTCACATTACACACGCCATTCCTGTCCACAGCTATCCATCACACACACACACACATACACACACACACACAAGCAAACACACACACACAGAGCTCCATTTGACACCTAAATGGAATTAGGCCTTCGCCTACAGTACATGAAAGGTCTTGAAGGGTGAGACTTGAAAAGGAAAATGTTGTTTACACTCCGTTTATGCGGGTAAACGATGACTCGTTTAATAGAGGGCAAATCCATCAGGTTACATGTATGAAAGTTACTATAGTAACATCATATCTGGTACCTGACGGCATTACACACACACACAGCGTACAAAAGGGTGTAACAAGGTGTGTGAGGGCATGATGGAGAGTGCTAAACTCTGAAAGAATTAACTTAGATGTCTTTTTCCATCCTACCCGATTATGACCCTGTTGACCCTCCAAACTGCTCCTTTTCCATCCTTTGCGTTCCTATGAACCCTCACACTTCCTGCAAATTGTTTGCACTTGTTACTCTTCCCACTTTCCTTATTTGGTCAAAACGTCCTGTTTTCCAAAACATGGCATAATTTTATCTCATGTATTTAAAATTGTTATTAATTTTTGCTT
This sequence comes from Parauchenoglanis punctatus, assembly GCA_030068025.1. Lineage (NCBI taxonomy): Eukaryota > Metazoa > Chordata > Actinopteri > Siluriformes > Auchenoglanididae > Parauchenoglanis > Parauchenoglanis punctatus. Next base: position 27,897,639 of record JAQQZU010000033.1, read on the forward strand.
CCTTAACCTAGGAACATAAAAAAGTCATTATATAATTCGAGCACTTGCTAGCATCACCTCCACCACCACACTGTGTGGTTGCCATGGTTACTCTGTACACTGTAGCCTATCAATCATTTATTATACACGATTAATGCTAATAGTAATAATTGTAAAATTTTATAAAATTAATTGAAAAAATTTGTTCTCTCTACCATAGGCATGGTTTATAATCAACATGCTAAGGTAATGTTTCTGTTGATGTCGAAATCTGACGGGAAAGTGGAAAGAAACAGTTTGTTTGTTTGTTTGTTTGTTTGTTAGCATTGCCTCAGAAAGGCCAAATATCTTATATTGAAATTTGAGAAATATTAAAGAGCATTGTGTCCGTACAGATCACGCCTGAGCCGGTATTTATGTTTGTTGTCATGGTTACATTCCAATATGCTTATATAGCACCAGGGGCTTTGATTTACAACTGATTGAGATTGAGGATTTTGTCTAAAAAATGACTTCATTTAAATGGAGGAACCAAAACGTCCGACGCCAGCTGATCACGTAGAAGTAAGCATGCAATGATATCTCGTGCGTCGATAAATCGTGGTACAAATTTCTGACGATTCGAATCGATGGAAATAAAAAATGAACCGTGATTCATCTCTTTTTATAAACCTTCACAAATGTTTGATAATAATCATTGGTTATTAAGAACATGAAGCAAAAATCATGTATTTTTAATGAACATAAGGAATATTTAAATCGATAAAGAATAGGAAAATAACTGTTGCATTTTTTTGGTAATAAAAATTTCTTTTAATTTTCTTTTTTACATGCCTGTGTAGAAGTGTTATAAAGTAAGGAATAACACACTCCGTGTCATGCTGTTACAGGAA
>JAQQZU010000033.1:27923107-27934133 GCA_030068025.1 Parauchenoglanis punctatus
TCCATCTCTCTCTCTCTCTCCCCATCTCTCCATCTCTCTCTCTCTCCCTCCATCTCTCCATCTCTCTCTCTCTCTCCCCATCTCTCCATCTCTCTCTCTCTCTCCCCATCTCTCCATCTCTCTCTCTCTCCCTCCATCTCTCCATCTCTCTCTCTCTCTCCATCTCTCTCTCTCTCTCTCTGAAAAGAAAGCCCAGTGAGACACGGCAGTATGCGATGTCCTACAGTAATATGAAACCTGACCCCAGCACTGAATGTTATAAAAAGATGCTAACAATAAACATTTAGCCAAAGCGGAAGAAGCCATAAAAGCCAAATCCTCCTGCAATGCAGGATTTATAACGGGTCATAAATCTGAAATGATCAATAAAGTGTTAAGTGGCGTCCACAACGCAGATGTGCTCTGGTGGCTGTGCTTACTCACTGCCTGGTGTTTTGTCTCAGCACACACGGCCATTCCTTTAAAATCAATGATGGGGTTAAATATCAACAGGACACAGAATGAAAACACTTTCATACAGCAGTGTTTATTATTACAATAATACTTCATAAGAAAACTCAAATAACAGGAGACTTTTATGGTTTCTTAAAAATAATACAATTAAATAAATAAAATTCACATCACTCACTCATTCACTTTCAGTATGCACGTTATCCTGGTCACGGTCGTGGTGGATCCCCAGCCTATCCCGGGAATACCGGGCATGAGGCAGGAATACACACTGGACAGGACACCAGGACATCCCACTGTCTCACTGGGACTTTTACATATTTATTTGGGGTCAGTTTTTTATTGAAAGAAAGAAAGAACATTGTAATGAAAAAGGATACAACAGAGTCAAAGAAAAGAATGAAAGATTAAATAAGAACAGAGTGAAATTATAGAAAGAAAGAACAGTGTTGAAGAAAGAAGGAAAGAAAGAAAGAAAGGGGAAAAAAGAAAAAGAAAGAAAGTAATGCCAGTGAAAGAAGTAAAAAAGTCAGAAAGCAGTGGGAGTATTAATGTTTCTGTCTGTCTGTCTGTCTCATTCTGTCTCTGTATCTATCTCTCGCTTTGGGATTTTTCTAAACAACCCCAGCAGCACTTCTCCAAATTGAAATATAATTTTAAGCAAAAACAATACCAGGCAGGAATTACAAGGCAGCGTAATCTAAAAAGTGTGTGATTGGAAGAGGATTATGAAGGAGCCAGAGGCGAGGTGGATTTACTCACGAGCTGTAGAATGATTTTTGTCATGGCCGGGGATTTAGCGCTGCCCTGCCTCATGCTGTTAAGTCCCTTTGCCACATATTTTAGATTATAGTTCACCCCATCTTACCACTAGGGGTGGTGAGAAACACTTGGATGCATGTTGAGACCTTTAACAATGTCAAAACGTGACCATATGACGTCGTGTTTGATATAAATACTGTTGTCATGCAGCCAGAGTTCTCTTTCTTATTCCCTTTCTTGAATTGTACACATGAAACCCTGTACATCTACACCTTCCGGACCGATCTACAGCTTGGGAGGACGCTCAGAGTTACACGTACACGTCTGGAAATAGACTCCCATCTTCCATTGCTCCATGGTACAGTTGTGATGCTCACGTGCGCGTTGTAGGAGTTTTGGTGGTGGACTGGGGTCCGCGCTCCTGCTGCACTGTGTATTCTGACACCTTCCTATCATTGCCAGCATTAACTTTTCAGCACGTTGTGCTACAGCTGCATGAACGAGCATCGGACACTCATCACCCTGTTGCTGGTTCAATGTCTGCCCTTCCTTGGAGCGCTTTTGGTAGGTACTAATCCCTGACAGTCCGAGAACGGACTCGCACTTGCTGTATAATATATTTTACCCCTTGACAATTTCCACTGTAACAAGATAATCAATGTTATTCACTTCACCCATCAGTGGTTTTAATGTAATATAGAATAACTTTTATGATTAAGAATTATGTAGTTGATGCATCAGTACATGAGGATAAAAGAATATCATTTGGGAAATTTGACCAAGAGAGTGTATTAATGATTAAATGGTTAAATAAATTTGCCGGTAGTCGAATCTAAAACCCACCAGATCACAAATATCCAAAAACACATGATGTTGCTTACAGCTTAATATGTTACATGGTCACAGCTGTGTGTGTGTGTGTGTGTGTGTGTGTGTGTGTGTACACCACATGCTTACAGAAGGAAATCAGGCTGCTAACGATAATGATGACGAATCTCTCAGCCAAGGAGCTGGTCGTCTAAATTAAGTTTTGTCAATAACAGTCCTCCAATTTATCTTCTCAGGAGATCTGAACAGAAATATTGGTTACAGTAAGCGGCTGCCAGCGAATGATTTCTCTCGGCTCATTTACAGTAACGTCATTAGCATACAGAGGGACATATTGGATGCTGCATTGGATATTGGATTCGGACGCGTGATACAGAGACATGTTTCTCTGGCTGCATGACCAAACACTCATTCGATTGCTCGGTTATAAACGTGAGAACGATGCTGAGAGGAAGTAAGACACTGGTTTATGGTCTGAATGGAGCAGAAGGACATCAGCGTGACTATAAACTGCGGAAAAATCTCAAATATTTAGCAGTAATATTGTGCTTTACTGGAATGTTGTTTCAAAACTCAGTGTTCAGGTTTCTAAAACAGATTTCTTTTTCTCTAAAAGATGAAAAAATGTAAATTATAAAAATAAAAATGATAAAATGTTTTACACTCTTAGAAAAAAAAAAAAAAGGTTACTAGGGTTTCCCAAGAGAATCACTAACAAGACGAATAAATTAAATCAACTAATTAATGTATTAAATTCTTAAATAAATGAATAAATAAATAAAAATATATAATTGCGTATATTAAAAATATATGTATTTGTAAAAAAAAAAAAAAGAAAAGCTTATTTGGTGGTGTTGTTTTTTTTTTAAATGTACTATCTTATATATTATATTATTTCTATTACATTTATCATTTATATTTCTTTATTATTTATTACCATTTGATGCGATTGTGTGTTATTCTCTTATATATCGGAGTGTTTCTAAGGTAAATCACTGCGCTTCATCCTGTAACCATGACAACAGCAATAACAAAAAAAATAATAATTCATTAATTAAGCCATTTTATCATAATATAGAATTTTAAAAAATCTGATTTAGATTAGGATAGCCTTTTGATAACCTCCACACACACACACACACACACACACACACACACACACACACACACACACACACACACATACACGTCGTGAAACAGAGTGAAGCCCGTAGCGCGGTTCCGATTCAGCAGAACAGCAAACTACCGTTTGTTTGTCTCTTTGCGTGAGTGAAGTCCGAGTGCTGCGCTAACGTCAGTGTGGTGTTCACTGCTGTTGGTAGGTATTTTCTTACCTCTGTGGTTGTGAACGTACGAGGAAGCACACACGCTTTCCTCAGGCTTACTGAAAGGAGCTTTCTTACGAAGACAAACGCTCGTTTCCTCGTCGTTACAGCCGACGAGCCGGAAGTAGAAGTGCTGCTTCCTTTATAATAACGCGGAAGTGTTTCTGTCACTAGCACGTTGAAAATCATGGAAAGTCATGGATTATCTTTCACATTCCTACAAAGGATCTTTAATTATACTTGCTCTTTAATTAAGACTCCTGGCAAAATGCAGCTCCTTCTGCAGGTTTTGAAAACGAAAGGGAATCCTACTTGATTTTTGGCACTTTTTCCCAGGAGTGTGAGCGAAATAATTCTAAATAAAAGATTATTCGCTTGTAACTTATCGCAGTAGACACTAATTTATATTGTGACCTTTTCCAAACACCTGCTGGACATCTTACCAAAACACCTCCGCATCCGGAGAATGACGTGTTCTGTTTCCTGAGTGTTGGGACCCTGAAATCAGCACACAATCCGTTTAACAGATAAAAAGAGTCCTGCGTAGAAAAGTCAGATTAACTTTCAAGAAACAACTACAAATTCTGTATGAACTGATTATATTTGTTTAATCTGTACGCGTTCATTAGCATTCGGGGCAATCGGCATGTTCACACTTCAGAAACCTACAGTGGAGAAAGATGGGAAAAAAAACCATTTGCTAAACGTGATGTTTTCTTTACATTGATTTATTCAGCCGACTTTTTTGGCATGCGAGTTATAATCCAGTGCCGTACAGCTCAGAGCTGAGGAACTCAACCTGAGCTCCTTTGAGCTCAGAACCTTCACCAAACGTTCTCGGGTTCTACTGCGGCTCTGCGTATGAAGATCCATCTGAGATAGCGAACGTCTTCGATTTCTTTTTCTCCTCCCCGACTGTATAGTCCACATGGATGCATATATGTCTAGAACCTTCCTCGGACGGGTACATGTGCACGTCTCCTTCCACCAGCGTGTCCTGCATGACCTCCACAGCCTGGTCCAGGTACAGCACGGCCTGTTTCCAGTGCGTCTCGGGTTTGAACGGGGACGTGGACAGGACGAGAGGATGTCTCGACCCGGGAAAGGTCACGGCAAAAAACACGCAGAAGGCGTTGAAGGCGGCCGAGCCGAAACACAGGCAGCGGAAACGTCCCTTGACGGAGCTCAGGTGCTCCAGGTTGACGGCATTGAGGTCGAGCTCGGCGAATTTGACCGGGTGAGACAAGACGTCTTCTACGGTGACGGGCTTTATGGTGATTTCTGCGCTGGCCATGATGCACCTGCGGGCGAAGTCCGTCATGCAGGACATGTCCACGCCGTACTGGCTCTTCACCGTGCTCCAGAAGCTGAGACGCTCCTCCACGACGAGGTCATTAATGGGTGCGATGAAGAGCTCGGCTTTATCGGGGAGCATCAGACCTCCGGGTTTGAGCCACCGATCCCGAGCCAGGATCACCGAGTTCAGCATGGACTCATGGAGCAGGGCATACCCCATCCACTCACTCACGATCACATCCACCTGCTCAGGGAGATCCACAGCCTCCAGCGCACCCTTAATGACCTCCACTCTGTCCTCCACCTTATTCTGCTTGATGATCTTCTCAGCCTGCTCTGCTATGGAGCTGGCCTCCACGGCGTACACCTTCCTGGCCCCGGCCTGAGCGCACAACACACTCAGCACCCCGGTGCCTGCACCCACGTCCAGCACCACCTTCCCCTCCATCTCACTTTTATTACTAAATATGGCTTTTCTGTAGGTGTCAGTGCGCACAGTGTCCGCGATCATTTCCTCATGGATACTCACATCCGCATAGCTCTCAAAATACAGCTTGTCCTCAGCGGGTTTGTCTAGTTTTCTTTTCTTTGAGCCGGCGTGGGACATGTTTCCTCACTCGTCTTACGGTAGTTCAAGCCTAAAATACCAAAATTATACCTAAACCCTATCTATGGGCACTACTTAGTGTATAAAATATCGCTTTCTTACTCCATTTCTAGTGCACTAGACTGTATCTTCGCTTTGCGATTCGGATTCGTAGGTTTACTTCCGCGTTTGCACCGATGCATTGTGGGAGATGTAGTATCATATGGTACGTTAGGACTGGAGTATGCGCAATAAAAAACTACATTTCCCACATGCGATCTCGTCCTATCACGGTTTTCTACGTCTTTATATTTTTATTTCGATAAAATTCGAAGTATATACTCACTTTTATGTTTTATTGTGCAGTTTTTCTAAAAAATGTCCTATTTATATTAACATTATAATAATAACATTTGCTAAATGAAAGGCAACTAGCTGGGACTGTAAATATGTTTTGTGCCCCATCTCTTTTTTTTTTAACAATATATGAAAATGTGCAGCATTTAAAATTAATCACTGATCCAACTTAGCTAAAATTAGAAGCCTTTCACACACACACACACACACACACACACACACACACACCTTCCACATGCGAAAGCCACCTCATCGTCAGGTCTTCCTTTATGTCCAATAAAAGTCTTTCGAGTATTGAAGACAATGATACGTCCTCAGCTGGTGCATTGATGTATTTGAAGACAGTGTGATGTATGTGCGCTGTCCTCCTACATCACCATGAGATGCTCATTAATCTAGCTCTTATTGTTGTTTGGATTCTGGGTTGATGTGCCTGTATATTTTGGATACAGCATGATTCATTAGAGCATTCCTCTACGACGGATACTCATTGACAGAATGCATGAGCGATTTAATACCCAATAAAAGTGATAGATTTTGTTATTTGTTTTGTAGAGAGCTTTATTTGGTTTAGATGAAAGGCGTGATAGTCAGGATAGTTGTAGTGTTGTGTATTTGCCATTAGAAGTGGGTGTCAGGTTCATTGTTTAGATGCTCCCATGGACAGTATGCATATCAAATTCACTGTTTAAGCTTAAAAAATAAGACTAATCATAATTAGCAGTGCTTTGCTAGTCCAGAGACAGATGAGCATCTTATCGCAGGCTTTGTGATATATACAGCTCAACTCTTTGTTCCCAGGGTTTTTATTTTTATGACTGACATTCTGTCAGAAACGGAGCTGTTCCCAGGACCACATGTACCCAGATCTGCTATTAAGCAAACATCAGAAGATTTAGGACACATCAAATTCAAGATTTTACCACGTGGAGCACAAAGCCTCCATCTCTGTTGCAAAATACTGTAAATTCAGTGTAACTTTAGATGTCAATGTTAATAAATTTAGAAAGATATGTTAGCCAATTAGCTTGTACAATCGGAACGCTAAAAACTAGCTACTTTATTGCTCCTAGCACAAGCGCTACATTATGCGTATTTATACATTATGTGCATTATAGTTTATTTCATAAACTACCTTTTGCAGTACATATCCAGTGCACTGGGCGTTCTCTACTATAGTTTCAGGCAGAAAGTGACCTTGAAGGTAGTGCACTATTGTAGTGAACAGGGCTTAGAATCAGACACAACAAAGTGCAAAGAAACGGAAGTGAGAATAAACAAGGAATAGTGTTAGTAATGGGCAGCACGGTGGTGCGGTGGTTAGCACTGTCGCCTCACAGCAACAAGGTCCTGGGTTCGATCCCCGGGTCACCCAGGGTGCCTTTCTGTGTGGAGTTTGCATGTTCTCCCCGTGCGTGCGAGGGTTTTCTCCGGGTGCTCCGGTTTCCTCCCACAGTCCAAAGACATGCAGATTAGGTCAACTGGCTAAACTCAGGACATCTGAAGGCTGAGACGAGTAGGAACGGAAAACGAGGAAGGAAGGGAAAACAAACAAAAACAAACAAGCACCTTACGTGTCTCAGCACGTAACATGCCCAAAGGTGTGAATGCGAGCGTGTGTGGGTGTTGGCCCTGTGGTGGACCCCGCCCCTCGCCTGAAGATGCTGGGATCCAGCTTCCCCGCGACCCAGATGGATAAAGCGGTATAGATAATGGATGGATGGATGGTGTTAGTAAAGTAGACATATTGGTCAATCTCAAGTGCCTAGATAAAGTGTTAATGCTAGCTAATACTTCGTACAGAATAGCTTTGTAGATTATTTGCTAGCTTAATAATAGCGGTATAAAGGATAAAGCGGTATAGATAATGGATGGATGGATAATTGCATTGCATTATGGGTAATCCACAAGGAGCTTGATATTTAAGAATACCATTATTTGGACACCAGGAGGGCAATTCCCTGATTGTGGTGCCATTTAGCCCTTGTAACTATTGAAAATTAAGCTTTACCATTGTCCAACATGGAATCTAAGAAAACATGTATTTAACTTTTTTTTTTTTTAAGTTTTAAGTTTTTACACATCACATTGTTTACAAGATTATTTCACTGCAGTTTGCTCTTAAATGAGTAAAAGGGTTGAAAGCCAAAGGGTCAAAATGTAGTTAACTAGCATACATGCTTATAGCACGAGGACCTTAATGAATGACCGAAAATGTCTATTTTTAAAATGAATTATTCTATCTTAGGGTGACATAGAGCACGCTTTTCTTCTTTTGGTGATCATCAGGAACTTCAGCTGATGTGATGAAGATGTGTCTTGGGTGAATGTGTCAGAGTAACCGGGTTGAGTGAATGTTGTGCGTCTTTATAACCTGTAATGGACGACTAGTGGAAAAGTATGTATTAAAATGGATACACGCATACCGTTAAAATGTTAAGGATTTTATTTGAAGGTAAAGTGTAGTGCTAGTGCGGCTGGGGGGCGTTTACTGTAGACGGTGCTGTATATTTTAAGTGATTTACTTGAATCATGCACATATATTGTTGTGAAAGACACTTCATCTATGTTTAACATGCCTTTGAAGTGAACTTTACGTACAGATTTATTAATATGGGACACCACGACGCCACAATCATGGCATCACCCGTCAAGAATGGACTCTACATCTTCTGGTAGGTTCTGCTAGGTTTCTTGCTGATGCTCGATGTTCTAGTATCAGTGCTAATGAGATATGAGCGTTAGCGTTTAGCGCATGCTGGTGGTGTTCCTGCGCCACTCTTCAACTTATGAGTAAACAATGTAAATGTCAGGTCTCAGTCCTGAGACTGCACACACACGCTCCACACGTGTTTCCTGCTCTAACACACACAATGATGAACTAAAGAGTTTAATCAGGTGCACAACACAGTGCATTATGGGTATGAGACATTTACACAGAGCTGATTTTATTTTCAAGGCACGTTTTCAGCCCAAAGAGGACCGAAGAACCTTCCTTCCTGACCACAAAGCATTACTGTACCTGGAGCTTTAATAACATTGAATAACAATGTTTGCAAATGAAGCAAAAGCTAACGGTTGGAAGTCGGAGTAAAAAACGCTGGTCATGGCGTTTACATTAGAACAGCAGTGAGAATATTTTAAAGAAAGTGCACATGGTTTCTAACGAGGCTTTCTTCTTAGCCGTCATCTTATTTTTAAAAAGTTACAGTTACAGTGTTGTGAACTAAAAATTTGCACTTTTTTTGCACGGTTTTGTTACTCACTTATGCTACTGTGATAAATGTCCACACCGAAATAAAGCACAACTGACAGTGAGATTAAAATGAAGACTAAATGGTGAAAGAGTCCCTCCTAGCTTAGCTTAGTGTGTGCTAAATCTTCCAGTAATGCAGCTCAGCCACCGCAGCGCCTCAGCTACCACACACACACACACACACACACACACACACACACACACACACTAACTCCTCCTGCTTTTATAGCAACGCCGTTACATTTGTCCTGATCTCGTCCTCGTCTTAATTATACATTTGTTTCAGATTCTTTTTTTTTCAAGTCATTAATATAACAAAATGTTCATTACATTGGTGTGTAATTGAAATTAAGAAGTAATAACCGGAGAAACGCAGCATATTTTCACAACTAACTGGAGTTCATCAGCACCACATTTCTGGTGTAAACTCTTTGAGTAAATTGATTTGTATCTGACTTGTTAATCAGACGCTCAATTTACAATTTGAGAGTCGAATTCCAATTTTATTTATTAAAGACAACGACAGAATCCTTTATAATGGATTGAGTGAATTTAGGACTCCTTTTTTATTTTTTTTAAGCTACCTACGTATATCGTTATACTGGACATTAGAGCAAATCAGTCCCACCCGTATGTCATGTACACAGATAACCCTTAACACAGATTTACCTGCACCTGCAGCACGCCATGCATTGGTCTGACGTGGCGTGTGTGTACCCATGATGCATTGCGGCCGCAGCACATGGCAGTTTTAACAGAGGTCAGTGAGGCTGGTGGAGCAGAGCCACAATCAGATTAATTTCTCAGATTTATTCTTGCCTGCATTAGTCTATTAAACACTCGCTCTGAGCATTCAGTAATGCTGTTGGACCACGAAGATGGTGTTTGGCCTCGTTTATTTAATAAAAGCAATTACAGACATATCCAGGAAGAAAAAAAGGAGCCTGGACATGATGATGAAAAAAATAATAACCTGGGCTAAATCAGATATAATGCTATAATACATCAAACTTCTGACATTTAGGCTGATTGCATATCATTTCCCTGAGCAAATGAATGAATTAAACATGATATAAATAGGGATTTTCTGCAGCAAAAGCCCCCCCCCCCCTCCCCCTCCCCCTCTCGGGCCGTCTGGCGTTGGCTCCTGGGCAGCTGTGCTGGCGTCGGCCCAGACCCGCTGAGAGCCGCCTCTCATTCTCCAGCATGATGGACGGCCCGTTCTGTTGTTAACCTTAACACAACAACAACAACACGTCGCCACGGGCCGTCAGTCTCGCTGTGTGCTGAGCAGCTACGTGTCAGGCTTTAAAAACATGCAGCGATGTTCGCAGGGCATTCAGGCAGGGGCGTGTTCCAAATATCAGCACTACGTAGGCTGCCTAGATAGTCACACTGACCTTTAAATTCAGCCCATTAAAATAAAAAAGAACAAACCACAAGCGTCCTCTTCAGCGCCTCAGAAAAATCTAACACAAATCTTCTTGAGAATTAAGAGTTTACTTCATGTTTTAATTAAACTTTTGATGTATTTCTAGTTTAAAAAGTTCCCCCTATTGGAAAATGTATTTATATGGTGGAAAGACCCAAGACCAATAAAAGCTGTTTAATTCTTCTGTCTATAGCGACAGTGTAGCCCTTTTACTGCCCTGCTATTAAACAAACAAACAAGCAAACATCGATCACTTTTCAGCTCCAAAAAAAAGAAAGAAAGATCAGTTGTATCACCTACCTGCAAAACAAACACACAAACAAATACATAAATAAAACATCAGCCCAATCACTTTTCTCCTAATAAATGAACAAATTAACAAACAAACAGACAAACCAGCCCTGCTCCTATCACTTACCAGTAAACAAACTAACATCATTAAATAAATAAACAGTCCAATCACCTTTCTCTAAACAATGAACAAACAAACAAAAAAGCAGCAGCAAATGCACTATATTGCCAAAAGTATTCACTCACCCATCGAAAAAATTAAATTCAGGTGTTCCAATCACTTCCATGGCCACAGGTGTAGAACTTCAAGCACCTTGGCATGCAGACCTCTTCTACAAACATTTGTGAAAGAATGGGTCGCTCTCAGGAGCTCACTGATTCCAGCGTGGTACCGTGATAGGACGCCACCCGTGCAACAAGTCCAGTCGGGAAATTTCCTCGCT
>JAQQZU010000033.1:27972385-27989664 GCA_030068025.1 Parauchenoglanis punctatus
GATTGGCTAGTGTCACTGATTGGCTAGTGTTACTGATTGGCTAGTGTCACTGATTTGCTAGTGTTACTGATTGGCTAGTGTTACTGATTGGCTAGTGTCACTGATTGGCTAGTGTCACTGATTGGCTAGTGTCACTCTGGACTGGATAGTGATCTTTCATCTGTGTATTTTGTCTTACCTGTTGAAGAAAAAAGAACTCCATCAGCCCTGCATGCTTTTTTCTCTTATATGGTAGTATTAGACTCTGTTACTCTCTGTTTTCTGATTGGCTGTGGCTCCTACCTGTCACTGTGTACCTGGACTTCTTTCACACCTAAAGTTGGCATAGGATACATGAGGACAAGTTACCCACAATTGTGAGGTATTCTTACGGGAGTGTCAGGGTGGCTCACAGCAGCTCAGAAACATCAGATTATAGTGTTATTTTCTCACCTAATTCAAAAATTAATTTTTAATGAGGAAAAAAATTGTTTAAAATGGTTGCTATCGAATATCTAATAAGAAACCAAATTTAATATTAAAAACATTACAAAATACAAGAAAAGTGATTTGTTTCAATATTTAAAAAAAAATCATCACCGTGAGTCAAAATCTAAATCATTGCTCTCATTATTTAAACTGAGTAAATTATATCAGTTTGTCTTGAACTGGCAGAAACAGACCACAAATATAATCCCAGTTTTTGGTCACATTAATTTTCACACACATTTCTCTTCCCAAAGAGGTTTAGTAAATCACACTGCAGGGGCTAAATTAATCTTCATTGACTCCTCTCTTTATTTAACACTTTCAGGTTTAAAGTAAAAAGCTGGAAACACATATTTATTACAGAAACACTCAAAAAGGACAAATTGTGTTCTGCTGCTCATTTAAAAGACTGAATCCTCTGTAGTGCCTGTTAGTTAGTCAGCTTATACGGCTCTATACACACAGACCTTTAGTAAATTAGGGCTCTAGAGTGAAAATATATATTTAAAAACAATCGTTAACATGTTTACCTCATGGCTGATATTGAGTGATATACATACAGTACATATGATTGATATAAAGAGAGACGTTACTGTTTAGCTAGCTGTGCTGTGTCCCCGAGCTGGTCATTCTTACACCCCACCCTTGGGCGGCCCTATGGCGCGAGCACCACTCCACCACTGACCCAGATCAAGTCTAAAGTGCACCTTTAAAATAACTAACTCTATGTGATTTATCAACACTGCATTAAGATCGCTAAAGACACAGACAAAACAGGCGTGCCACGACCTCAATCCCAGACTGAAAGGCTGCATGATCAGCAGTCCCCAAGAGAGAAGCCTCTCTACAACAGGAACCTGCAGCTTTTAACTGCTGCTTAATAACCTGGCCAGGTGCACCACCTCTGGAAATCAGGTGTAGCACAAGCTGGGTGGGGCTACAGAAAGACTCGCCGTAACACCCCCACCCTGAAATCAATGAATAAGTTAAGAGTCCCATACAATTAAGACAACTAGTTCAAGTGCCGTCATACTATTTATTCATTGCAACTTAAATGTCATGAGCCACACTAGGCCACACAAAAAAGGACTGCTTCTTACAAACAAAAGAAGGTGTTTGCTTAGGTCAGAGGAACTCACAAAGTGTAATAATGTGACAAGCAAGATCTCACAAAAAAGACACAAAAGGGCCTAACAAGGTCACAGTAATGAGCACTGTTCATGACCAAAACAACCAAACCAGTGGGTGCCACTCCCACTTTTTTACAAAATGGCTAACGAAACACCGCCAAAACAAAAGTTTCTGCATTTAACTATGGAGGAACACTTACACATGGCCCAACACAAACATGGAGTGCAACAGCCACAAAAAGTGTCACAACAAGTAAAAAACAACAGCAATACACAAAGACACAACAAAGGTGAACCACCACTACCACAACACAAAATGGGACCCATGTGGGCTTCAGTGTAGTAAACCAGCAGCAGATACACTGACCTGACAAACTGGGAGGCCACACCCACCACTCTGAGATCCAGTGTCGGTGGAGTGACTACATCCCATGCAAAGAGGTCAAAACACAACTACTTAGCTGAAATGAAATCATACAAAAGCAGTAACACACAAATGACCAAACCAAAACTGAACTGCAACAACCACAACACAAACGGTCACAGTGAAGTCAACGACTACAAAAAATGTTGCCGGCTTACACCTAAGCAGCAACCAACGAGTGACCCAACGAATGTGGAGTGCAGTCACCATAACAAAGGTTACTGAACACAAAAGCATTCATCACAGCAACACAGGACAAAAGGTAGAGTCATCACACGAAAAAAAAAAGCACCGCAAGTTGCTGTTCACAGTGCAAAGTGACACGGGAAACAAATTGTAGAGAAGCAGCCCAACCCCTACCTGCCTCATGAGATGGCTAACTAACCTAGCTGGACTTCAGTGGTGCCCCGGGAGGCTTCTTTAAACGTTCAACTCTGTAAAAGGGCAGCAGACCCGAAGCAAAGTCTACTGCCACACCCAGAAACGTACCCACACCCCAGTATATACCACCAAAAATAACAACGGCGAAACAATAACATGGCAACCTGCCTGGTGGCTCTCTAATGAGGGTGCTCTCAAAACAAACTCCAAACTCCAGTCATTGAAGTACCTACCCAGTCAACAGCAGAACTCAAGCAACCACCAGGAATGGTCTAATGACAGATGACCACTACTCAAAAACCACTAAATACACAGCAAACTTATCCCTGGTCTCATCCTCTTTTATTTCCTTTACATGCTGCGGCCCGAGCCAGACCAGGTCGTAACAGGAAGAGGATAGAAAGCACAAAGAAACAGTTTCTGCTCATGCTGTAATGAAGGAGGACATGGATTGCTAAAGGGAACAGAGAAAATCGTTACAGAAAAACCACATTTATGGCACGTGATCACATTTTTAAAATGTAAAATTGTACTTTAACCTGTTTTATGCTGAAATTGGATGTAAGTTCACATAAACACGACATAATGTGAATAAACCGATATGGGATCACGTGAAAAATCACATATGAGAAAAGACACCACATAAATATATGATTCAGGTAAAAAAAAAAAAAAGAAATCAAGTAACATGAAAATAAGCATATAAAATGAAATGACTCGTTTATTTATATAAAAACTCATGCGCCATGTGAGACAATCAAAACTACAAAGAATTATAGGTAAAAAAAATAATGTGAATATACAGCAATCGTGTGGGAAATTAAAACACGTTACACTACATGAGAAAAACCAAGATGTTTAAAATACATGAGGTCAAAATCAATCAATCATCTGGAAAAGGACATCAGAATAACATAAATGATGTGAAAATAAATCATACAATACAATTATTATTATTATTATTATTATTATTATTATTATTATTATTAAAAGTTAATACTTGGAAATAATGCATTGTGAAAAAAACAGTAGTGTGTAAAAACCTAAAACATTAACATATGAAAATAAATAAAACATTTGTACACAAGACGTGATTGTTAACGAATTATTAATGAAATGTTAATTTAAAAAAAAAGTTAAGTTTAATAAGTTAACATTTAAAAACACAATGGATTGTGTGAAAAAAAATCACATCTTGAAATGAATGATTTGCGTAAAAATTTCAAGTGTAAACTAAAACGTGTGAAACGTGCAGAGTGTAAGTTTCACGTGTGAAAGTTCACGTGCATCTGTAAGAGAAAGACAGGTGTGATTTTTATATCCCACTAGCCTCTGCAGCTAAACATGGATTTCTCAAAATGACT
Source organism: Parauchenoglanis punctatus (assembly GCA_030068025.1). Taxonomy (NCBI): domain Eukaryota; kingdom Metazoa; phylum Chordata; class Actinopteri; order Siluriformes; family Auchenoglanididae; genus Parauchenoglanis; species Parauchenoglanis punctatus. The sequence continues at coordinate 27,976,153 of JAQQZU010000033.1, forward strand.
AAACACACCTTGTGCTCTGTTTGAGACTCTGCATCAAGAGTGTAATTATAAGACAATAATATCAACAGCTGAAATTAAAAAGGAAATAAGACAAACCAATAAAATGTCTAAAATCGAAGTCCATAATTGAGGTTTCGACCCTTAAATCTGTTCTCACCATGAACGAGCTGAATAAAAACAGCAGAACACGTCACACTGTGGCTTAAAATGATGATTCATATTTGATTGCATGGTGTGTCATGGAGAAAAGGTCAAATAGGGCTTTAGTGTTCAGAGAGAGAGAGAGAGAGAGAGAGAGAGAGAGAGAGTGTGCGAAAGACAGAAAGAGAAAATAGGGAGGGAGAGGAAGAAAAAGAGAAAGCATGCGAGGTGATAAAAAGAGAGAACAGAGGACATGAGGGACAGAGAGAGAGAGAGAGAGAGAGAGAGAGAGGGAGAGAGAGAGAAGACTTAAGAGAAAGCATGAAAGTGAAAGATTGTGAAAGAGACAGAGGATGACAGAGCTCTCCCTACAGCTCGTCTAAAGCCCACAGAGAGAGAGAGAGAGAGAGAGAGAGAGAGAGAGAGAGAGAGAGAGAGAGAAACGAGCTGAGATTAAAGTTCTACAGAGAAACAGCACTTAGATTCAGGAAAAGTAGAGCCTTTACCTGCAGCACCTAATGTTCCGTTGACATTGTAAGGAAAAAACCATCTCAGTGTCATGCTGTCATAGGAAATTAATCAACCGCAGGGTTACTATTATCACCACGTGTAGTAATTTTCCCACTATTATAGTTTTCTAGTAATTAAAGAGAAGCAAGCGGCTGCTGCGTGACAACTGTGAGAGGTAACATGAACATGTTTCGTGAATGTTCCACAACATTAAATGTAACTATAAATGGATAAAAAGTACACTATGTCAATATATTGTGATATTTGACATAGTGTTGTGGTGTTAGAAGAAGGAATCACTTCATGACATGCTGTTATAGGAAAATAATCACCCCTTAGTAGAGTGATAACGAGGTTGTACCCAGAGAATCACTTATCAACCCTGCATAATACTGACATAAACAGCTATTATTCTGCTATTATATATATATTATTATATTATTCAGCTATTATATATTATTATATAAACAGCTTATTCCGCCAGTTCTCATCTGTCTTAAAGGTTACATTTATCACTTTTAACGCCATTAAGCCTTCTAAATGCTTATAATCAAGGCAGGAAAACAGATAAACAGTTCTTAGCAGTTCTGAGCACTAAAGATGATGCTGTAAAAGGTGGAAATAAAACACTTCACACTACACAAACACAAGGGTAGTGTTCATAAGGCTGTATGACACCTACACTCACTGTCCACTTTACACCTGTACAGCAGCGCAATGAATAAAATCGCACAGATGCAGGTCAAGAACGTCAGTTAAAGTTCTCATCAGACATCAGACTGGATCTGATCTCTGTGACTTTGACCATGGCATGGAGGTTGGTACCAGATTGGCCGGTTTCAGAAACTGCTGATCTTCTGAGAATCTCACACACAACAGTGTCTCGAGTTTACACAGAATGGTGCGAAAGACAAGAAACATTGAGTGAGTGACAGAAAGAGAGCACAGAGGAAAACGGTCAGATCGCTTTGAGCTGCCAGGACGGATACAGCAAGGCAAGTAATCGCTCTTTACATCCGTGCTGAGCAGAAAAGCATCTCAGCATGCACAAAGCAGGAAGAACAGGAATCTGAGTCTGTCATTGGTACAGACTCACCCAAACTGGATCTTACTGAGTAGAGTAGAACCTGATGTGGTATTCATTTATGACAGTTAGCATCATTAAAATGTATAATTCAAATCCAAAGCTATCATTAGCATCATCATCAAAAGGAATAAGCCTTTATAAATGTTTATGATGGATTAGGACACTGGGCACAGAATTGGTACACGCTGGATGGGATAGCAGGCCATTGTGAAGGGCTTATGTAGGGGTTATGTTGTCTAATGAACACTTTCCTGCATACTTTCTTTCGTTACATTAAGATGAGCAGTTTGTACGGAGTTACTTAAGGTTAGTGTTTAAAAGGCTATATGACATCTACTGTATATCATCCCTCCAGAATACTGATATAAGGTTCCAGAAACATCTGGAAAGACTTACTTCAACAGGTGTCAGCTGTCATAAAGTCTACTATGTCCATTTTAAGGAAAAGAATAAGTCTTTATAAATGTTCATGTTTGCTTTCGTCACTTACCATTAAGGGCTTATTCATTCATTCATCTTCAGTAAGGGTTAGGGTTTCTCCTACTCAGAGTCATGTAATACAGCCTTATGAACACTGTTGTCATAAACATAAATAAAAATCTATAAAGACTTACTCCTCCAAGTGTCAGCGGTCATAAAGACTGCTTTTATCAATTTTAATGTCAGTGAAAAGAAATGGATTTTATGTTGTTATTAAGGGCATTTATTTTTTCGTTCATTCATTCATTTGTTCACCCTTGGATGTGATGCCTGTGCATTGTGACAAATGAGTTACATTTATTATGCTAACTTAAAAAGTTTCGATATCCTGTATATGGAAAAGTCAAGATCACTGCAATATAATTCCTCCTGAAGTGTAGTGGTAATAACACACATATTCACTCACAGACATGAATGAGTGTTTACGCGCTCGGCCAGTTCTTCATCTGGAGGTCTGATGTGTATCTGTGAGGTGAGATTGATGTAAAAGTCGTATATAACGGTGTAATAATGCATCTGCGGCCTGGCCTTTAGGATTCTCTGTAATAAACCCGGTATGATTATGGAGATGTGAATAAGGTCGTCCCACAGAACTGATCAACTTTTTACCTTGCCGGATTTAATTTATTGATTTCTTTTAAACTTCGGCTGCAGTCTCCTATGTGAAAGAGAGCGAGAGAGAGCGAGAGAGCGATATTAAAATGTTGGAGCGGCGCGGTGGCAGGCTGTGCGTAATTTCCCAGCCGGATTTCGTCCTCTCTCCGTGATGGATGGGCAGCAGATCCGAGGGGATTAAGGTGAGCCTGTCTTTGATTTCTTTTTCATATCTTTTAATGCCAGCTATCTGTAATCTGTCACTCGGGCCTGTGACTGCACTGACACACACGCGCTGTGGGGATATTTCAAATAGTCGCCGTGCCATTTCAGCTTGCCTACACAGTCGAGAAACACATGCATGAGCGGGGTTACAGTTCCAGTTGTGAAGTGTGAAGTGTATTTTTTTAAAAATACACACAAAAGTAAAAGTGGACAAAAGTATTGGGACCCCTGACCATTACACCAACAAGGACTTTAATGACAGTGCATTCAAATCCATAGACTTTAATATGGAGTTGGTCCCCCTTGTGCAGCTATAACAGCTTCCACTCTTCTTTGAATGCTTTCCACAAGATGTTGGAATGTTTCTGTGGGAATTTGTGCCCATTCATTCTGTAGAGCATTTATGACATCAGGCATCGATATTGGAGGCCTGGCTCGCAATCTCCGTTCCAGTTCATCCCAAAGGTGTTGGATGGGGTTGAGGTCAGGGCTCGGTGCGGCCCAGTCAAGTTCATTCACACCACATCTTTATGGATCCAACCACGTCTTTATGGAGCTTGCTTTGTGCACTGGGGCACGGTCATGCTGGAATAGAAAAGGGCCTTCCCCAAACTGCGTCCACAAAGTTGGAAACATAGCATTGTCCAAACCCAGACTCGCCCATCTGACTGCCAAACAGAGATGCGTGATTCACCATCGGTTGGAATCGATTTATACTAATTCAATCTAAGCTAATCATTGTACTTATCTTTTAATTATGCTAAGATAACCTTCCTGTAGTCATTCATCATGCTAAGCTAAGCAGTTGTGATATACAATATATTCATCATTATAAGCTAATAATTCAAATCATGCTAAGGTGAGTGTTTTCTACACACTTCCAAGCATTACGCCAAGTGACCCCTTTCATTAACTAAGTCAGCCTCATTACGCTTAGCTAACCTGTCCTTGTACATTTCTATTTATTCTACTATAATGTCTGCTGTATACATCCATTAATTATGTTATTAATTAATCAGATAATAGTTTCCTGTAGACTTCCATTCATTATGTTGAGCTAAACATTTCACATAAACATCCCTTCATTATGCTAAGCTAACAATTTCCTGTTCACTTCATTACGCAAAACTAAGCATTTTTTAAATTATTTTTAAGCTAACTGTTTTCAATTGAATTACATTCCAATAGACTTCTAATCAGAATTTTAAGCTGACTTTTCCTATAGACTTTCATTCTTTAGGTTAAATTAACCATTCCCTGCATACTTCCATTCATTATGCTAAGCTAATCATTTCCTATAGACTTCCATTCATTATGCTAAGCTAAACATTTCCTATAGACTTCCATTCATTAGGCTAAGCTAAACATTTCCTATAAACTTCCATTCATTAGGCTAAGCTAAACATTTCCTATAAACTTCCATTCATTATGCTAAGCTAAACATTTCCTATAGACTCCCATTCATTATGCTAAGCTAAACATTTCCTATAGACTCCCATTCATTATGCTAAGCTAAACATTTCATATAGACTTCCATTCATTATGCTAACTTGATGGCTTCCTAATGACTTCTAGTCATTATTTTAAGCTTCCTATGGACTTTCCTTCATTATGCTAAGCTAAACTTTTGCTATGAGCTTATTTCCATTATGCTAAGTTAACCAGTTTACCAAGCAAACCGACAGATCGATCTACCCAGTAATGAAGCTACATTCTGCACTAGGGTCCTACGACACAGCTGACCATCTGTTTAAAACCCCATCAATAGATTTTATTTCCTTTTTCTTCAAAATCATGACACTGAAGTGTAATTCTCAAGTCTCTGTAGGCCTGGAGCAGGTAATAGGAGAGGAAATAAGTCTATACGAAGGATTTATGGGGGATTTGCAGGAGCTTCCTTTTCAAAGAGGAGGTGTGGAGCTTATTAAGGTGCAGTCAGAAGCTCCTCTGGGGGAAGGGGGTGCCCCGTCCAGCTTCTCGCTCTGTACGGGTTGAATCATTCTCGATCTCGGGTGATTTAATATGGCGAACGCTTCCTGCAGGCTAATTCCATTCGCCTCAGTGCTTCAGACGCTCTGCTCCAAGAGTTCAGCTCACTTTAGCGACAGTCGAGTTTAACGCTCTGAGTCGGTTAAGAGGGGCACTTAGTTATTATGATAATTATAACCCAACAGTTGAATTCTCTTATCTGATTGCTCAGAAGGTGTTGATTAATATTCTATTAAATTAACAGAAGTATTAAGTATTATCTATTAAGTTAACAGCAGCCGTGACAGTAGTGCAGCTGCACATCACAGCTTTATCTTAATGTGGAACTTGTACAGGGGACACTCCACTTAAGCGGATCATAAATAATCACGGATGTGGTGAAGCTTTCTGTAAGGACGGGTTTATCTAAGATTTATTAAGTCCAGAGTCCACGGGTCATGTGGTGTAACGTCTTCAGTCGCCGATGACATTGTTTTATGAAATGTCTTGAATCAAAATACATTGAGAAACGAGTCGAAATTGTGATTTAATTGCGATGTGTTTGTCCAGCCTTAGCAGGACGGTTAGAAATATGACGTGTATAATCCAAATATCACAAACTTCACAGCCAAATTATACACATTTTTCATTCAAATGCTTTTTTGTGACGAAGGAAATGACTTTTTTTTGAGAGAAAACTGAAAAGTAGGTAATCAGAAGCTCTCCAGCTGCGTCGCATGCTCACTTCTGTGTGTTTGCCTGCTAATCCTTTTAGAGCAATCTGTGATTGAAGTGGAGGAGAGAAACACCTGTTGGTGTCCAATTTAGGAAGGAGAGATGGATATGTCTACACACCAAATTTGCATGATGCATGTTGATTACACACTGAGGGATCAGCAATGCACTGTAAGTATGCCTAATTAAGCAATGGGTTTAAAAAGCGCTTTGGATTATTTTGAATTCTACACTGGAGATGGTTAGGGGTATGTGTGTGTGTGTGTGTGTGTGTGTGTGTGTGTGTGTGTGAGAGAGCTTTTTCTCAAGAGGAACGACTGATATTTGCTACGCTGTAGGTCAGGTGTAAACGGTGTAGAACGTGGCCGTGGGCTAGTATGATAACAGTTAAGTTATTGGTGGTTTTAGGTGTAAAAAATAAAATCTACAAAAAGTCGATATGGTGTAAATGCTTGGTGTAGGCTCTTATACCAATGATCAAACAGAGTGTCATGTGCGAAATCATTTCTAGCTGATATTGGCAGACATATTCCTGTAATTTTCCATTTGTTACACAGCACTAAGGCCATGTTTTCCTGTTTTCTTCTTCTTCTCACACAGAAAAAATAAAGAAGTCGCCGCTGGTGTGTTACCCTCAGTCACACGTTTAACAATGACGTATTAAAATGAGCACGTTGATGTAGTTGTTACTGTCAGAGCAGCTGTTCTGGAAATTTCCTAAGCACTGGAAGATTCCTAACCCTTGCATTCGTTATGCTAAGCTAAGCATTTTCTAAGCTAAGCGCTTCTTGTATACTTCAATTCATTCATGACTAGCGCGATAATTATATACTTACGCTAATTGTGCTGGGCTTAAGAGCTCCTGTAGATGTGTGCTGTGCTAACTGTTTGGTTTTTTTGTATAATTTCAAACATTATGCTATGCTAATCAGTTGCCATAGACTTTGTTAAAATTAAGATATAGGAGTTCATTTCAAATGGATTGTACTTGTAGAGCGCAACGTTTTCTCACGACAGATATGAGATTGTGCGAGGAAGACATCTCGAGAGGAGGCAAAAGCCAGAAGAAAGACGGTCCATCGGATTGTCATTCATAAGGTGAAGCTTAGCTAAGCAGCTAATCCTCAAGCTGAACATGAGGAGAAGAAAATTGACTTGATTAATTCAGCAGACTGTGGATAAGTAGAGCCTGTTGAAGAGCTGTTTTAAGCTGACTGATGGACTGGCGGTCCTGTGGAGAGTAAGGCTGGGGTATAGGGGTAGAACCAGACAGGCTTTTATGACTGCTTTTATGCTAATTTTACATTTGCACACAAAACTGAATGGAAATTAAGTAGGAAAAAAATGCATATTGTTGTGAAAGTGGAAACATGAGCAGTGAATCAATAAGAACAGTTGCAATAAAGCATGATTTAATTATTGTTTAGGTTGAACGATGTTGCCATGACATCGCTAAGTCAAAATCAAGTCACGCGTCTCATTACGGCGTAATGCGAAGGCAGATAATGGAAAAAAAAAAAAAAAACTTTAACAGCTTTGTTTTAATCACCTCACTTCTTGCTCATTTTGAACCCCCGAGCTGGCGTGACATATGTTCACAAATTCACACTTCCTTTCTTATAATCTGAAAAATGAATGACATCGTGCGGCGCGCGATTGCTAAGTGACGCTGGCTTCGTCTGCTCGACAGACGCCACATCCTGCTTCTGTCTCAGCTAAGAACACAGATCAATGCCGAGTTCCCTGATCCGACCCGCACTCATGACATTTTGAACCCAAATGTGCAAGATTTCAACCACAAAGCATTCGACGGGGAGTTAATCTATTGCAACCCGCGCTGTTTTGACATGGAGGGCCGACCCCTCGCCGATCAGGTGGGCCATTGATTTCGGGTTCAGTTTTCCAAATAAACCAAAGGGCAAAGGAGGCTGAATAAACAAGCAAGCAATCTTCTGACATTTATCTAGCTATTGAGATATCAGAGCGCAAATCATTAGAGCTAGCGCCGGATAACTGGACACACTCTGATTTGACAAACGTTTAGTTAAGAAATTCTCCAACAGAGAATACGCTTAAGCTTTCAGTTTGTCTACGCTGGCGTGTTCATTTATATACTGCCACAGGCTGCATTTTTGGAGTAAAGGTCTAACACTACGTTTATGATATGTAAAAGCTTACAATTAAATAAAAAAAAAATGTAATTAATGCTCATTATCCATCAATTTGGCTCACGCTATTTTCTCACTAGCTACCAAACTATGTTTATCAGGTAGCATAACAAGCCTCATCTGATACACAGGGATAAATTCAGGCAGTAACTTGTTTAATCTGTGGACATTCCATTTATACTGTGCAAAAGTCTTGACCCCCCTCACTCCTTCATTTTCTAACATTTCGCTGGGAAAAATTAGACAATATGTCCAGTGATTTATTGCAACACGAGCATGTAAATACAGAATATAACACACAGAGAGTTTGTATAATTATAACGAGCTTTAAAGTCAATATTTGGCTTGAGCAGTGTTACACTTCAACACAGTCTGAACTCTCTTAGGCAAGCTTTCCTGTAAGTAGTCTTCAGGAATAGTTCGCCAGGCTTCTTGAAGGACGGTCCAAAGCACTTCTTTAGAGGTTGGCTGCGTTTTGTTCCGTTCTCTGTCGAGATGATCCCACACTGCTGGGCTTTGAGGAGGCTGATGCATGATCCATAATGTTCCATCCTGTTGTTTTCTATTGAGGTATACAGGAAGCCTGGAGAACTGTTCCTCAAGACTACATTAAAAAATAGGAGAAAATCTGGCTCTTTCGAAGCAAAATATGAAGGAATGAGGGGGGCTCAAGACTTTTGCACAGTACTGTATGTTGCTTCACTTGTTTATTAGAAAAACTGAATTTTGTGCACTTTTTGGTCGGGTGATGTCAACATCAAGAAATGAAGATATATATAGCGGCTTACAGTGACTACCGAAGTCACACACATTCTGGACGCATCTGCTATTAAGCGAGAAAAAACAGAAGCCACTAGAAGCATTGTTGCATATTCCCATGGAGAGATGCTGAATTTGATTGCGATGCATTGAACCGTTTCCTCACTTCCTGTTTTCAGAAGCCAAAATTAGTTCCAAATGAACTAAAAGCTTGTTTGTTACCAACAGGCCATGTTGTGAAACACATTACCCAAATTTGGCATCAGTACTTAAAAACATTGCTGGGAAACGGCCTCATTTCCTGCTTGGTGACTTCGCTGTCAGATTTGTTTGCACATTATGGATAAACTGTCCCACATATCAGAATTCCAAGAAAGACACTCTGTTCAGGTTCGTCTCACGATAACGTGATCCAAGTTTCAGGAAGATAAAACAAAGGACAAAATTTGTAGGAGAAGTGAAAAAAAATGCAAAATGTCACTACGAGGCTGTGTCTGGAATCGTGTACGATAAAGCGTTGTGGAGTTATTATTGCAAATGTATGTCCAAATTTGCCCTGTTGGTGGTGCTGCAGCATTTGAGGGGTGTACACTGATTGTGTGCTGTGTAGGTTGTTATGACTGTCATCTATCACGAGAGTATGAGGTGTTCAGAGGGCTGACATACAGTACCATATCGAAGTCTAATCATAAGAAGAAAAAGAAGAAGAAGGAAAAAAGAAAACATGCAAGTATAATACGGTGCCTACATGCCTTCAATACCTGTCCTCTAATAAATGTATTAACAAAAGAACTTGATATTCAGGATGACATGCAAAATAACTAGATGGACCAAGAACATAAATTAGAAATGCAGTATATGCACATCATGATTCACTTAAAACAATACACTGGTACAAACAATAAAAGCACATGGAAAACAAAGAACAAAGCAGCTGGGAACCAGGATGTGCTGAGAGGGGGTATTCTTAACACCAATGCGCTTATTTGCATTTGATTTGGATGATTTTTGCAGGATATACTTGCCTATTTGCCCATCAAAATGAATTTCAGTCATTATGCTGCTGTAACTGTGGACATGACTCACGACAAAACCCACACCATATTAACCACTTCATATGGCTTGTTGCTTCCTTGCTATACTTGCTTCTTTTTTTTTTTTTGTTGCATGAAATTGAGAAATCCTTGACTTTCACAGTGCTCTCACTCCCATGATCTGCCGGGTTTTTGCCTGTCTTCACAGAAAATGACTGATAGGTGAGATGAAAAAGGCTTCACTGCAATGTCAATGTTCTTGTGACTCTTATTTCCACTTCTACCTGCCATCAGGAGGAGTCGAGAGCACGGAAAAGGACCTTAGATCTTCCTCAGGGGTTGGTAATAGTGCTGAAGATGAACGGAAGCATAGCTCCGTGCATAAAGCCTAAAAAATCAATGGAATCTAAGATTGCTAAGGAGCTCTGTAAAGTTTTCATAAAAGAGCAAGATTATATTTAATTTCACTTTGTGGAATGTGTGTGTGTGTGTGTGTGTGTGCACATTTTCAGGTTTGGGTAATGAAATGGAACAACAGACATTTCAGATTAGTTTGATTCACTTTTGCATTCAGCTCAAACATAACAGATGAAGTGCGTCAATTAGTGCTATAAAATATTAAAGGGAAGTTTATTACCCAAAATAATAAGCAGATGATTGTACGGTTATGGTGTATGTGAATGAGAAACAGAAACAGGAAGGTCATCAGAAGGTCACCCTCCTTCTTCCTGTCACTCCGAGCCTCTCACGTCGCTTAAGCTGTATAAATCCTGTACGCACACGCTCTTCATATTCCTCCACTACCTGATATTCCCAAATCAACACCCTCCTGATGAACCCACCAGGATCTCTGCGTTCTTCCTGGGATTACAGCGCTGATGAGTGTGTGGAGAGATGGCGAGAAAGAAAGAGAGATGGATAAGAACATGGCCAGTTCACTAATTATTTAAGGCTCGCACAGTGACCAGCACATTTTCTAGATATTGACAAGACTTTAGGATGAAAGTGGAAAATGAGAAAAAGGAACAAGAAAAGGACGATCTTTCCCTTTCAGTTATTCTTTCTCTCCTACCATTTCTCTCCCTTCTTTTTGTCTTCCCATCTCTCATTCCTCCATCTCGTTGCTTTGTATACTCTCTCCATCTCCTGCCTTCTTAGTTCCCTTTCACTCTTTTTCACACTTTCCATCTGTTTTTGTGTTTAGTTTGCACTCTTCTTTCCAAAAAAAAATAAATAATAATAATTTAGGAAATCAGCAGAACCTTCCATTTCCCTTGACACCTGTTTATGGTGCAGCTGTTTTTTTCCCCTCATAAATATTCTGTTTATAGTGCTGAAATGTTTCAGCTTGCTGCTGGCTCCATTCAGCTTTTTGAGATTGCTTGTTTTTGGTCAGATAGATGAGTTGTTTTCCTACAGATTCACACTCCTTATCAAATCATTTTTTTTTTCTATTTTGTGGTCTCTATTTATCGTATTTTTTTAAAGCAGCCATCACATTAGATTTTTCACCACAGTTTTTTGAGCTAACATCAGGAGGATTGGCTGTTAGGCTGAGCTACTACTTTGGTCAGAAAGGAAGGACCATGCTTTTTCTGTTTTCTGTTGGGCTCGTGTTTCCAAGCTGCGCAAATTTCCTAGGGTTAAAGTTCACTTGGATGAACCTAAGCACTGTTACTTATTACACTTGCATTCTTTCATGAGTTGGCTTTTTTCACTAAGCACTTCTTTTCTTTTTTTTCTTTTTTTTGTTCAAATTTATTCTATAAACTGCTCCTTTGCACAAGTTTGGTTTATTTGCAGATTTGTAGTCTATTTTAGTTACTTCTTTATAAGTTTAGTGATTTCTAATTTGATTAAGGACGTTTGCACCATAAGTGTGGTAAAAAGAAGCATTGGAATTGTGGTGAACAGAGGAGGGGCGGGTTTTACTTTCATGTGAAAGCCATGGTCATTAAAATGAGATATTATAGGCTGCTTACATTACACATTAGTTTATGTGTTGGGTTAATAGAATCTACTGTTTGTTAGACAATATCACAGGAAGTTGCAATGAAAAAGTAATACATTTACATTATTTAGCAGACGCCCTCGTCCAGAGCGACTTACATTGACATTTATCCAATTGAGGGTTAAGGGCCTTGCTCAAGGGCCCAGCAGAGGATAGCTTGGCAGTGCTGGAATTTGAACTCACAACCTTCCGATCACTAGTCCAACATCTGAGCTACCACTGCCCTATAATAACTGTGTAATACCTGTGTAATAACTGTATCTCATGTATATAATAAGTAATAACTGTTGGAGTGGGAAGGATTGGTCAAACTTTCTCCTGGAGCCGAAAAGATTAGTCAACTCTTCTTTGGGACTGGGCACATTTTCTCAGAATTTCTGTTGAAGTAGCCAGGATTGGTCAAATTGTCCATGGGAGCCGGTAGGATTGGACAGTTTTTCTGTGTTAGCAGGTGGGATTGGTCAAACTTTCTGCTGGAGTGAACAGAATTGGTTAAGCATGTCTGCAGGAGTGGTTGGTACTGGTCAGAAGAATTGTTTTTCGAGGTGGGTGGGAGTGGGATTAAAAAAATCTAGTGTGATACTTTCATTCATTTTGTGTGAATAAAAAAACTGATGTCTGGGTCATCTGAAATGGTAGTCTGGGATCCAGGCAGTGGTGGCTCAGCAGTTAATGATCTGGGCTACAGATTGGAAGGTTGTGGTTCAAATGCTGGAACTGTTGGGGTCATGAGCAAGGCTTTTATCCCTCATCAGCTTCACTCAACCAGAAAAAAGTCTGCCACATGAGTAAATGTAAATGTAGGTCTGAGAGCTAAAGGATCCTGAGGCTGAATGATGTGATTGGTTTAATTTGTCATGGGGCCATTGCCCCAACCTCACCTTTAAAGCTGCAAGTGCATAGATTGAGAGATTTTTATTACAGCCTGCACAACTGAAAATCTTCTTGAGGAAAAAAAAAGTCGCGTCATTCACAGACCTGAGAATGTATGACAAATCTACGCTGGTAACAAGGCCATGTGACCCCAAAGGAAAGATTCTGCATGAAAACAAATTTGTCTCGATACAAGTTACATTTTAGGAAGAAATTAATGTGACATTTTCCAGATAATGCATACTACTGAAATTATGGCGAAGTGGTCAGTGTCCATAGAGGCATAGCTAAGCCTTTTCCCTCCATGCTCTGGTTTGCACATTCATGGAGTTTTTTTTTTTTTTTTTGCTTTCCTATAGTTTTTCATTTTTGCCCTTTGGAATGTCCCTTCTGGTGTACCGTTTGAGCTGCTCCCTTGTTCTGCTGGTATAGTGAAAGCTGGATTGGACTCTGCTATGCTGGCATCTGCTGTTCTGGGCTCCACAGGAATGGATTTTTTTCATCTGGGCTTGGATGGACTCTCCTTGGCTGAATTGGGCTCTACTTAGCATTACACTGGAATTACACTTGAAATTACACAAGTGGAATATCCACTGCTGGACTGGATTCAGCTGGACTGGTCACTACTGGGCAGGATTCTACTAAACTGGTCAATGCTGGATTTGATTCTGCTGACCTGGGTATTACTGGGCTGGATTCTGCTGGACTGGTCACCACTTGGCTGGATTCCGCTGGACTGGTCACTTCTGTGCTGTATTCTGCTGGACTGGTCACCACTTGGCTGGATTCTGCTGGACTGGTCACTGCTGGGCTGCATACTGCTGGACTGGTCACTGCTGGGCTGGATTCCGCTGGACTGGTCACTGCTGGGCTGGATTCTGCTGGACTGGTCACTGCTGGGCTGGATTCCGCTGGACTGGTCACTTC
>JAQQZU010000033.1:27995510-28013805 GCA_030068025.1 Parauchenoglanis punctatus
TGCTGTATTCTTCTGGACTGGTCACCACTTGGCTGGATTCTGCTGGACTGGTCACTGCTGGGCTGGATTCTGCTGGACTGGTCACTGCTGGGCTGGATTCTGCTGGAATGGTTGCTTCTGTGTTGGATTCTGCTGGACAGGTCACTGCTGGGCTGTGGGGTCACGTTTGGATGTGGATCTCTTTGGCTAGACTCTCCTGGAATGGGCTCTGTGGGCTAGACTCTGCTAGGATGGACTCATAGGCTCGAATGGGATATTACCAATTATCTTGTATAAAGCCTGTGTGTCCTCTGTGGTTTGCAGGGTTTGTGGAGCGCTTCGATTCTGCTGATATGCAGGCTGTTTGGGATCTTCCTGAGTACCTAATCCTTTAATGTGTTTTTATTTTCACTAGATTCTGATGACCGTCTGGTGTAGAAGTACTACATGTTGTACAGACAGGGCTGAACAGATGTTCACCTGGCAGCTGGGTGTTGTGTAGTGTTCATTGTTGGAGATGTTGGAAGATGCTCTGAAAATGGTCTTGTTGATTCTGTTGATGAGATACAAGGACAATCGTTTCTGGGCAGCACTTTAGATCGAGTATGTGTTCACCTTATATCATCATTTATATGTTATATTCATTCTTGGTCCTATATTTATTCTTTTTTTTATTCCTGTGGGCCAGTATAAATTCCCCTTTTCCATACATTTCTGAGTGACTTTCAGTTCTAGATCTTTTTCACTCTTTATCTCACAACTTTTGTCCTTTTTTAAATCTTTTTAATCTTCTCCACTATCTCTCCATTTGTCCACATCCCTCATTCTTGTCTTCTTCTTCTTCTTTCTTTTTGTCTGTCACTCTCTAGCTCCACATCTCTTTCTTTTTATTCATCTATCTTCAAAGCCTTCTCAGCCTGTCTCCAACTCTCTGCCCTATCGACCTTGTCTCACTCTCCTTCTTTTTGCTCTCCAACTCCACCTCTCTCTCGCTCATTCCATTCCTTCAGTGTGTCTCTCTGTCTTTTACATTTACGTCATTTGGCAGACGCCCTTATCCAGAGCGACTTACATATATCTCATTTATACAGCTGAGCAGTTGAGGGTTAAGGGCCTTGCTCAAGGGCCCATCAGCGATAGCTTGACAGCGCTGGGATTTGAACTTATGACCTTCCGATCACTAGTCCAACGTCTTAACGACTGAGCTACCACTGCCCCTATCTTTTACCTCATCTGTCTTGTTTCAATCTTAACTAATCTCTCTTTTTGTATGTCTCTCTCTCTCTCTCTCTCTCTCTCTCGGTCAATCCTTTCTCTCCCTCTTCCCATGTTTCTCTGCTTGCTTTCTCCCTCTCTCTAGAGTGAAGGAGTAGTTTACAGAGGTGAGTGCGGTGACGCCTCACGGCTCTACTCCAGTCCATACAGAGCCGCTTCATTGATCCAACATGGCTCTAAATGAACTTCAGATCATGGTGTCTCCTTTCAGAGGTGCAGCCATGTGGCTTCGGTTTCTCTGGTTCAAACTGAAGAACGGGGCCACACAAGTTCCAGCATGATCTTACGTGGAATAACAACTTAACTACGGCGTAAAAGCCGTAGCGAAGAATTAATTTGTGGAACATTTTGTAGAAAACTTCTGCTATGTATTCAATTATGTAAAAATATGAAAAAGAGAGAAAGAAAAAGAAGAAGTAGCTGTAGGCTCAAAATTCAGAGATTCCATCCAAGGTTAAACGCTATAATGAGGACTCCAGAAATATTGGCACCCTTCAAAAGAAGAGGTGCAAATTGTTGTGAAGTTTTATACTTTAAATGATTAGAGAATTCATTTTTTTTTTCATTTTTTCTAACAAGAGAAATATAGAAATATCAAAAATATATGTGGCAAATTCTGAACACCCCTAAAGTACTGCACAAGCCAAATATTACAAATAATAAGGATCAAAACAAAAAAGTCTTTGAATTTATAATTTATGCTACAGTGGATGCCTCGGGGCCATGATGTGGCTGATGGTCCAGGGGCACTGATAATATCATAAATCCCAATGAGTACCAAATGATTGTTGCCCAAAACTTGCTTGCTCTTCCAGGAGGTTAAGACGAGGCAGTGCATGGATTTTGAAATCGATAACGACTGACAAATCAGCACTGAATAGGTTCCATTGTTTTGTGATTTTGAACCCTGTTGAAAGTCAGCGTGGTGAATTAAAGAAGTCTACATGCACAAGCCTTAGAATAAAAAGGAGATTAAAATGTTCTGCATGAAATAGTGGCCTAAGAGCTACAACAATCTCATTAGACATTACAGGAAGAGGCACAGTGTTGTTATTCTCTCCAGGGGAGGCTTCGTCCAATATTAAGCCAAGTAGATTTACATAGTAGCAGCTATAACCAGTCATTCCCGCACCAGCCCTCAAGTTGATGATAATAAAAAACAACACGGCTCGTCATGTTGCAGAGAAATCACAAATCATAAACTCCTCTGTCTTGGAGATTCCGGAAAAACGTACAACTTTACCTCTGACTGGTACCAAGCACTGACACTGGAGACTCCTTCCATAAATGTAAATAATCACGTCCTTACAGAAAACATCGCTGTATTAATGATAACACGCTTAAAAACATCTGTTCATGTAGCACATTCGCCATACAAGTCCCTGCGAATAACTGGTTGCTATAGAAACGATAATATATTCGAATGAGTGCATTAATATAAACTGCACTGGTGTCAGAGCTGTTAGAGAAAACTAATCAACAATCTAATCCGAGCTTTGAGGGTTTCTTGGTAACTTCACTCATTTAGACCTGCAAATTCTTGAGACCATTATTTCTTTCTCTTTTTGGTGTGTGTGTGTGTGTGTGTGTGTGTGTGTGTGTTCAGTAGGCTGAATGAGCTTTTCTTCTATTTCCACTTTCCCTCACATGGATATTTCCATTAAGGCAGCCACACGGAGATTGAGGTCTAAAATAATGCCTCTATTCCCCCTCCTTTAATGCTGCCTCGGCCTCGGCACGGTAAATAACTCCTAAATGTCTTTAGGAAATGGGGCAGCGGGACTTGCTTTAACCTTGTGTGTTAAGGCCCCAGTGCGCTCTAATGCAAATTAAACATTACTTACCCTGTCGCTAAGATAGATCTTTCTAGTCATTATTTCCTGACCCCCTTTTTTTCCGAGTGAAGAATTCAGCGACCTCAGCGTAAGCCGTCGCCCTGAGCTGCATGCTAACATTAGAAACCTCTCAGAAAGCTGACCAGAGCTGAAACCTCTCCTTTTTTCATTGAATTTAAATTAAATCAGCTGCACTTTCACAATTTACTGATTAGTAGAAGGAATGCAGGCTGGTTATTTTTTATGAGAGCGTATGCACGGTACATAATGACATGATCATATTTAAACAATGAAAGGAAATACAGTATAATTTTATAAGTGGTTGCTGCAATTCATCTGTGAGGCTTATTTTATCTAAAGCATCTTAGTGGACACTTAAGTCAGCTTCACACTTGTGTTGTTTTTTCATTTGTCTCCTTTCCCCCGTTTGTCCTGAGAGCTCGAGACGTTTGGTGAGGTGTGAAAGCTGTTTTCGGGGCCTGGGAGCGGTCCAGGGAGCTGATCCCTAGTCCTCTAGAAAACGGTGGCCTGCAGATCGCTGGAACCGATCCGCATCGTGTGCGGAAGCTACCTTGTTATTTTACTTCCTGTATCAAGCTTAGTGATCTGTTTGGTGATATGATCAGTAGAGGAGAAGGAAGAGCATCCTGATATATAAAAGCAGACTTTCATTGGACTGGAGCGCTGGAATGAGCTCAGCTATTTGGTGCTGGAGGAACAGAAAGTTTCTGCAGTGGCAGCGCTGTAAAGTTTAAGGCATGCTATGCTTAGCTGGTGCTGTTACACCATTGTTTTCAGCTCTCTCTGTGGGCTTTGTGGGTGTGGCTGAATCTGAGGGGATTTTTTTACGTAGGTTTGCTCACAAAAATATTCACTCACAACTTTGATACAGTGTTAAAACATTCTGCCAACAGAATAATGGTGATATATACTACATAAAGCCCAAATTGTTTCATTTCTAATATTTCTGCTCATTTTTTTTTTAAAAAGCTGGATAGTGCATATATCATGTCTTGCCTTCTCAGATGTCCATGGTGTAAAGGGTACTAAAATAGCTAATAATCTACATGAATTGGTTTTGTACAATGTGGGAATCTAACGTATCAGAGGAAGAAATGTGAGAAAGAACCGGAGATATTATGCATCTTAAATTAAAACCCGAAACACCATGTTTACCCTTCTGTGTCCTCTGGGTTTGGATGATTGGGGTGTGTCTGTGTGTGTGTGTGTGTCTGTTTGTGTGTGTCCTGGGAGTCTGACGAGTGCCCCATTGGAACGTTAGTAAAATATTAACAGTGAAGGAGATTCTCTGTGACATATTGTAAAGGCTGTCAGTGCAATCTCAGAGCCTCGGGCTGAGGAGGAAGCAGGGGCACAAGAGGATGGGGACGTGCGTGTGTGTGTGTTTGGATAAAAAGCGACGGTGGTATGGAGATTCAGAGGTGCAGAAGGGAATGGGATTGACATCCACACTGCATTCGACCTATCTGTGCATTTCTATGGGCAAAAAAGGGGAGCCTGTGTTTTACCCCGGGCTGGATATTGATTGCTGCAGAGGAGAGCGAGTGTGTGTGTGTGTGTGTGTGTGTGTGTGTGTGTGTGTGTTCGCTTGTTGACAGGCGTTCCTTCTTTTCTCCGAGCTGTTTTTGTGCTTTTATTTATTTTTCTTTCAATTAATTTGGGCCACATTTTCAAAATCACCCAGACCCACAGCGTTATTACTGTCATAGTTAATAAAGAAAATGAAGTGTTTGATGCATTTTTCTGCTTCTTCTTCTTCTCTATTATTATTATTATTATTATTATTATTATTATTATTATTATTATTATTGCTATGACTAGGGGTCCAAGCAGAATCCCAGAAGCCTATTACTTTATTTTTTCTTATATTCTTTTGTATTATTTCCTTTATTTTTGTCTTATTGTTTTATGTCTTCTTGTTCTTCTTTTTATTGCTATTACTACTACTACTAATAATATGATTATCATTTTAGATATCTAATCACTGAAGTTTATATTATTATTATTATTATTATTATTATTATTATTATTATTATTATTATTATTATACAGTGATGGTAGTCATATTTTGGCTGCTTGTTTTTTGCTCTTTTCATGATTATTTTTCTACCTTCTCCTCTTAGTAACAGCTAAGTTATTATAAGGATTTATTCGGCTGGCATGTACGGCTCTTTGCTTTTGTTGTCATAATGTGTCTTATTTATAAATTAAACTAAGTCCCTCTTCAAAATGTCTATCTTCCATATAATCCTTTGGGAAAATTGACATTTTCTCTAAAACCTAAGATTTATATATAGATAGAATTGTTCAGAGGCCTGAGTTCCAGGTAAACAGACATCTGGAATATCCTTCTGTAAGTATTTATCCTTCATGTGTATTTGTGTATTGCAATTTGTTTTTGCCAGAGTGCTTAAATCTGGAGACCAGGTATTGCAGTCTTCTTTCTAAATCCATAATCACCTGCAGTTATTTGGCAGAAACATTTCATTGGCTCAGGAATAATCCCTCATCCTGCAGCATATTTGATCCAGCAGACCTGAACGATATTGTTTTCCGAATAGATTTGTATGAACAGCTGTTTTTATTTTTCCATAAACAGACACATGGGCACGGTGAAGAGGTGCTCGTCAAATTAATCCGTGTGCAAATATTCATGATGGAAATGCCAGCGATTTCACCTTTACACGGTCACTCTGGATGTCCAGCACACACACACACACACACACAGCCTGAAGTGTGTGTTAGCTTCAGTGTGTTCTAATTGAGGCCAGTAATTCTATGATTAAGGGCCGATCAAACACTCTCCACTGTGGTGTATCACTCGGAGCGATCTTGCATATCTTTGTATCATTGTATCGCGTTCCATAATGCTAACGATTAGCCGAGAAAAGGCCGATCTTTATCTGTGTTTATCTATGCAGGAAATACATTAGTCTCAGAGGCTGAGCTGTGGTTGGATTACAGCTCAGCCCCCGATCCTGTCACTGGCTCATGTTCCTCAGAATAAAGATTTTCCCCTGACCACATTGTAAAATCTGCATTAAGGGTAAAATTTCTCCCCTGAAGCGCCCAAGAGCTGTGCTCAAGGACCTGTGACATCCAAACACAACCTTGGAGGTTTGCTATGTCTGTCGCCAAACAATGGTATATTCTGTTACAGGAATAGGATGAAAGTATCTGCATTCATCAGGAGGAAAAAGCAACAGACAAAATGGCACATATTTTCAGTTATTCCAAGTATCTATTATCTATATTCCTTATTTATATTTCCTTCTCAAATATCAGAAAGCTGGTACCAAGCATTCCCCGAGACAGCAAGGAATTGTCAGTGTCGTGGTCCGTATACTACAGTTCACTTAGTTAAGCTAAACACTTCCTTTAGAAACTATAACAGTGGAATTCATCAGAATTTATGTAGGAGTCAAAAAATATTCTTGAAAACCAAGAAAACTCCAAGGCACTCTCTATAAACAACTAAAATGCATTTATTATGTATGAGAAAAAAATACACAGCACATCCGCTATGCTGACACTATACATTACAAAACAATACAATCTCCCTCATGCGATCACTCAGGTTTGTTGATTTTGGATGCTTTCTGTTCCAGGTTGATCTCATACTGGTGTTTCCTTCTGGCTTCTTCTTTTAATTAGGGTGTAATAGCTACTGTAGATCTGCTGGATCAACTCAGAGCACTCATTGCAGACTCTAAGCTTTCTCTTTCTCCAAAAGTTCTGGTCAGGGTAGTGAGACAGATTTTCTCATCATATCTTCCTTCTTCTCAACATGAACTTCTGATCTTTCCATTTGAATTCCATGCTGTCACTGCCTGGAAACTTTATATTATTGTGGTATGTAATCCTCAAGGCCTTCTTGCCAACTTCATAGCTGACCCCGATTCTCTTTTCTCTGTATTGCCATGTGACGGCACCCATGAAGACCAGCAGAACCATTCCCATCTCCTGAACCCGAACCACTTGCAGTCACCATCAAATTTAACCAAGAACACCACCACGTCAGATGTTAAAAACTTTAAAACTCCATCCCCACCATCCTTCTCTTTATGGCCTCTCACCAAAGCCCTCTTTTCCGGATCTCCAGCCACTGGCAGATGCGCACCATTCTGAAAGAACCACGCTTCAGTGTTTAGAGAAAACATAGGAACTTCAACTCCAATCCAACCTACAGATCTCGCTAACTATCAGCAAATGCTTGCCTCCATTTCTTGCTGACCTTCTTACATGCTAAAATCCACACATACTGTATCTTGACCTACATAAAATGTTCTCTCCATTTTGTTCCTTACTTATCTCCCCTACTTCCCCTCCTACACACTATGTTACTGTTGATGACTTCATGACGCACTTTGTTCTAGATTACTGACTTTCAGGCATCTTTTAGTCATCAAGCCGATAGCTCACCGAGGAAGAAGTGGTGGTGCTGATGACCATGAATCATCGACCTGCTTGCTTGACCTAATATCATCCACACTCCTCTAAAAACACCATATGTGACTGCAATGATCAGTACATCTCTATAAAGTAATCTTCCTTCCATCTTCCATCAAGTCTGTTCATGTCTCACCTCTGCTTAAGGCTCGAGCCCATTAATGTTTTCAACTACAGACCTGTTTCCCCTTTTCAGGAATTTACATTGCCTCATACTGTTATGACTCCACAGGTTTGGGCCACAGCAGAAGCAGGTGCAGTATGAGTGTGTGCTAAAAAAAGATGGAAAATATCACATGGACAAATAAATCTAAAGACGAAATGGTGTACATTTTACAATTTTACAGGGTTCATTCTGCAACAGCAGGGCAAAACAGGCTAACTTTGCCACGACCAACTGACTTAAACAAATAAACAAACAAACAAACAAACTGACAGACAAAGAACTTACCTAATTCTCTGACTAATCCAAAACCATAAACAAACACTAAACTCCATACACACCTTCCTGTGGTACTAAACAGAAAAAAAGGTACTATTTGCAATATTTAAACAAAGATCTGCTTAACGATAAAGAAACGGGGCAAAGACAAATCTCAGAATCAAATTACACAATTAATACACATATAAAAACTGAATAAGCACATAGACAAAACAGATTCACAAACAAAATGAGTAGAAAAAAAACTGTTTCATCCAGCTTACATTAGGAATTCAAATGATAACATAGCATATGAGAATGAGTGCCCATGACACACACAAAATGAGAACCAGCTTGGACTGGAGTGATGTCCACATGGACTGGATGTTCTGGAACCTGCTACAGACTACATAAAGTAAACACAAACACATTCAGAGACACGGAGCATAACAATACCTTCAACTAGATGACCTCAGGGCAGCACAGTGGCCCAGCAGGTAGCGTCGCTGCCTCACAGCTCCAGGATGTGGAGTTACACATGGTTCCCCAGTGCTCCATGGCTCCAGCTGAGTTTCCTGCAGGTTCTCTAGTTTCCTCTCATCTCCCTAGGAGGATTGGCTATGCTCAATATGTGAAGTGTGTGAGGAGCTCTGCAATGGACTAGATCCAAGGTGTATTGCTGCCTCGCACCAAATGTTTCCTGCATAGACTCTGAACAGGATGAAGTGGTTACTGGAGATGTATAAGTGAATGAATGAATGAATGACCTCCTGGACAGCCATTCAGTCTGGTTATTCATTCTACAGGAATGATTCTTCTCACAGTACCTGAGACAGTACCCCAAATTCTCTTTTCCACACTAGCTGACTTAAGCATCAAGAACTACATATGCTCTGACCCGACTAATAGTTCTCACCCTACCTACAAGATCAAGCCAACCATGTGGTGTGGTGAGATTGAGGAAGATTTGGCTCAGTGTTAATGCTTTGGGCTACTGAAGTTTGCACTGCCAAGCTACCATGGTTGAACAAGACCACCCATCCTAAACTGTAAGTCCCTTTGAATAAAAGTGTTGGGCAAAATTAACATCCAGATGTAAATCGAGGTTCATCACCTCATAGCCTAAGTGCTGGAGTTCCTTAGGGGGTGCTACCTGGTCCACACTTGTCATCGGTCATGAGGTACAAAATCACAGGCGTCATCGTCAATGTTGAATTTTACATGACGAGTCTTCATTCAGGACGAGATGCCAAAAAGGCAGGAAGATGACTTGGCAGAGACTTGGCAGGTAAATGAAGGTAAGGAGAAGCTGTGTGTCATAAAGATGACAGGAGAAGCCATGTCCTATAATTCTTACACTGATGACACAAAGCTCCCTGTCTGCATTTACCACCCAAATGTCTTAGAAGATATCTTACTGACTTTCTGGCATCTCTTCATATGATGCCCCATCATCTAAAACTCAACCTTGATAAAACTCAACAGCAAAGAACTCCTTCCTGCTGGACCTGCCAATCACCATCAACACCCTCACAGTCCATCCAGCAGACATGGCCAAGGAAAGTGGTGTAATGTGAGATGACGGACTCAACTTTTTCAATCATGTCAACCACCAGATCCTGCAGATTTATTCTTTATAACATCAAAGAATTTCTGAACACAGTATTCTTATACAATCCCTGCTTGTTTATAGACTTGACTGCTGTAACTCTTTTCATGCTAGTCTTGCTTCATATGAGATATTTCCCCAAACAGCATTCAAAAAAGTTGCTGCTTGACTGGTTCATAACCTTCCAGTGCTCTCTCACATTACCCCTTTACTAATGTCATTCCACTGCCTCCTGTTACAGCAAGAATCAAATACAATTCTCTTTGCATTCAGGCATCAAAGGGCTTGGAACGACATTATCTATACAGCCTGCTTCTGAGCTAAACTTCTCATTGCCAGCTCAGGTCTTCAACCTCAGGGCGTCCCTCTCTAATGTTTAAACATGCTCGTAATACGTGATCCCATTGCTTCAGCGTTCTGGCCCCTCAGTGGACACCACTCTTCTTTATTCCTTTTACAAAGGTCTAAAGTCCTTCCTCCTCACACAGTATCCACGATAACACTTCAACCTTCTGTCCATGTACTTTACATTGATCTCCTACTTTAATTTATTTGTATTATTATTTATTCAGGTGGCACAGGCAGCATCACCACCTCAAAGCTCCAGCATACAATTCATACACAGACTCAATCATACCTAGTGCAATTTTATTATTATTATTATTATTATTATTATTATTATTGGTTCAAGTACTGAGACCATATTTTTGGAGGGATTCAGGCATCCGAGGAGCTATAAGAAGTTGTAAAACATTTCCATTTTTTTTCCCACGCTGAATTCTTTTATTATTAGTTTAACATATCGTTTTGTTTTATGGTATTGGCTCAGCCTTTCTGTGTGGTGGTATTGTAAAATACTGAGACTGAGGATACAAATGCAAAGCTTATATTTCAAAAATCAAAAATTGAGGGTCCATAATCCAAAGGCATAACACAAAAACAAAGACAAACATGCTGGCGAATGGGCTATACACAGAGAATCATGGATCTTTTTCCCCCCAGAAAAAGTTGGCAAATAAAGACACTGTCTTAGTAATTCAAAGACACAACATTTTAATTACAGTTAAACATCACAGGTAATGAGAGACAGATAAACGATCGTTAGTAGAATGGATGTGACAGTAATAAGTTATTAAATATTCTTCAGTAATCCTGTTTGTATGAGAGATTGAAATGTACAAATTTGTAATTTGATTTATTTTTGAATATTATCTAGTAAATTAAATCGCATGAAGGAAACACTGAAACAATTTGATATAAGCAATACACGCGTTGTGCATAGCCAGCTTCGACTAAAAGGCAGTGTACCCAACGAGACAGTGTGAAAAATAAATAGTGCTCTTCTATTTCTCCAACAAGCAGGTCTAAAATGAATCAACTGTCTTGGTTCTACTGTTCAAAATCATCAACTGCCATCACAGGTCAAAGTCTTAACTATGCCTTTAGAGAAAACCAAATCTCTCTGTGAGCTGGTGTGAGGCTCTTTCCCCTGCCTGTGTGTCAGTGTGTGTGTGTGTGTGTGTGTGTGTGTGTGTGTGTGTGTGTGTGAGGGAAAGGAGATGAAGAAATAAAGGGGGGAAAAAATAAAAGAAAAACACGAGGGGCCATGCTGATTGTTGTGACAGCTAGTACATCACTGCTGGAAAATGCAATTTCCCTCTGCATTCCCTTCTGCCTGTAGATCTCATTAGCTGACCATGAGAGAGGAGTGAGAAAAACCAAACCTATATCGCCAAACACAGCGCTGGGTGGCTGATTGTGTGAGTAGGAGGATTGGATGGAGACGGGCGGGGTGACTACCGGGGTCCCAAAACTTCACATTTTCTCCTTGTTGAGCTCTCAGCTTTCAGGTCAGTCTGTGAGTTCTGCATTCCATTGAATTGAATTCCATTCCAATTAAAATTCCATTTTAATTCCCAGACCTCTTGGGGAATGGGACTAATTCTGATAGCAGGACGTCATATTTAATTTTCATAGTGGAAGGAAATGGACATTTCTGCCAGGATGAATGCAATTCATGCACAGGGCTGGGTAATTGAGGGCTAAGGGCCCACCAGTGGCTCTGTGGCTCTGTGGCAGTGCTGGGATTTGACCTGAGGGCAAATTCACACCTATTAATCAGAATCAGAATGAAATTGATTCTTTTTGGTTTGTTTGCTGTTTGGCCTGGTTTCACATTGCACATAATTATATGAACCAAAACATGTGGCCTGAGGGGTGTACGGGACTGAAAATGTCCTCATAACAGGAAAGCATGGAAAGCTCAAATATCACCAAAGCACAGAGACACAGACTGGGGACCTGGCCTGGGGACCAATAAAGTTTTGTCTTGTCTCATCTTATCTAATCGAAGTCATTAAGCTATTCAGTCAAAAATAGCAAAATGCTATATTGAAAGAATGTGATATTAAGTCCAAATAATGACATATCCATTAAAACTTATACATAACCAGTAAACAGGTTTACCTCTGACTGTTACAGAGTGCTGACACTGGAGACTCCTTCCTTAAAGGCTAAATAAAATACAAGTCCTTACTGAAAACTTCAAAAAGCTGTTACTATGGAAACGATAACGCATTGATCGAGCACTTTAATAGAAACCTGAGATTTCTGCTGAACTGCTGCTGGTGAAGGAAGCATCTCACTTCACTGCAAATACACTGTGAATGTACAAGTTAGAAGCAATTATAATTTTCATGGAAACATCTCAAGAATAATTTCATTCGTCTTCATGATTATTCACCACCACTGCTAAACCGTTAACAGCATGAGACCTTCCACGGCTTGAGTCTGGAGGAGGGCAATGCTCCACTGAGTGACACGCCTCCTCAACCATCACTCACAACGGGTTTCTTAACCGTTCCGACCAAATCTGATCAACCTGTATAAATTGAACGGTCCCCAGAGACAGCAGACGTGCATTCCTCTTTGGAGGAGAACTGGAGTGTTTCCTTCAGCATTCGGGCTTCTTGAATTTGTCAGTTCTGTTCCATGCATGAGGAATAGTAGCAAAGTAATACCTTAATAAACATCCCTAGTTGATCAAAGATCCTTTCCCTTACACTTACATTCTCTCTCTCACACACACACACACACACACACACACACACACACACACACACAATATTGATCCATCTTTCTTCCACTATAAGCGTGTGTCCTTGTCTCTGTATGTGTCCCTGTGTCTGCGTTCGAGTGAGTGTGTCTGTGTCTGTGTGTGTCCACAGGTGTGTCCAAATATGTCCGAATGAGTATGTCTGTGTGGGTTTGTGTGTGTTGTGTCCATAGGTCTGTCTTAGTGAGTATGTGTCATGTTCATGGGTTTGTATATGTGTGTGTGTGTGCATGTACATGTGTATGTGTGTTGGTACCCATAGGTGTGTGTCTGTCTGTGTATCATGTCCATGCGAATGGTTGTGTCTGTGTGTGTGTGTGTGTGTGTGTGTGTGCAGGTAAGGCTTAGTCCTGTTCCTTTGAGAGTACTGGTGGCAGGGCTGCAGCAGTAATATTATATTTCTTCATCTGGCAGAAACTTTTAGCTAAAGAGACTTTCCAAGCAACTTAAGTCCAGAGGGCATCATTATCTCTCTGTGATACCTGAGGTTAATGTTGTGACCAGCAGCAGTAAAACCATTCAACCTGACACACAGATGAAGACATTGCCAAATAGTCAGCCTAATGGTTTGACATTTGGAACGTGACTAGCAATTAGAGCCAAAAGGCTGAAGGACGCGCTGGCGCTCGTGTCAGCTGTGGAAGAAGTGGAGCAGACGTCTGTCTGTCTCTGGGGTCAGTTCAGTTTTTACAGGCCATTCATTTCTGAAATAAACTGTTAGTTGAGTGACAGCTGTGGAGGTTGCAGCTGAACCAACCAACTTCACCCTACTGTTCTGGCTGAAACTGGATTTATTTAATTGGACCGATGATGACTTTGAAACCTCGGTTCTGCACACGATTAGGCGCACTATTGGAGTTACAGCAACGATAATTTGGAAGGAAAACTCTATCCTGAAACAGTGCATGTCTTTATATTGAAATATGTGTTATATTTGGAGATTCTGGTGCTAATTTGGTGGTTGGTGATGTATTTTCTCTCTATTTGTGAGATGTTAGCAGTTGGACGCCGTGCTGATGGCCCATTGGGATGTTGTTATTGCTAGCTACTCAGGTTTCACTGTTAGCTCCTAACAACAAAACTTCATTCTCTATTTTCCAGCAGTGTCCAATGTCATATTAATGACGAATCCAGCATAGAGGCGTTTGTGCAAATGCTGTACTCAAAGTCCCAGAATGCCAAGCAGCCATACAGCGATGAATTACAGCCCAGATTCGGCTTGTCTAGTCAGCGGGATGACGAGCGCTGTGAAAGCTGCCAATAATGACCAACTCGCATCTGCTGAGTCTGAGGCCTTCATTTTCATTCTGCTGGACTGGAGTGTGAACCTTGCCACTCTATCCCTCTTTCCATCTTTCAAAAGATGTTTCCTTCAGGTGTTAACATTATTTACAAAATCTATTCCTTTAGCCTGTCAGGCCACAGAATCTCCCTTTCACTGTCACACAAAGGGCTCCTCAAGGCTCAATCCTTGGTCTGTTCCGTTTCATTATGTTCTCTCTTTATGGAAATATTGTATAACAATTTTAATATCCACATTTAATGACAACACGATTTCCAGTCTTTATCCCCCATAACTGAATGTGTTTATATGAAAGTTTTTTTGAGGTCAAAACCAAGCTACTTCTTCCTGGTACATACTCAACCTTCAACAAATCTAGACCATATACCATCTTCAACATTGATGAAGTTATTTATTTTGCTCCCTTCCTGCACGCTCTCAGAATACTGCCCTCTGTTTAAAGGCCATGTTCAGGTTTAATGAAGGGATAGAGAGCAGGTGGTCAGTATACCTCCATTAAACCATTTCTAAATCCCCACTACCGATCCATCCAACCTTCTCACTGTCTGCCCACCCAGGCATTTCTACATGATCACGATCTCCATCATACCTTACCACTCTGCAATCTACCCATTCATCTTTCCTCTTCTTCCTTTACCTACTTACTATCCCTCCATTCTGCTCTTCTATGAGCTTGATTACTTTGCATCTATTCAACCTTCTTTATCTACTCACTATCCTCCCATACAGCCTATCTTGTAATCTGGCCTTTCATTCTGCATGACCACTATCCCCAAATTCAACCTCCTCTACTAGCCTGATCCAACCTGCCTTTATACCATATACCACTATCTCTTATCTTTTATCTGTTCACTACCAGCCTGATCACTACCCCTCCACCTTCTTACACTACTCACTATTCCTCCATCCATCCTAATCTAGCTTCTCATAATCTGACCATTTGACCTTTCCAGCTGTCCTGTTCACTATCCCTTCATCCCTCATCACTGCTGTGCTTCAGTGGAACTATGCTTTACAGTTACACACTTTTATTCACTTCACATCATCAGCATGAAAACAAAAGAGTTTTCCTAGGTTAACAAGCTCCTCCATGCGTTCTTCTTCATTGTAAGTGTTGAGTTACAAGGCGCAGCAGGTGCAATGTAAAACAAATGTGTTACCATGGCAATAACAATAATTTAATCCCATTTAAAAAAAAAAAAAAACAAGTACTTTGATTAATATTTCAGTGTGCATCAATAATCACCTGCATTACATATATTTGGCAAATATCGTTTTATTTTATTTTAAATGCATTTCTAAGAGAAGCCACGAGTACTTTGGGTCCTTTATCTTATTCATTTGCTAAGATTTTACCCTTTTTTTATTCACATGAGTTCCTATAAACTCTTAATCATGGGGTTTTACTTTCGGAGCAGGAGCCGGAGGATCCGTGGGAGAGTTTCGGCATG
The DNA here is from genome assembly GCA_030068025.1 of Parauchenoglanis punctatus. Lineage (NCBI taxonomy): Eukaryota > Metazoa > Chordata > Actinopteri > Siluriformes > Auchenoglanididae > Parauchenoglanis > Parauchenoglanis punctatus. The sequence goes on from JAQQZU010000033.1 coordinate 28,010,969, forward strand.
ACAGTAACACCATGTAATCCCACTCCTGAGAGAAAAGAGGAATATCACCTTATTGCCTAAAGCAAAGTGCACTTTGGAGAGTAATGGTACCATGGTGACAAGTTTTGCTGGTGAATAGTATTTCTGCAGAGCTCGCTAAGCAGTAATGGCTCTTGACACCTTTATTCCCAACCAGGTTGTTACTCATGTGCTGCTGCTCGGCAAGACTGAATTATGACAAGAAAGGACGAAAAAATAAAAGAATCAGGCGACATGCACACTTAGAATACAGGGAAATAAATGGAATAAAGGAAATTGTGTTATAAAACTGAGTTGAATTTGGTTCTATTTATTTTCTTTCAACATACAGGATCTAGCACGCAGTGAATTCTCTACCGTGATCTGCTTTTATTTCAGACATAATACAACTTATTATCTAGGAATATGTTCATTAAAAAAGTCAATTTGTGGATTTGTCTGCCTTTACTTGTGCTGTTTTACTCTTTTCTCCTCCATTTTGAACACACAGTACAAATAAAGCTATTCTTTTTAAAAGCGAAATGTTACATTGAAATGTTAATGTCGTGCTGTTACAGGAAAATAATCAGTGACTGGATGGTGATGAAGCAGTTACTGTTTACTGATTATTTTCCAATAATAGGCATGTCCTGAAGTGTTTTATCACTCAGCAATTTACCAATGATTTATTAACGAAAAATATACTTTTGTTTATCGGTTTCTAATTACAGTTAATGTTGTGGAACATCCATATAACAAGTTAGCTCCTTTTATTGCGTAGCAATAAACAGTTATTTCCTCACCAGTCTTTTATCTCGCTTTTGAAGTTAATAAGACAAAAAAAAAAAAATGCAGCTTGTCATGAAACCAAGAAACCACAAAGAAGTGCAAACTCCTCTGTCAAGAAGATGTCAGAAAACATAAGTTCCAGCTTTCCCTCTGACTGTTAGGCAGTGTTACACTGACACTGGAGACTCCTTCCATACATGTTACATAAACAACTCTTACGGAAATCTGTTCTGACGGAGCGTTTGCCATACAAGTCTGTGTATTAGAAATGATAATGTATTAGAACAAGTGCATTAATATAAGCCTGTGATTTGTAGCCTCACAGCTGTCAGAGCTGCTGTTATACAAAACACCTTCTGACCAATCAGAGTGCAGTATTCAGCAGCATAAAAGTTTATGCAGTTGGTCCTTATTGCTCTAGGATCCACTGAAGATGGAGACCAATCCATTTTTCAGGCATTATTATCTGCTGTACTGCTTTCAGTCAATAGAAACGGAGTCTTTATGTCAGTACAGGCTGATAAAATCTCGTTCGAGAAGCTGAAAAGTGATTTGCGCAACGTCCCAGTCGCAGGTCCATTCCCTCATGAGGGAGTTCAGGGAGGTGAGTTAGATTTATGCTCAATGTTCCATTAGTAATTTGGGATTCATAGTCATTTAGATCTTCAGACAATAATGTCGCCGAATCTCATCCTGCCTCTGAAATCGTGTTTATGATTTGCCAGGATTAATAAACGTTCCCTGTTCAGCGAATGAAAAGAAACAGAATGATTCCCTTTCGCTTCCCCTGGCTGCCATTATGGCTCTGCATTCAGACTTCCTTAGGTTATCAATGAGCTACGCTGCCCCGGAGCCGAATATCACGGCCTGATCAGCGACGTGAATGCCTGTAAATAGCGAAGCAGGAGATAAATCTGTCGTGACGGGACGGAGATGGGACGTGTCACCTTCAGGAGAGACGTATTTCACCGTTCCCAGGGTCAGATAGAGCCTGCAGCGTGCATGAAGCCGAATAAAGCCGTCTCCTGCAATCTCTTAATTTGACAAAAAGAAGGATGTCTCGGCGTGATAATGTGTGATAATAATGAATGAGAACATGTGAAACCCGGCTTTTCCCCTGCTTGTGTGTTTTCCCACTATCAGATTTAATAAGCTTGCCAATTTCGTGCGAGCGTGAGGCCGAGGTTCGTGCACAGGCACCTCTTAAGGGGCTGTTTGTGCTTTGCGTGTGGTGTGTATCAGCTTTTTGTGACAAGGCGAGACAAAGATGCAGAAGCAGAAGCTCCCGGGAAATGACCAACCTGCCATAAAGACACGTCCGAGTCCCAGAATCCTTCAGGCTTGACAGGATTTTAGAAATCAGCCACATTCCTGCGGGAGGTTTAAGGTCAGGGAGTCTCGAATGGGAACTGGAAACGAGCGCTCAACTGCAAAAACCAGATATGATGAACGACTCAATCATGGGTCAAAGATGAAAACACAGGGCCTCAGAAGGAAGATTTCTGATCATTTGTGCCTTTTAGAAGAGTTCATTGTCCCGGGTCGACTGTGAGCGGTCTCCAGATAGCGTTGTTTGGAACGTTGAATGCTCCGGATGATGAATCCGAATCCCCTGAGTGCTTATTTCAGCACTACTAATATGTTAACTGTTGTACTCTTGCTTTCTGTAATGAGCTCGGGGTGGCTGCCAGGGCTCTCACACATTATGATGAATGAATAACAACAATTTTTGCCCCTTGCAAGGTTAAAGAGTGCAGGAATAGACAGTGGAGTGCACCAGAGAAATCCCACGGGGATTTACAGGGAGTTTAAGTAAACAGTGTAAACAAACCGCTGGTAATGATTAATTTCTTTAGCAGATCAGTTTGAAAATGCACATAACCTCGTTAAGAGACAACAATTATCACTAACTCCAAGTAAAGAAGTTAATTTGTGTGTCCATGGAGTGGAATAGTGGTGGAAAAGTGGAATTATTTCCATCCATCCATTATCTATAGCGCTTTATCCGTCTGGGTCGCGGGGAAGCTGGAGCCAATCCCAGCATGTTGGGG
>JAQQZU010000033.1:28104268-28114602 GCA_030068025.1 Parauchenoglanis punctatus
TGGTGTTACCGATAGTGACGATATAAATAGTGGTGTTACCGATAGTGACGATATAAATAGTGGTGTTACCGATAGTGACGATATAAATAGTGGTGTTACCGATAGTGGCGTTACCGATAGCGGTGTTACCGATAGTGACGATACCGATAGTGGCGTTACTGATAGTGGCGTTACCGATAACGATGTTACCGATAGTGACGATACTGATAGTGGCGTTACTGATAGTGGTGTTACCGATAGTGACGATATAAATAGTGGTGTTACCGATAGTGATGTTACCGATAGTGATGATACTGGTAGTGGTGATACTGGTAGTCAGTAATGATTAATGATTATGGAGTTACTGATCCAAATTCAAACTGAGACAAACCCAGTGGCTATTTGAATAGCATTCACGTTATACTGGCTTGAGTAAACTAGTTTGTGTTCTTATGGAATAAACAGGGTTTTTTTTTTACCCTTTTGGACTCTACAGTGTGAACACCTCCTCTGTACAGTGACTACTCTGACAAGTACAGTATCCACTCCACTGCCCAATGAAATGTGTTCCATAAAACATTTAGAGAGATTCTGACATCTTTTCTTCTAAACAAGATCCTACTGTGGAGGGAAAGGGGAGGTCATGCTGTCCCCTTCATGAACTGCTCTGCTGATTCATTCAGAGAGAAAGAGAGAGCAGAAAGAGAGATACAGTAAACATTATCACAGCGAGACAGTGATATACAGACTTACAACAGGAGACAGTCAGACACAGACAGAGAGAGACAGAGAGAGTGTGTGAGACAGACATAGAGAACAAGAGAGATCTATTGGGGAATTGGGGCAACATTACAATATCCATAACAAATGATGTCTAGAAAGTTATGAGTAAAATGGCCAAAAATTAAATAAAATTAATAATTTCTTTATAGTAAAATTTATGAGTAAAAATTTTTATTTAGTCAAAATCTATAAATCAAAAACATGCTTCAGACATAGGGAAAATGTGTAAATGTGTGTGTATATACTGCTCTTAATCCTAGCAGAAACAGGATTCCACAGGTTTTCGATTACCATTCTAAGGATGTTTCTTTAGCTGCAAGATGTAAGGTGTGTGATATCAATAGGCTAACATTATAAAGACCAAAACTGCAATTACCAGTGGACTGACAGTCAGGAACCCTCATAGAGAAGAGCCATTGTCAGTTTCTACATGTTCTGTTATGGCATTATTTCCAGTAGTCGGTTACTGGTTTGGATTTATGATTGGTGGGCTTCATGATGACATCATCAGTTATACCAAATATTTTCATAGGTCTACTTTCAGTAACTCCAGACTTGAGCACTACTCAGAAGTTATTCAAAAGTTGCACACGCTGTGGCAGAGTTTGAGTAAAGCAGAGGCGTGTCACAGTTACACGGCATTCTGAACTTAAGCACATTTTCTTGCATGATCAAGGCTTAACCCACAATGAAACATGACACAAATATGACACAATCAATTAATAATATATGTGGACATGAGGACGTCAGAGGAAACACAGTTTAATCGTAGACACTGCTTATTTTGAGGACCAAATTCTTATTGATAAAACGATAACTGAACTTAAAGTGAGATGTAAAGGTAGCTGAAGACTGCCTGGTCAGCTTATCAGCTTAACTGTGGGCACGTTTTCATGAGTGTTTGTTTTTAAAAGCAGTTGTCTAGATCAGGGGGTTACCAGCGGCCCCCTGGTGTTCTGTGACGGAATTGCAGGTGGCCCCTGAATATCCATTTAATAACGTAGTTTCACTGTGGGAATCACTATTATTTTATTTTTTTAAACACACTTCCTTATATTAATTATTGTTTGTGAATAATCATTCATGCAAATATATAAAATGTATAAAAGCTAAAGTGACTTTTAGGATTAAAATAGTGCCCTTCCAGTCTTTACTTGGTAGATTGTGCTTTGCCAATATTGAAATGCATCCCTAACATCTGCATCATTTACAGATTCGCATCTCAACCCCTTTCCTCACACACCATGACAACAGTCCTCAGGTTGCTTCTTAGTTAAAATGGTAGTCCCAGAGTCAGGATCAGTTAAAACCCGTAGTCAAGACGCCCGAGGAGCTCTTGGTCTAGAAAATTCTGGCAAAATCAGAGGCATGAACTAAACACAGGTTAATCAAAGTTCAACTTAGAAAAAGACGTAAGCTGACTCTGAATATGTGTAACTTTCCCTGCGTAAATAACTTAAGTCACAAACTCTGAATATGGCCCTCATTTTCTTCTACAGACTTTTCAATACTTCATACACGACACCAAAAGGTTTCCCACCAAACTTGCACCAAATATCTCTCTCAGCTGGAGCTCTGCCTCCCCCGCCGAGCTCCCGACGCTAATTTAACACACCTGATCCAGCTAATCAAGGTTTTCTCTCACATCTGAATATGAGAGTGAGGTGCTTTAGATCAGATTAAACTCTGCAGGAGAGAAATCCCCCCCAGGCGCTGGGCCTAGACATTATCCGACCCACAGGGACCCTGAAGAAATGACTTCGAACTCGTCGTACCATCCGGCTTTTCCTCTGCGAGGGGATTTTGAAGCATTTCCTTCAGAACATTGCTGTGTTTGCTAACCAAATGGCGCTAACGGAAATCACCCATCTGTAAACAGAACAGAGTCGTGATCATGAGAGGAGGCGCATAACCTGAATGCTAATTTGCTCCGATGCTAATTTTCTAGACGTCTTGACACATCGGGTAAAGTGTGTTAATCATCGACGTCACGCACAGTGAATGTACATTGGAGCTGTTTTGGCCAGAACACAGGATTAGAGGTGACTGATAATTGTTTACGCCTTTGGCTATAATGAATTTCTGTGTTCTTTTTTTTCTTTTTCTTTACGAGTGAGTGCAGCCGGGTCTTGTTTTTGAAGGGAAACAAGAGGAGGAGGAAAAAAACGAAACAATAAACACTGGATTCAGGCGACGGTTAATGAATTCCATATTCATTAACTCATAAGGTCATACGGAAGAGGCAGATCTTATAATTGCTCTTTGGCATGAATGTGTGTATTTATTCATTTTCTAACAGAACAGCAATAATAATAAAATCTAAAACAAATCGAATTATTTCCTCTAGTCATGTGTACTTACATAAAATTATTGGGATCAAACCACTCACAACAGGCTGCACGACTCCAGATAAGAGTGTGTGTTGTTTTCGCACACAAGCCTGTAATTAATTGCGAGCTATTTTTGGCCTTGAATGGAAAACTGAGCTAAACGGCTTCTGTTTCATATTCAGTATGTGGTGCGATCTAATCTACGAGTTTACAGTACAGTCAGGGGCTCTGTGTACCAAAACCACACAGACCTCGTCCCATCATGTTTCTAAACACAACTGTGGAATTTCCCTCACATTATCTTTTGCTTCGTAATAGATTTTCTTAATCCCACAAAGCTGCTGAATTCTCAATTTTGATTGTAATTTTCGATAACAGCAGTTCTGGACAATCTACAGAATCTAAGGCTATTAAATGAATTAATATTTACCTTTCGGCGCAGGAGTTACGAGTCCACATAAGGGGCTGAATGCAGATGCTGAAAAAGTCGACTTCTACGGATGCAGTGCTTGTAGCAACAGTCATTGATAAATGTCACAAATGTAGTGAATGTCAATATTATTCACTAGATGCCACATGCGCATGCAGCAATGACCTAACCTAGTTTTAGCGTACTGTGTGGCGTGCGACGCTTGCTCACAACATGGTAAATAACATAGTAAAAACAAAAGTCTGATATCAGATGCTGATTTGGAAATGTTGGAAGTGAAATTAAACACACAGGAGACGGAGCTGGAAATACCCAAGCTGCTGTCCATACAATAAAATGTGTTTTGTCAGTTCCTCTGTCAGCTTTTTTTTCTTCAGAAATTTAGATTTTTGGCCACAAATATTCAACACAAAGGGTTCACAATTTATTCAGCACTGAAACAGTTCACGAATTAACATGTCCATCGTGAAACGTTTCTGGAAGGATCGTTTGTGTATCATGTAAGGAGTCTCCAGTGTCGGAGCTTTGTGACAGTGAGAGGTAAAGCTGGATAAAACGTCCCTGACATCTCCAGGACAGAGGAGTTTATGCTTCCTTGGTAACATGACATGCTATTTTTACGTTTAACAGTTATAGTAACAGTGTAACATTTTTGCTATAGTTACAGTAACAGTGTAACATTTTAGCCACAGTTACAGTAACAGTGTAACATTTTTGCTATAGTTACAGTAACAGTGTAACATTTTAGCCACAGTTACAGTAACAGTGTAACATTTTAGCCACAGTTATAGTAACAGTGTAACATTTTTGCTATAGTTACAGTAACAGTGTAACATTTTTGCTATAGTTACAGTAACAGTGTAACATTTTTGCTATAGTTACAGTGTAACATTTTAGCCACAGTTACAGTAACAGTGTAAGATTTTTACAGTGTAACTGCACAAGTGACTGATTTATTTACATTTATGTCATTTGGCAGACGCCCTTATCCAGAGCGACATACATACATCTTATTTTATACAAGTGAGCAGTGAAGGTTAAGGGCCTTGCTCAAGGGCCCAGCAGTGGCAGCTTGGCGGAGCTGGGATTTGAACTCACGACCTTCCGATCACTAGTCCAACGTCTTAACCACTGAGCTACCACATTTATTCCTCCCGTTTTACATCTCAACAGTGAGTGTCTCAAAGTAGATATTTTATTTATCTGGATGTCATTTTAATTTGCTGCCAAAAGCAAAATAAAAGCGAGGTCATGGCAGTCGTATTGCTATAAACAAACTGGAGCCAGAGTCAGCGGGACATACGTGCCGAGTCGCTTTATTAGAGAACATCAGAGGATCGTAGGTGAAATCCACACTGGGGGAGTCAGCTCACATGAAGACAAGGTCAATGCAGCAAATCCATACTCCTATTCAAAACAGACAGGAAACAAACATAACCGAAAAGAGCGCTAGCAACACGAATACAGGAAATACGGAGACTAGAGAACCAGACACTCGGGAAGCTTAGGAACTAAGGAATGGAGTTGGAAATTTTAAGACGTACAGAAGAGTCAGTGGAAGGCCATGGATTTTGGCTCTGCGGTCTGGAGGGAAACTGTTGCAATGAAGGAAGGAATCATACAGAAAAGTTGTAAACTCAGAAAACTCGAGCTGGAGTTCTATTCAAATGTTTCACAGTTTTTAAACCAGTTCTCAAAAATTCAGCGAAAATGAATCTGTCATTCCATAAGTGGCGGTCCTGCGGAAATCCCAATGATGATGCGATCCGTGAGAAACTCAAAGTACTCAAATTCCACCTGTATACCGCAAGAAAAGAATGACAATCCCTCGCTTTAATTTCATACGACAAAAAATACAATTACCAAAAAACCACAAAGCCAAAACTCCTCAGGTTGTAGTGTTACCTCTGACCAAAAAAAATAAACTGACACTGGAGACTCCTTCCATAAATCTTACAGAAAACTTCGTCGTATCCGTGTTTACACACATTTTAATCCGTTTATGTATAGCGTGCGGCATACACGTCCCTGTCAATGAGCTGTCACGATAGAAACCATAACGTACTTCAGGCAGAGCTGCTGGTAATGGAAACACGTCACCTTCTGACCAATCAGAATCCAAACGGCGCTGTGCTTTTTTAAGTCGGACTACACCGCCGAGTCCCTGGTGTGAATTACATGGTGGCTAAGAAGATGAACAGATAGTTTCCGTCTGTTTTTCTGCATCACTTCATCCCGAGTGTAAGAAAACAAAGAGATTTGACTAGAGAGACACCTGCTGGTGCGCCATCATCTTTTTCCCGTCCTGTATCACACACACACACACACACACACACGTGTCTGTCTTCTCAGCTATGTAACCTGTGAAATAAAGTCATTACCGACTCGTGGTTTTGCTGTTCATCTTCATTCGACCATCAATCACTTCGCGTGGGTTTCATTGACCGAGCTTGACCTTGGTAATCATCTATAGATCTGTTCTCTGATCCAGCTAATGGTTCCCTATAGACATCCTTCTCTAACTCTAACACACACACACACACACACACACACCAGGCAAGCAGAAAACAGCCATATGAGTGCATCACTGTTGTCTTATTGAAAAATGACGTGCCCCAGCAGTGAAGCGATCCCATCCTCTGGCCATTAATATCAGAGCTGGTGGGCTCCAACAAACACCCCCATCCCCCTGTACCCCCCTCCCCCTGTACCCCCACCTACTTTTCCACTGCCTCCCCCGCTACTTGCCCCCGCCCCCAGACTCCCAACATGGCTGCCTGTATACCCGTGAGTTCAGGAGATCAATGTGCTTTTATTGCAGGCCCTTTTCTCCCGACCAGAGCGTACACTCAGCTGCCCCCGATCCATATCTCTCCTGCCGTATTTACAGTAATGAAACATTTAGACGCTGCACGACAGCCATCGATTTTGTTGTGGGAGAGCGGCTTTTTTCCCCCTTCTTTTAAGGGACTGACATTTGGGGAAAATGGCACCGTGTGAAAACATAATAAGTCTGTTCTGATTAACAGTGAGCTTTATTAATGAAAATCGATTTAATATTAAGATTTTGCACTAAACATCTGCGATGTTACAGAACCACATGACCAAGCATAAAAAGTTTCAGAGTTGTGGTTTTTTTTTGGGATGTTTTTTTTTTTTTTTGGTTAAGGCTCGATTCCTACTGCGTTATCGATCAATCCCGTCTCATGTGATGCAAGGTTGGAGCAAGTAATGCTTCCTGTCGATGGCTGCTTAAAAGAGTGAAATCTTAATTAAGTTAATGATGAGCAAACAACACGCCGCTGATCTTAGATAGATAACATCGAGGCTGGGCCAAATAAATAATCAGAATCAGCAGAGGCTGTTTCTTCTGCAGGTGATTTAAATGATTCCACGATTGCAGGGACATTAAGGGCTGTTAAATGTTCTTTTTTTGGTTGCTTTTTTCCCCACCATTGTTCAACATCGAATCTTCAAAAACATGCTTTTAACCATTGACAAATTGTATAATCCTGCATTTTGTTCTTGAATAAAATGAACAAATACACAAAATGTGCTTCGTTAGCACCCATGCTAATGATGTGAGGACTTTGAGGACATTCAAATGATTTGTGTAGATTAAATTAATAATGATCTATTTTCAATTTTAAAATTTGTGTGACAAGGTTGTGCTTTGGCCTCGGCAGTCAATATCATAAAAAAAAGAGAGAATGAGAGAAATTTTTCCTGTGATCTTCAGGATATAAAGATGATGCAACTTCCTGTTACAAGCCACAACATGCAAAATGTGTTTTGGCTAATAACTGTTGATGTGTTTGCTTTTACAAAATAATTCTTGTTCCTGGTGATATCATGGGAGTCCAAACACAAGACCAAGACATGGCAACTTGCCAAGTAACATAATTAATCCAGCATAGCATAATTGCTATAAAATAGCATAATTAATCCTTGTTGCAGCACTCCCTGGTGGTTAACTGTTGCATTTTTTGGGGGGAGGCCTTCCTCATGATGGGGTCCTGAGTCCATGTACCAAGTTTGGTTTTAATACATGAAAGCGTTGCAGAGATATGACCTCACTCTCTGTTTGGTGGCTGTGCCACTGATTTTGATTCACTATAATGGGTGAACGCTTTAACAAATCAAAAACAAACAATTAACTCTTGTGAGGCCTCGTCAAAAGATTGTCTGTGCCAAATTTTGCTAAGATTGGACAAAATTTGTGGCCTGGGAAAATATTTAAGTGTTTTTGATCAAATCCAATATGGCAGAATATTGACATCATGCAATATACTGAACTCAGCTGAACACAGACCTGGCAACCCTGTTCTCAAATTTGTCCCTTCATAATTTCCATAAACCTGGTCCTAGTGGTAATCTGTAATTTCTCGGTGTGTATTCCCGCAGTGCTGAATGTGGAGTTTCGTAGCTTGACTTTGTGTTCTCATTATTCACTCTATATAGGCGATAATAAGAACGATGCTTTCCACTTTAAAGCAGTCCATTCTGTAAGTGTTCTCAATATAATTGTCACATAAACTCTCATTCTGTGTGAGTTAATCTAATCCATGCAAGCTATCAAAGACCAAACAACCATTCAAAAAAATTATATGTAACCAAAATTTCTTAATTTGCCTATTTGTTTTTTTTTTTTTTTTTTTTTTTTTTAAAAACACAGCCATGTAAGCAGTTCTGGAGGCTGTCAGGAGTCCTGTGAATAAATACTGGCTCACTGTAAGGGGATGAATGTCATCTTCAGACTCATTGTGAGCCTCATACTCCTGTGCAAAGTTCTCACACCTCTCAGAGCGGCATGGTTACCGTGCTTTCATCAGCTTGGCTTAATGAGGTCAGATTTCTTCACTAATGTTTATCCAGAAAGCAAAGCTATGGGGATTTCCATCCAGCTCTGGGACGGGGAAAGCTTTGACCTGGTGAAAGAATACCACTTAGGTGTGTGTAGCCTCCCGTCTCTCGTGTTTTTGTGTTCCATCAGCTTTTCTTTCTGACATACTTGTAGGTCTCTACTCTGGTTGATGCACTTTGGGATTTGGAGTCAATCAGTGAATCACAGTAAAGGCCATCTCCTGACATGTCTCTGAAGTGCTGTGCAGACACAGGTCTGAGTTGCATCAAGTGTTGGTGCTGAGATGTGATGTGAGACCACGGGCACTGTACAGGCCTTGAGCTCGACGTGTGCTCTGAGGAATCTGTCTCGCCTATAACGGGCAGGTTCACGTCAGGATAATTTTCAAGGGGGGACTCTTTTGTGGAAGCTTTTGTGAGAGTGGTGAAGGCTCGCACAGTTTCCAAACTAGTTTCTTGGACTCAGGTTTTCACAGTGATATGAGCACAGCAATGGAACTAGGGCAAGCAGCTTTAGCTTGTAACCTGAAAATATCTACTGTATCATCATTTCGACTAGTCAAATAACCGACTGTGAATTCCTGTCTCTCTTCTCCACAATTACATTCCCAACAGCTATCTTCCCGACACTTCAATCTCTGTCTAGAGGGCTGAACGGGATTCTACGGGATTTCAGAACAAACATGGACACAAGTTAAATGAGTGGCTCAGCAATGTGATGTATTGCTCATGCGTACAGAAAATACAACTACATAACAGACTGATGGCAAATTCCACATCAGAAATCTATAACCATGAGATATGTTTTTTTTTTTATTGAACCTAACCCATAATTTAAATATTTGATGTTAGGTACAATTGTTATTTTGTCATAATGAATGGCCAATTGCACACAGACCGAAATGACACATATTTAGAATTTCGTCTACAGATTGTATTTCAGATCTCTAATCACATTTTTAATAGTTGAAACTAAATTATGGATGTGTGGAACTGGAATTTTAATTAGTCGAAATTCCAATGTTGATATCTGCAGTTTGGATTTCTACTAGTAAAATGTTCATTATACATGTACAATGTACAAACAAACACATTCATTTTACTAGTAAAAATTTAATTGTAGAAAAGAGAGACAGGAATCCAAAGTCACTAGTGATTTTTGTCTTGTCAAACCGGGGCATCAATAGCGTTAATACGAATTTTGACCAGTAAAATACCATTTTTACTAGTAAAGATATACTCGCAAAAATTAAACTACAGCTATCCCAAATTCAAATTCTGGCTCAAATTAAATTAGGCCTTGTTTTACTATAGCTAAAATGTTACACTGTTACTGTAACTATAGCTAAAATGTTACATTGTTACTGTAACGATAGAAAAAATGTTACACTGTTACTGTAGCTATAGCTAAAATGTTACATTGTTACTGTAACTATAGAAAAAATGTTACATTGTTACTGTAACTATAGCTAAAATGTTACATTGTTACTGTAACTATAGAAAAAATGTTACACTGTTACTGTAGCTATAGCTAAGATGTTACACTGCTACTGTAACTATAGCTAAAATGTTACATTGTTACTGTAACTATAGAAAAAATGTTACACTGTTACTGTAACTATAGCTAAAATGTTACATTGTTACTGTAACTATAGCTAAAATGTTACACTGTTACTGTAACTATAGCTAAAATGTTACACTGCTACTGTAACTATAGCTAAAATGTTACATTGTTACTGTAACTATAGCTAAAATGTTACACTGCTACTGTAACTATAGCTAAAATGTTACACTGTTACTGTAACTGTAACTATAGCTAAAATGTTACACTGCTACTGTAACTATAGCTAAAATGTTACATTGTTACTGTAGCTATAGCTAAAATGTTACACTGCTACTGTAACTATAGCTAAAATGTTACATTGTTACTGTAACTATAGCTAAAATGT
>JAQQZU010000033.1:28120233-28139957 GCA_030068025.1 Parauchenoglanis punctatus
AAGCTCTTTTAATTTAATTGAATTGAATTTAGAGAGAGAGAGAGAGAGAGAGAGAGAGAGAGAGAGAGAGAGAGAGCGGGAGAGACAGCGAGGAAGTGAGAGAGAAAGAATTGAATTGAATCGAATTGAGAAAGAGAGAGGGAGGGAGAGAGAGAGAGAGAGAGAGAGAGAGAGATAGAGAAACAGAGAGCAGGAGACACACAGACAGAGAAGGTGAGAGAGAGAGAGAGAGACAGTGAGGAAGTGAGAGAGAGAGAGAGAAAGGGAGAGAGAGGGAGAGAGAGAGAGAGAGAGAACTGTGAATCTGCAGTTTGTCTGATTATAGCTGAAACGTCTGCTGCAGCATTTCTATAAGTGTGTGTGTGTGTGTGTGTGTGCGTGTGTGTGTGTGTGTGTGTATTCCCAGCCTGCTCATCTCTCAGTAATAGTGTAGATTTAAAATCGCTCGTTCTACCGGAGCTGGCGTCATTAAATAGTTATAAAGCAGCCACGCTGACCTGGGCGCGGCCCGTGTCACGCCGAGAGGCCATTCTGCCTCCACATTTGAGAACTCTTGAGTGTTTTTTCTCCGCCTGGATCCTGGGAGGGTTTGGTGGGGTTACTACTCTGTGAGCAATCGACTCGCCCGAAGTTTCAAGGTGAGGCTGTTGTCAAGGCGTCAGGTCTCTTATTAGTTTCTGAGCCGGCCGTCTTATTATGCATTCTGGAGGGAGCGCTCTTCTCCGAGAATTTTAATTAGTGTGACTTTAACAAAAGACAGAGGATTGTGCCATCTGCCTTCAGAACAAGGATCCCTCGCTAATTAAAACACCTAGGCCAGCTATTAGACTATAATACCTACTGAGGTGGAGGGATTTTACAACAGGGGCAGGGAAATTTATACGCATGATGGACCGAGGTGGAATCTTACGACAGCTCTGGAGCTCCAAAAACCATCGCTTTGTGTAAATGTTACCACTTCTACCATTATTACTAAAACATACTGCAGATATAGAATAACCAGGGCTCTTCAGAAAGTATTCACCCCCTGGGATTATTGCTCTTTTTGCATCACATTTCAGCATTTCAGAATGGGATTTTGTTGTTCTGCTCATTTTGAAGTGCCTCTGTACAGAAAAAGATGATAAATATTCACTTCCTCGGTGTGAACTGTCATTTTGCAGCCATCACACATTTGATACGTCTCAGATGTGTCTCTATGAGCTGTGTGCTTTCAGATTTAGGCATTTTCCTCCATTCCTCAATGCAGATTTTCTCCAGCTTGGCCAAATTAGACGGAGAATTCCTGTGTAGTTTCGGCTCTGCGCTTTGGCTCACGTATACTGTATATTTTTGCACTAAAAGCAGATGTCTAGCTGACTGGAACACATTCTTCTCAACAATTTGTGTATATTTGGCTTCATCCATGATGTCTGTGATGGCAGTAAGCGTTATAGTTGCTCCTGTAGTACGCGCGAGCACGATGCTACCACCACCATGCTTCATCACAGGAACGAGTTTTCACTGGATTTCGTTTGTGACAAAAAAATAGCACTGGCTTTAGAGTAAATGGCTCAATTTTCAGCACAAAATCATTTTCCCGAAGCTAGAGTTTCTAACGTGGCCTTTCTCAGAAGTGGCTGCTCTCCTGTAGATCTATGGAGAGCTGATAATGTTGAGTTCTGCGCAGGTTCAGCCCTGAGCTCTGCGCTCTAGCTGGACTCCTGGACACTTCCCTGACACTTGCCCTTCTTGCCCGAGCACTCGGTTTGGCCTGATGTTGGTATAGTTTCGCTGGTGGCATATTTTTGTTATGATATGTTTTAATCACCTTCTCTGGGTTTTTACTTCATCTCAAAGCTTCACGCTCAGTTCCTTGGCCCTCACGACAGCAGGACTGATCTGATCTGCCGTTTTACCTGCGAGACCTCCCAAAGTCAGAGATATTTATTGTGCAAGCATATCATCGAGCACAAGTGGATTTAAAATGAACCCAGGTGCACTGTAGGTAACATATTTAATGTTTATATAACGTTAACGTTTAGATTGCTAAAAGAAAGGGGTAGGGGAAAAATCTGTGGGGTTTTTTATAATGCTTTAAATAATTCTGAGGACATCTAAATACTTTACATCATTTTATTTCTGTGGGGGGGTGAATACTTTCCAAAAGCACTATCTATATACAGTATATATATTCCTCATGTAGGATGTTGCTCAGAAAGAAACCAGGCAGAAACTTTCGCCATAAAAAGTGTTAATTGTTCATTTATCCGTCTTCTGTAAGCACTTTATCCTGATCAGGGCCTCGCTGGATCCGGAGCTGATCCTGGGAACGCCGGGCAGGATGCAGGAATACACCCTGGACAGGACACGAGCACTTCGCAGGGTGTGTAAACGTTTCTCATGACCATAACTCCTGGCATTATTCCAGTTGCTACACGTCTGCATTACGTGTTACAGTCTTCAGCGTTCGGAAACATTGCTCGGGACGGATTTCCGCTTTCAGGCACATAAACACTCAATATCTATTACTCTGTTTAGTGCAGAGGTGTGAGAGAAAAGCCACAGCTCGGCCATTTCCTCTGCGTGTGAAGCTTTACAGCGTGTCGGTGTTTCTTCAGCGCTAAAGCTGTGTGTCTTTTCTCAGAGAAGTCATGGAGTGACATGAGATCGAATCCTGCTGTGTCTAACAGGAACAATATCAGAACTTGGAATGAGTCAGGGATGGAAGCGTCAGTGTGTTCTCCAGAGATAAGCAAGCCGGGGCGTTTCACATAAACTTTCTGAGCACTGACTAGTACCATATCACCACATATGCACCCCACGATGCAGCGTATGGTACAGTCCGAATGAAACACAGAAGCTATAGATAGCTCAGAGATGTTGACTTCTGAGCCATGGGTATATCTGCCTCTCTAATAGTGCACATGACCCTTCTGTTCCTGTTCCAGCACATTCAGAATGGAACATTCACACACACACACACACACCACTGTGCTAAGGATATTAGCATTACTAATGTTCTGAAGAAAGCACAAACAGAATACAACTGTAACTTACACCAAGTTGCCATTTTGTTTCCTTCTGGTTGCCATGGCTTCATTGGTAGCGCAACGCTATGGTGGCCATTTTGGATCAGACCAGTAGTGACAGCATCGACAAAGGGAGCAGAAGTCGTTCATTTCCAATAGTGGAAATACTTCCAATTGCCGTGGCATAGCGACTAAAAATAAAGTTCAATTTAATGCAAATGAGCAGCGACAGTCGAGCAGCGACCAATCAGAGTGAAACATTTCCTTAAACTTTAGTTCCTATACTAACATTTTAGTTGTCTCCACACATGGAGTAATACTTTGCTACTAGAGTTATATACTTATAATATTTATTAGTGTATACATTTTTTAGAAATGGATGAGGCATGTTCTTTCAATACATTTGTAGCTCACTTCCTCAAACCTACTGTATGTTAGCCACGCCCACAAGCTGACAGCCAGCAACGGCGACATACAGAGACAAAGTTGTTGCCCGTGTAAGTAGATACATTCTACGGGAAACATTCAACACAATTATGCACGTGTACAGTAATATATTGTATATTGGTTAGATCCACAGAGCTCTTTATTCCTGAACTTTCCACCAGCAGAACACATCAGTAAGCGTTTAATCCTGGCCAGGGTCTCAGTGGATCTGGAGCTGATCCCATAACCCTGTGCAAGGTCAGAGGAGCCACCCCAGGTGAGACCCCAGTCCATCGAAGGGCACCACACACACACGTTCACGCCAAGGGGCAGTTTATCACGGCTAATCCGTTTACCTTTATGTTTTTGCGGCCTGGGAGGAAACCCACGTGAACACGGAGAGAACATGCGGGAAAATCCACGCTGGCATTTATCCGAGCTCGGGATGGAACCTGGAGCCGTGCGAGGACGTTATTTATAGCTGACTTGTACACACATTTGTGAATATCAGTGTTAGATCATTATAGGACATTATTATTATTCAGCTCATGCTTATAAATACAGAAGCTACAGCAGAGCCCGTGTAGAGGTCTGGGAGAAAAATCTGAATTTCCTGCTCCAGTCACTTCAACTTTTTTATTTCCTTCTAGTTGTAACAGTGTTAAGTGCGCTCATCTCTTCATAGCTAACACCTCAATTAGCAAACACTGATGCTTTTGTTTTTGCATTAGCTTCCCACACATTGTTTTGTTTTGAGATTAGCGCTGCGTAACACCCCTGAATTGTCTAATCACTCAGGTTTACCCTCAGCTTCCACTCTCACTACTCCAAATATCACATCACATCTGCAAAAAAGCGCCCGTAATCTCCTGTAGCCGAAATCAGCGTCTGGTTAAGAACCCTTGAAAAGGGACCAGCACAAAAGCGCTGCTAATGCGTAAGCTCACCTTTCTTACACAAACTGTAATGCGATGTCAAGAAGACGGACGTGGCGGAAAGCACACAGACGCAGGGTCTGAATTTTAACACGCTGGATTATTATATGTAATGCGTCCCCGAGGAGCTCGAGAGAGAAAAGAGGGAAATACAATCATCAGCTACAAACATCGCTCGCCTCGGCACCTGACCGCGGCAAAATCTCGCTCTGTTTATAACACAGAGATGTTCTCTGGATCCCGACATCTTCGTGACCTTTTGCAGTTTTGCACGACAAGCTGTGTTTTTTATATCAGATTAATTTGTGATGTATTGACAGCGGCGGTAGCGTTTGTGTGGTTGCTCCACAGCGTCCGGTGGCTAACTCCAGATCGAACGCTGATGCTAACCCAAAGTGCTTTTTACTGATTTATCCGGAGCTGGAACTTGAATCATCAAAGTGGCGAGGATCCGTTTGAAGGCGTCCTGATCAGACGGGACAGCACTTAGAGAGAGATAAAAGCAGACGATGTGATAATGCTGATCAACGTGAAAGAAGATACATCACAAACGTTAGGTTAAGAGAGGAAGATGTGGCGAGGAACGCTTAATTGGCTCTCGAGTGCCGCCATTCGTTAATAAGGCAACTACGAAGGAGGAGTGAAAATGATAAATTACAAATGACATACAGCGGTGAGCAAACCCAAGATTACGCTCATGACTAAACGCTGGAAACTGCAGATTGTCCTGCTCTTATCCTCCTGCGTCCTGCTCACACTAAGGTCGGTAAAGAGGGATGCTTGCAGTCACTTCCTGCTTGCTTGGCTTCCGTGTGGACGTGAGAAGCTCTGACAGTTTAAAACTGTCCAAGAGGAAGTCCGATCAAAATATCTCACGCAAAATGGCTTCATATTCCAATCATCCATCCTGTTTTTAGTGATCTACGCTTATAATAAAGAAAGTCAAAAGCATCTCTAATGATTATAAAACAGATTTCTTGTACTCGTTTGCCTTCATGGAATTCCAGCTCAGAGACGTCAGAGCTCCAATAACAAATTTTCCAATATGGGAAACTTCTAATTGAAGAGACGTCTATTAAAATCCACAAAGGCTCTAACGATGCGTCCATGACAACCGCGAACGTAAAGATTTTCATCACTTTTATTCAGTTCATATTATATCAATTTATGTATATTACAGGAACTGGAGCAGATGTACTGAACAGATGGTCTCACACTCACACACACACACACGCACACGCACACACACACACACACACACACAATGGCACAATGGTAAAAGAAAAATATAGAAAATAAGACAGAAAATCAACAAACATTTATTGCACTGTTGTGTTTAGTTACACAAATGGGGCGGAGCTTGATTAAAACAGAGGCGTGTCTTAGTTACGCCCCATTCCGAACTTTTCCTTGCGTGTTATCAGCTTGCGTGAAGTCCAGCGCCACTCTCTGACAGCTTGATGTAACTACAGTTCCTATATTATACCAAGTACTGCTGAATGTCATTCAAAGACAATAGAAACATATAAATACATGCACTTTATGTCCGTTCAGCGTCCAGGAAAAGGGGTTTTTCTACACAGGACATTGAAGGAGAGAGAAATTCAGAATCAGAGACATCACTAATCTCAAGGGTTAATTATTTTCTGAATAAATGTTTAATTTACTTAAAGTGTAGTAGATGGGTATAAAAAAGTAACAACAAGAGTAATAATAATAATAATGATAGTAATAAAATGTACTATAACAGGATGCGCTGGATCAAGTGCTATTTTATTATATTGTTAAATCAAACCAAGAACCCTGTTGCGTAACTTGACTCTGAATACACACACCTTTCCCTGCATTAATATTTATTTATGCAGCTTTTTAACTCCATTCACTCTGAATGTAGCTCTTTGGATCCATTGACAGCTAAATTCACATGAAATAATTCGAACTTAATACAAATGTCGTCTTAGGTGTAAAGTCACGTAGCGCTTTACATTCAGATTCCCATAAACTATACCTATAATTATAGCAGCTATAAACGGCGTTCCCGCACCAGCCTCGCCTTTTCTCTATCATGAGGTTAACAAGACAAAAAAGCTCAGCTTGTCACGTGACTGGGGAATTTAGAGAAGCGTGCACTGTAAAGATGTCTGCAGACATCACCGCCTTACTTTAAGAAAACTTCACAATAATCTTTTTTTTGTTTTTAATCGTTTAATCTGGTGCATCCGCACTACAAGCTGTTACTATAGAAACAATAATGTATACATTAGTACTGTATAAATATGCGATTTGCAGCTGCACTTCTGTCAGAGCCTCGGCTCTAGAAAATGATTCAACACCACGACATCTGAAACGCTGTTTGATGATATTTCCTGAAGCCTCAGAAATATCGAGGCGTCGCCTGAAAGCCACATCGACAGCGGAAGATAAATGTGTGTGTGGATTCGTGATGAGGCTTCGATTTCCGTCAGTAAGCAGAGATAAATATGCTGTATTAATTTTCTTTTGGAATTCTTGAGAAGGTGTTTGTTCTGAACCCGTACCGACTTTCAGGACGCTCGCGAGATGTAATCGAATATTTTCGACTCTCAGACGAGGAGCCGTTCATCAAAACCGTCTGACCTGCGATGGTTCTGGGATACGAAGACATATCCGTGTCTCATAATAGTCCAACACGCTGAGCGTCTAAATATAGAGCCTGAGCGAGGCGGTAGCAAACGAGTTGGGAACAGTTCATTCATATATTTTAAGAGTTTCAAATGAAGCAACTCTCACAGATGTTCGCTCATTTTTAGTGGAAAGATTTTTGCATTATTGCATTTCTTATTTTTAAAAATACAGCGTAGATGTGTAAAAATCTACAGTATGTTCTCATTTATGGATTACCTGCTTTATTTTATTTCGTTTCCTGTCAATCAAACTTTGTGGGCGGGATCAGCCTTCAAAAAAAGACAATAATATGCAAATTAGCTAAATCCAAGCTGGAATGATTCCTCTGAGGAACCCTTGGCATGTGTGGTGCGAACGTTCCTTCAGTTCCCCGCTCACTACTTTAGTTCCCACTTGCAATTAGTTCCTGTTTCCATGGTTTCGTCTCATCCTGTCTTATACAACCTCTCAGTAAATGTGTACAGACATGTTAGGAAAAGAAATAAAGCTTGGAAGGACGTAGCAGAGATCATTGGTGCGTCTGGTGAGTGTACGTAGCTAATACAATTAGCTTGCTTTGCTACTCTGCACATAGCGTGAACAGCACGACGAAGTCTCTCACTGATCAGTGCGTTACTTAATTTGTGTTTAGACGTTAGCTGTAGTTTAACTAAAAAAAAAAAATAAAAAAAAAACGCTGAGCAGTGCACACCTAAGGAGTTCTCTAGACTTAGAGCTTCAGTACAACATCCACTAAAGCAAAATGCTAAACAGCGAGCATGCTAGTCATTATGTGTTGATACATAAGCTAGCTAATGGTATACCACCCGGTGGGTACAGACATTCCAATTCTGGATTCTGATTGGTCAGAAGGGGACGCACCAATAAATAGATACAAAAAAAGTCTTCCCTAATCTTCTCTTGAGAATTCAGAAGAGTAGAAACTGCACAAGCACACGGAGATATTTTCCTAAAGGTAATTTGCATATCATGCATATTCATACATCAGTGAATTTTAATTAGGTTAAAGGTGTAGAAATGTTCCCAGGTCATTTCAGTGCTTTATTAAACATATTACACAATGTGCTATTGAACCTCAGATCAGTGTTTAATAGTTTAAAGCAACACGTTCTGTGAGCTGCAAATAACACGTCAGTCAAACTTGCCAAAATCGTGATCTCATTAAGCAGCCTGTTGTCTCAAAAGGTTAACTGACTTCTCCTGATTTGGATCAAACATTGTTTTATGCCGGTTAGATTTGCTCAAACATGAAGATGAAGCACCTGCTTTGCATTTTTAAGGTCTTTAATCCTCCAGCGACCTCCAAGCCGCAGCACGTAGGTGCGGCGTGGGTGCGTTCGGCTCTAGGTGCGAATTTCCCGGTGCCTCGGGGGAGCCGGCAGAAACAAGCAAATGGGAATTAAGAGAACTTTTTTGCTCGGTTACTTCGTTCCAACTCGAGTAATGAGACAAGGCTCCCCGTGGCTGTAGGAGCAGCTCTTAATAGGCAGCGAGAGATGAGGACAGAGGCTACGTGGAACGCCGTGGGAATGAGGCCGGATCACACGCTCCGGAGACGCCGACAGAGCCATGATTCCGCTTCAATTATGGCGCGCTGCACCTGCCGGACCCCCGCTGATCCTCCGATACAGCCACGCCGGCCTCGGGATTCTGCAAGGCGCCAGAACAAGTCTGATATAACGAGGATCAGCTGCTTAAGTACTGCTATTGATCACTGCTCTGGTTATAACAATGGATATCAGAAAGGGCTCTTTCCATCGACATGGGTCTCCACTGCAAAAATATTGGCGCCCATTGAGAACACATGTAGAATGCACAAAATTTCTGCATAATGATTCACTTATTTACACTTATTTCTATTAAAAAAATAGATACATGTTGCAATAGTATTCGTACCATGCCCCCCCACCACCATAATTATTACACTATAGTGTTGCTGCCACAAAGTCTCTGGATTTTAACCGTGTTGAAATCCTGTGCTCTTTAAGACGCTACCCTGAGAATATAAAAGCTTAAAATGAAACGCATGGAGGAAGATTGTCCAACATCGTCTCCTGCTTCGTTACGCATCACAGGGAAGGATTCCTGTTCGGTTATCATCTGTGAATTGTGTGGGTGCCAGTACTTTTGAAACCATCCTTCTGTTCAAGGTCCCCATATGCTTAAGGTGAAAAAACACCATGACTCGTTGCATGTGATATTCACTGGATTTTTTGCTCACTTGTTTTTTTACTCATCTCTGTCTAATCAGTCGCAGGAACTACCATATGGACCTCATAGACACGTGTCAGCACAGAGCAGCATGCTAACTCTCGCTGGCGCTAACGCTAACACACCACAAACTGCTCGTCCATTACAGCACACTCTTTAGAAAGGCTTTGTCTCAAATCACCTCATCAGCAGCAGGCTGAAATGATCCAACTCTTCGTCAACGAGGGACTTGTATTGTTAAAACCCGAGCCCTTTTATAGACTTCAGTGTTCCAGGCTAATAAAACACTCCTTTCTCCTGGTTTCTCGTCTTCATCTCGTCCTGACGTGATCCAATTCAGGTGAATCTCTTCAAAGGACAACCCATGATCATAGAGAGTGGATGAGTGACTACCAGCGCTTGGCACGAGGGAAAATAATAAGTGGCGGTAATCATTTCTGGCACTTTAACCCGGTGTTACATGGCAGGATTTCGCTGTTGCAGACAAAATTTGCACTTCGTGAAATCATGTTTTTGGTTGTGAGCCTACATTATGACGTGCTGTTACGAACAAAGACAGCTGAGTGAGGAAAATTATCATATAATCATAATGTGATGAAGTGGAGTTACTGCTACTCTTATTATTTTCCTATAACAGCACGTCTGGAGGTGTTTTATTCCTCTTATCCCAGAGCAATCACCTTTTTAATGACTCAAGAATAAAACGTCCGAGTTTTTTTCTCAGTTTACAGTTACATTTCACGTTGATGAATGCTCGCGAAACAGGTTAGCTGCTGTTCTCGCTTACGCTATAGCAGCTATAAACAGTAGTTCCCTCACCAAGCCATCTTTTTTCTCTCTCTTGAAGTTACTAAGAGAATAAAGTGCAAGGCTACCTGCATACTGTATGTGTTGCATAAACATCTCGTTGCTTTAAGAAAACCTCGTCATATGAACACTTTTGTTTTCGTTTGCGCATGTGGAGTTACAGTTCCCTGCGAATGAGCAAGAACGTGTCAGAACGAGCGCATTAATATGAACCAGTCAGAGCTGCTGTTGTAGAAAATCTGACCAATCAGAATCCAGACTTCAACGGCGCTGTGGTGTTAAACGAGATATCTCAGCCGTTAAATGGACTTCCTGTTCCAGTAATACTGTTATTATTAGCTAGACAGTCCTTTTGAATCTGTGGCTAGTCATGGGTAAAGCGGATATAAAAAAAAAAAAACAGAAGCACTACTCAAAAGCCTGGTCCACTAAAGCACCGGTGAAAGGAGAAGGAATGATATAAGAGCTCTATAGCAACACCGTATGCACTAAGCGCTCAACACTGGGATGAAATGTCAATCATATATGAAGTGATGTCGGGCTGTGAAAAGCTGCCTCAGTGTCAAATCCCCCTCTTGTTTTAGCTAACAATGTAGTTGGCAAATAAAGCATCTTCCCAGAGTGCTAATTAGCTTATTATCTTATCTGAGGCTAACGAGTGAGGGTGTTATCTTCAGGAATTATCAGCTAAACATTATACGCTGGATGTAAACCAAAACAGCATGTTAGAGAAAGTATAAAGAATTATCTTCATGACACATACATCTTTTTTGTAGCTATTAGCACCTTTTTTCGCTTGAGGTGTTGCTTTATCTCTAATTCAAAGAGAAGATTCTCTTGGCATGATTAGCGTTTATTAGATTAGTAGCGTTCACTCTCGCGCAGGCATTCAGGAGACCTGGCTTATCACTAAGCGGTCGCTAGCTAAAGGTGCCTCAGGTGAGGCTAATTAGTGAACTTCAAAGAGGTTCACTGTGACTAGCTTTATGCTTCTTTTTTTTATAAGCTGAATTAATGATATGCTTCATTTTGTCTTAGCAAAGATGCTACGTTCATCAAATACAATAAATACTGTTACAGCAAAACACTTGAACTGAATCCCTGTTAGCATTAGCTTCAGCTCCGATTTCTCTCAGAATTACTCACATATAATAATGTTCGTAAACCTGACAGGATTTCTAAGCGAATTTTACTGCTAGCTAACTAAAATGAGACACTACATAGGAATTCCTGGAGGATTTTAATGTTAAAGTGTGTAATCTTTACTGCTAAAGCTAGCCAGTAAGCTAACATAAGCCAAGCCGACAAGATTTCTATGAAAATTTCAAAACATGTCTGTTCATATGTCTATTTAATTAGCGAACCACAATGACCTAACTCTGCAGGAACTCTGGAGATTTAAATCATATTCATGAGCTTTTATCATTCATCATCTTGATCATTTATACTCGTTATCTTCCATGCTAACACTGGCGAGCTAGGAGCTAACAACCGAATTTTGGAGAATATTTTAGAATCATATTTCTAACTGTTTCTAATTTGCACTCATTTCATGAGCCACGATTTCGGAAAAATGTCATCATTTTGTTAGCTAGCTAACAAAGACTAACTACATTTACAGGAATTCTATCTTTGATGTTCTGTTTGCCGATCGCTCGACCTCGTTTATGTTTGTGGATTATTCTCTCGGCTGCCGATTTTGTACCTCTGCCCAGCTTGTGTGTGTGTGTGTGTGTGTGTGTGTGTGTGTGTGTTTATACAATAAACTCCATGAGTTTTACTAAGCCATCTCCTCACCTGCGCATGCGTCCCACCCAACACCGCACTCGTGACAGTCACAGCTAATACTAGCCACCTGGCTAACATGCACTAACCTCATGATAAATTTTAAGTCATACTTATACGTGTTCGTTCCTGTCACTGGCAGGCTAGCAAATATGCGCTAACAACAGAATTTCTTTGACTAATTTTAAATCCTATTTTTAAATGTATCTATTTAGATTGTTACCTCATCATAACCTTTACTACTGCTAAATGCTAGCTAGCTAAAGAATACATTTCCACAAGCTTTACTGTTGCTAAACGCTAGCTAGCTAAATAAAAATCTGCTTACTTCACAGAAATTCTGGGAGAATTTTTACATCGTGTTCATAAATGTCAGCATTCATTGCTAACGCTAACTATCTGGCTAACGTGAGCAAAAGTCTCAGAGGTGTGTGATGTGACGCTCTCGAGTGAAGCAGCGCTTCCTTATCCTTCCTGTGTTCGAGGAGGACAGAAGTGTCTCGGAATCGTTAGCGGCCGGACAGAGCGAGTCCTTCACAGCTTCTCGCCCATCAAGGACGAACAAAAAAAACATGACAGGGGAGTATTAAAGAGAAAACACATCTGCTGTTGTCACACTCAAGCGCTCGGGAGGAAGCAGAGGCCCTAATGACCAACACACACACACACACACACACCTCACAAATTCTAATTCATTATTTTATGGGGCAGAATTCATGCTGGAGGCGAACAGAGCGACTCAAAGGCTAACACAATTATCTGTGTGTGACGGATGCTGCCGGATGTTTACGTGTTCATCTTGAAGACCGATCGTTTCCCGATTCAGCTGTATTTATCAGCCGTGTCTAAAGTTTGAGGCTTTAAAGCTCGCCGTATTTCATTTATTAAGATCTCGTATGGAGACATCAACATAAAGACAAGCCTGAGTGCCGAGTGCCGGGCGCTTGACAGATAATTGGACACAGTTAGATAGCTCTGAGCTACACGCTAACAAATGAGTGCTAGCAAAGCTTTTTGGGGGGAAAAAAGGGGGGAAGACTGCATTCGGCTGGTCAGCTAACTGTCGTGAATTGTGGGTCTGACTAAGCGCTTTCCCGTGCCGGTGTCATTAACATGCCAATCAGCTGGGCCGAGAGAACCCGACACTCCAATCAATCAAGGCGATTGCTTGTGTCACGAGACGGCTGCAATCAGCACCGAGGGCTCGACCTGTTGCCTGCACTTAATCGACACGGCGCGTTTAGTTAACATCACCACAAGCCCTGCATCTTTAGGAGTCAAGCCTGATGGCGTGCACAGCAAAATAATGCTCGGGTGAATTTAGAGACGGCTGACAGGAGTCACAGTAAAGGCTACGCAATTTACACACTAAACTGCGCAGAGTGGAAATGTTACACACTGAAACAGCACGAGTGCTAAAGTCCACTTTACGCTGGACGACGTTGTTGCCTACCTAACCCCGACTTCACACAGACACGTGAGCTGCGCTGCCGGACGCACCGCGGTCACGGCAAAGAGCAGCAGCGCGGTTCGGCTTTAAGCTGCTTTTGCTGCTCCACCATTCAGTCATGAGGCGGATTTACATTTCCGGCATGTTTGTTCCGTTTGTTTGTTTTTTGTTTATTTTGTTTGCGAATAAAGCACAATTACTTCATCATTCTGATTTTTTGATTACTTGTGTAGTCCTTTACTAGGTGTATAACAATCATAATAACATTTTTATTAATAATAATGTCAAGAACAGTTCATTTTCATATCACAGATAACGTGACACCTCTTGTAGCCTGATTTATGATACAGTCTAATATAAAGAAAATACTATACGGAAGATAGCCGACTAAATAATTTTCCTCCCGTTCCTGCCCACGCGCACGAAGCTCCGCCCCCGGAGCCTGTGGTGGCCTGTAGAGTTTGACTAAAGTTAGCATTAGCAAGCGGTCATGGCTTTCAACCTCTAAGCGAACACGTGAGCTTCGGCTCACGCTGTTTTATGACGATGATCCAGCGTACATTCGCTTTCCTGGTTTTCTTTGAAACGAACTCTTATGGACTTTTAAGCTAAAGTGTTAGCATTGCTAGCATCATTAGCTACATGCTAAACATGCCAAGTTACAACACTGTAAACACACAAAATCTTGGCTCACATCAATGAGGCTGGGCTAGAGAGTCTTCTCTATCCTGATCTTCTTTGTAATGAACTCTTATTTCCAATTTTGTTGTTGTTTTTTGTTGAGAGCTCTAGTGCAACTAGTCTAGTGTTTGTTGCATGGACGCTTAGCTATATAGCGTTAATGTTATACTGCAATGCAACAGGAAGTGATGCGTGTGACTGCTTGGCCTGTTGCACATTGGAGCTGTTAGCATGCAAATAGCGCTAAAGTGTTATAAATGTGACCGGATCAGTGTAAGTGACGAGTAAAAGGGACTTTGTAGCATAAATGTGCATGCATTAGCATATACCAATAACAGTCACACATATCAGAGGCTTTGGATTCAAGCAGATGCCTTAAGATTTTTTTTTTCTTTCTGGAGTTTCTAGAAGAGTTGAAGGAAAACGGCCGAGCCAAGCGCTTTGGCAAAACAAAAGAGTCGCTTTCAACAAAGCTTGTTCTCAGCAAAGCTCGTTTTCAAGGTCGTTTCAGAAGAAACAGACATCCTGCGGGCAAAAACTAGCCAAGAAAGAACCCGACGGAGACGATAAGAAGCAGCGGAAAGTTGTGAAGGTTAAGCCGAGGGCTGGGGTTAGCTTTAATCACAACTAAATTCTTAAAAAAAAACTCGATCCAGAAGAACATGTAGGAATTCTGATGAATTATGCATGCGTGTGTGTTTGACTACGCTAATTGCATTACTCTATCTCGAGACACTTTGTCCCCAAAATCAGCTGCCGTTACACATCGGAACGTAAACGCGCAGATGATGATGAGGACACGTGGCGTAGCCGTGAGCACTATTATCACTCGAGGTGTGGTAAGAAAATGACAACACGTTCGTGTACTAAAGCAGGAAGGTGAAAACAAGACTTCATTTGAATATAAATGGAAGCCAGATGTTGAGCTCAGACACCATGTCATCTCACTGTACCTGCTTTACTCGCTCTGTGGGTAGAAAGTATACAAGGATACAAAGTATACACTTAGGAGTTCAAAAAGAATAGAGACAAGATCGACCTCTGAGCCAAACAAATTTTTAACATCTGAAATTCTAAAATGACTGCAAATTCCTGAAGTTAAAAAAAAGAAAAAGTAGTTAAAATACCACAGAACAATAGTATAAAAATAAGTTGTATGATTGGACTGGTGAGGGAAAGACTTATATATTGCGAGCGTTAGCAGCGTTAGCTCTTGATTGCACAAGCAACAGGGAGTAATATTTGTAATAAGTAATCGCTCGATCGGATAGACACATCTGCGTGAAAAAGCGGCAGATGTTGAGGACAGCCGGGGCGAGTTTTGGCTAGCAGAGTAAAGGGCAGTGTGTATTGATCGAGCTCTCAGCTCGCTCCCACTGCTGCAACTCGCCCTCGGCCGTCTCTCCATCACCCGTGCTGCCTCGTTCCTCCTCCTCCTCCTCCTCCGCCGTCTCGCTGTCCATCTCTCCTCCCTGCCAATAAACACCTGACGGGCCTTTTAGACTCCTCATCAATATTTAAGCACTCCTCCCCTCTCATTGACTCAGCAATTATGGCCTAATTGATACGAGATTGATTAGCATCGAGAGCGGGCGCCGCTCCTGCGGAGAGCTAACACACGGGTTAAAATTACTTTCTTAGCAAGAGCCGCTGTATGAAAGCGATCGACCGGGCCGAACGGAGAAGAGGCATAAAAGCCGGATTTTTTTTTCTTTTTCGCAAGCTCTAGAGAATGATGGGAAAAAATTAACTATTGAAGGAGTTCAATCCTCCACGCTATTGAGTTTTCTAGTAATAGAAGTCAAGGTGATCGGATTTATATAATAATTTTGAAATAATAAAAAGTCCAGTCATGTTGGCTAACTGATGTTTGAAGCAAAAGAGATGAAGGTCACTCACTTTTTTCCCCTCTCACTGCATGTTTTCATCCAAGTGTCGAGCAAATTTAATGTAACGTTTTGAAAAGGCAGGCGAAGGGAAAAAACGTGGGTTATTGTAAAGCTATTTAAATGCAACAGATCAATTTATAGAAGGAAAAAATGAACAAGGATAATAATAATAATATTATTATTATTATTATTATTATTATTTGTATACTAGCATGCAGAGTAATGTAAGCTTTTTTAGGTTTGCTATATAGATGTGTTAATTTTTCAAACCCAGTAACGTCATCAGATGAGCTCCAGCCAATCACACGCAGCCATGAGACTTTGTTCCAATACTGTTTTTTTAAACACGCATTGGCTGCTTCCCCTCGCTGTTCCTCATTGGTCTAATCCCTGCTGTCTTTGTAAAAACCATTTTGTTCTATGACCTCTTACCCAGAAGGCACTGCAGATTGATTTCAAACCCTTGATATAATCGTAAACTTACAATTTCAAAAAATATATTAGCAGTGTAGGATTTCAGTACAGTCTCATCCCAGTAATAAGACACTGTGATCCTTTCCCCCACTAGTGAGCTAGCTCATTTACATGCTAGCTATTTAACAAGAAAGCCAGCTAGTTAGCACAATAGCTAGAAAGAATATAAACCTTGGTCTATAGATTTTTGTGGAAATTAGTTAAGACAATGCTGATAGTGTTTCAGTTATTCTAAAACTTCCAGAAGTTTGACGCATGAACTCTAAAGTGCTTAGCCAGATCAGTTCGTCATGCTACATCCATGCTAGCTTTGGTTTAAACTTCATTCTTCAACATTTTGCTGATTTTTCACTTTGGTTTATAGTTTCCTACATTACCCACAATGCTATTTGACTAGTCCCTTATATAGGTGCACTGGGATTTAGCCCTCACTTCATCTCAGACTGGAGAGAGTGATGATGCAGCGGCGCTTTAGTCCTTCAGTCAGTCCTGCTCGCTCACCTCCTCATGCTTTTGTTTTCCAGAGCTAACAGCGAATCCTGAGTGTTCTCCATTATCTATGAGATGTTTCGTATAACTGCGCTAGCTATAGCAACGTCCTCCTGTGTCACCAGCACGACACATAACCGCTAACTTTTCACAAGAACACTGAAAATACATCACCAACCAACTTCCACCACATTCACTACACGTACTACAAATATGTCATGTTTAATGTGTTTCAGGTTGGAGTTTTCACTTCCCACCTTCTTATTTTTGGCTGAAAGTACAGCTATTTCAGCTAGAAAGCTAGCTATTTTAAAGGTTAGCTCGCTAATCGGAAAGATGAATTGTTCTGAAAAAAGTGGAAACGTGTGTAGCCACCTGAACGCATTGACATTCCCTAATTTCCTACTCACAAACAATATTAATCCTAGTGCACAAGCGCACACTCGTGATACTTTTATCGCTATATCACCTTTTTGAACTAAACAAAAACTTTCATGATGTCTGATATTAAAATCTCCTTAGACTCCTTTATATTTCCAGTCCCTAAAGGGATATGCAAAAAGACTAAGCTAATATTATAAAAGTGCAGTGTGGACGATCCAGGCATCCTTGGAGATTAAGTTATTAATTATGTGCCCTTTAACCAGGGTTTTATGCACGTAGTCAAATACACAAATTTATAAAGTGCCCTTTTATTCAGTCGTATGTTTGTGACCGCAGATTGAGTCCAATCAAGAATAAAGGAATAATATGGATCCATTAGGAATAGACACACACTGTGCTCTAATGCTTTTATCCTCACACACACACACACACACACACACACACACACACACACACACAAACTCAAAGCCCACTCCTGTGAATTTATAACAAAGAGTCGGAGCGTGGTGAGACAGCATCAGTGGAGCGTCGATTGGCCCCGCCGAGGCTTCAGTCCGGCTCTAATGTTCCTCCACAGTGCTCCAGGGAGGGCAAAACTGCAGCCGTGTCACTTTATTGAAGAGGCTAGTGCTTTTATTATTATCGGGGGTTTTTTTGCCAGGAAAAAAGGCTTATTGAGCCGCAGTGTGTGGGCCGAACGCAGTGCAATCTGAACATCACACGCCCTCGGAGATTTCCCAGCATTCCGCTTTGATGGCGTGTGACAGGATGGATGTGTTGAGGAGCGGTGTGAGAGAATAGCTGACAGGAAGCATTTTAAGTAAAGATTGGGGTTGAGAAATAAATGAACAAGCAGAACACTCACATTCACTCATTCCCTCATTCACTCTCACAATCTCACACATTAATATTTAAAAAAACAAATACCATCAACCAAAAATAATAAGTGTAAGCCTTTTTTTTTTTGAGACACAGAGGCCACACCTCTTTTACTGAGAAACAGAGGCCACGCCCCCTTTGCTGACACACAGAGGCCACACCTCCTTCACTGAGACTAATACTCAGAGGCCACACCTCCTTCACTGAGACTAATACTCAGAGGCCACACCTCCTTTACTGAGACTAATACTCAGAGGCCACACCTCCTTTACTGAGACTAATACTCAGAGGCCACACCTCCTTCACTGAGACTAATACTCAGAGGCCACACCTCCTTCACTGAGACTAATATTCAGAGGCCACACCTCCTTCACTGAGACTGAGACACAGAGGCCACACCTCCTTCACTGAGACTGAGACACAGAGGTCACGCCCCCTGATTTAGACTCAGAGGCCACGCCCCTTCACTGAGTATCTATATTTCCAATCACTCTTGGATTTATAGTTCCACATTTGTAATATGGCAATTTCTTTTCAGTCATAATTGACAGCGTGTGTTTTAACACTTTTTCTGAGCAGTGAGTGTGACTCAGCCGAGTGACTGCGTTCCTGCTGACAGCTTTGGATTCTTCCTGTGTTGGTTTTCCATGGCGCTCCGATGCGCCTGTCCAAACTGTGATAAACACAAATTTATTTACCATGTGACTGCACAATGACACTTCCACTGCTGGCCTCGACTGTTTATCACAGCTCCAAATATAACATCGGCTTCATCTGGGCCTCGCTACGAATAATTACTAACAGCCCTTATTAACATAAACTGATTATTAAAGAGACAAAATTTCAGTGTGACTCAGAACAAGGACTTTCCACATCATTACATGTAATTATATATGACTGAAAATGTAAACATGTAAATATTCGGAAAGATGCAGTGGTATAAGGGGAATAAAACACTTCAGGACATTCTGTTAGAAGAAAATAATCAGCTTCATGGTGGTAACAGTAACTCCGTCATCACATCACCCTGCTGTTGATTAATTTCCTTTAACAGCACCACACTGATTTATTCCATACTTATGAATGTGAGATATTTCTTCCTGCAATGTCAGCTCTCTGGGTTCACACATGAATGCAGTTTTATTATAAGTTTGTGTTTAGCGTGATCAAGAGGCTATAAGAGCATTCCTTGTTTACCCACAATCCTCTGGGGCAGAGGTTAAGAGTGTAAAGCTGGAAGCTCTCTGCTTTGAACATGACAGATTTAACCAAAAGGACGCTTCATTACGCCGCTAAAATAGCCGTGGCTTAATTTGTTTCTGGAGCGATTATGACTTCGGGATTGGCTAATTAGGGGCGCTAATTAAAAATTCCCCAAGACTGTTTGTAAAGCATTAAGTCACACTGATTGAATGCAAGATCCCTGTCGAAATCATGCTAATGCTAACTCCGCTTTGGCTTGTTCTTGTTAAATGAAGCATGCACGATTGGATGTGGGTTTACGTCTCAATCCTAGCGTGCCACATCATCCATGCCTTTCTGTGTTACACTCCACAGGGAGCAACCGTGTGTGTGTGTGTGTGTGTGTGTGTGTGTGTGTGTGTGTGTGTGTGTGTGTGTGTGTGTGTGTGTGTGTGTG
>JAQQZU010000033.1:28185273-28196720 GCA_030068025.1 Parauchenoglanis punctatus
TCCCTCCCACGCTCGCGCTCGCTCCCGCTCCCTCCCTCCCGCTCTCCCTCCCCCTCCCTCCCACGCTCCCTCCCTCCCGCTCCCTCCGTCCCGCTCCCTCCCTCACCTACCCGAGGCTGGGAGCGATGCCGGTCTCGATGAGAGGAACGTTCGGCTGCCGGCTCTCCTTCTTCTCCTTTTCCTCCGGCTCATCAGCAAACCTGAAACAGGAGTTTCCCCAGAACCTGAACATCGGCACACCGACACCTCATATCCGTCTACTGAACTCAGATTCCATCATTTTACTGAAACCTGTGAAATATCAAGTGTGTGCTTGTGTGAAATATGTAAAAAGCACATTTTACCATGAACACTCCTCCTAAAAAATTCCCACAAAGCATTACTTTTAAATTTCTTATGCTGAATTAACATTTTGTTCACTGTGTGTGCAAATAAAGGTGTTGCTGTTCTACTCATTTCCTTTAATCTGAGCAGGGTTTTTCCTACATTTGTGGAATAAACTTATTAATACCACTGAACCAGGTACAAGACAATTTACTGCATAAGGAAGCGAGTCGATGTCTGATGGGACTTTAGAACAGGGCTTCCCAAACTAGGGATCATGACCCCACGTGGTGTCGCTTGATTTACACACGGGCTCGCAAGAGAAACTCACAATCTCCCCCTTTGCTTCGTTCACTTGTTTTACTAAATAATAATCGAAATATTGGACTTTGTGCACTAATATTTTGAAACGCCACCAGGGATCACGTTTTACATGTTTAAATTAACTTGCATAATTCAGCAATAAAAAACATCACCCATCAAGCTACCTCTGCTAATCACACCAGCCTTGTGTCTCAAATCAGACATCCTGTACTAAAGCGTTATTGAGCACCTCTCCGGTCACCTTCAGACCTACTGAAAGGTCCGTTTTGTGTCTCCCCCTTCTGGATTTACTAGACGTTAGATGATGATGTCATGAGTTCACGATGTCAGCAAGATTGAACTGCATTTTCATAACCTTCACTACGGGTGCCAATAATTCTGGAGCTGACTATTGTCAGCTGACTATTTCGGTCTGCGTACCTGTCGGAAACTTTCGGACTCTTCAGCACGACCACGTTCTCTTGATCTTTCGCAAACTCCACGACCAGCGTGTGTCCCAGAATCCTCAGCTGATGGAGCCTCCTCAGAGCCTGTGACGAGGTGAGGGAGAGGGAGGGAAGTGAACCAAGCAAGGCAGCGCGGCTCGGAGCCGGGGTACAGCAGCTGCACTTCTCTCACACAACACCGTCCGGATAAGCGTCCAGCACTGCAGCTAGCCTGATCCTGATCAGTTTAGCTGACTGGATGTGTTGGGGATGTGTGAGGGAAATGACCTCTGACTGGAGTGTTACTGGGGTGCGCTTACCTTCGTGGCTGAAGTCTCGCTGGAGAACGTAGCAAAAGCGGTGTGTTTCTACAAACAGAGGTGAAATCATTTAACACTCGGACAAGCAGCTGTGCAGTATTAGATGAAGATGCGTCGTTACGGAGACGTACTAAAGGGCCTTTATTGGAGAGCACGCGCACGGACGAGGCGCCGAAATACCGCAGCAGGTCCTCCTTCTCCTCTCGGCTCAGGTCCGCAGGCAGGTGTCTCACAATCAGGGTCTTACTGCGCTTAGTGTGGGCGCCGTCCTCGTCCTGCTCCGCCATGACTCACACCTACAGCACACGAACACGCGCACGCACGCGCACGCGCACACACGCACGCGCACTCAACTGTGAGAAATTATCAGACCAAAACTTATGAAGATTTCAAACTAAAGCTCAAGTGGCAGTGAGTTCACTAGAATGGTGAAGCTTGTGACCCTGTCAATCAAATCAGGAGGCGGGTCTAAGCACATAAACAACTTAATATTCATAGCAAGCAGAGTGAAAAAGGAGAACAGGATGCTGTTAGAAGAGAACACATTTAAAAATCCCTCGGACTCAGAGACGTGGTGGCTTTTTATTCCACTCTAGTGACTTTAAAAACCATCGCTGCTCCAGACGACCAATCACAGACCACCGCTGCTCCAGACGACCAATCACAGACCACCGCTGCTCCAGACGACCAATCACAGACCACCGCTGCTCCAGACGATATTCTGCGGCTGCATCTGAATACTCAGTATGTACCAACACCAGATAACTACCTTCTACCCGACCGTAGTACATACTACGAGCATGCAAGCGACTAGTAAGGACACGATTTGGACGCCACCATCTTTCCTGACCTTTGACCCGATGTTCACAGATAACTTACACCCACATATGCTGTGAAAATTGTAAAACTATATTATGCACCAGCAGAAAGGTTTAAACTGTTTAAACACAGAGACTGCCCTTGGACCCTACAGCGCCCGGCTTGGCTTCAGTCTGCTGCTCCTCTCGGGGACACGCCTCTTCTCGGCTTACTCAGGGAACTATGGGACGGCGTAGCGTGGGACGCTCGCGCACTCCACACGCAGTACAGCATCCAGGTGCTGTTACACACCTGCAGAGGGTTCAGACACACCACCGGTTACAGCTTCCATGAAACGCAAACAAGCATAGCATAGACGTCACGTGGCGACTTTTGGACCGCTACGTACTTTCTCCTGAAAATAGTCAGCAACACCGGTTTTGGTGTAAAATACGCGCAAACACACTCTACTGCTACATGCTAATGACCCTGTACAAGATTATCTAAATTAATCAGGCTACGCTAAGCTAAGCTAAGCTAAGCTTTACCCGGTCTCAGCGCATCCGTTTATCTTCCTGCTGTTAAAGTTCTTTTCTCATCAGCTGCCCACTGCGCATGTCCCAAACTGTTTCAGCAAAAACAAATAAAAATGAATCAAAAATAAAACCAGCTCACTAGTAAACCTGCCTACTAGCTAGCTAACGTTAACGTCATGCTATATTATGTTATGTTGGTTAGCTTAGCAAGCTAGCACCCTTAGCACGCGAATTCCTAATCAGGACACAGTGCCAGTAAAAGAAGTGTGAATTAACGCAAACAGCTCAAACAGAAACCTTTTATCTTCTAAAAGGACCACAATTAATATAATATATTTTTAAAGTTAATTGTAAATAATTTCGCGCACACCTACCTGGTTGAAATTGGCTCCACAAGCAGCGGCCGTATCTCAAATCGCACTGCTAGCGCCCTAAGTATTGCATTCTGTACTGGAAGCTATATATCGCCCTATATAGGGCACTCATCTAGGGCGCAGACCGCCATTTTAGGACACATCCCTGATTTAGGAAGGCGGGTTTAATCCAGGAAAACCGCAGGAGTTCTGATCGCTGATTGGTTGATAGACACGGCGAGCTTTAATTCGATTGGTTTCTGAATATGTCAATCAAACGTTCTCCAAGTTTCTGCTTTGTGAATGGTTAAAGACGTGACGTTACTTCGGTTTAGGATTTGATTGGTGCACAGAGGTGTCAGTCATTTGATCGTCCAGCCCACACATTTAAATGGAGACGAAACGACTGCTTTTGTCAGCAGATGTCAGTAATTCGTTTGTTTTTTTTCTCAGTTACGGTTGAAGCCAAGTAGGTGGGCCTGGGTAACTCAGGGTGGGCAAGGGTTGGAAAAGCAAAACTCAAGCGCGGGGAATCACTTAGAAGAACTTAAATGATTGCAGAAAGTGCCAATAAGTTGTAAGACTATGACGCAAGAGGCTTGTTCCAGTTCAAC
Source organism: Parauchenoglanis punctatus (assembly GCA_030068025.1). Classification (NCBI taxonomy): domain Eukaryota; kingdom Metazoa; phylum Chordata; class Actinopteri; order Siluriformes; family Auchenoglanididae; genus Parauchenoglanis; species Parauchenoglanis punctatus. The sequence continues at coordinate 28,188,968 of JAQQZU010000033.1, forward strand.
AAGCCTACTAGTGACCTGATTCACTTCAGTTTACACATTGTTTACTGTAGCACACACACACACACACACATACATACATACATATGCACACACATTAAAAAAGGCTTAACAAGAACACAACAAAAGGACTGTCACAGGGAGGTGTGAAATTCTACGGACAAAATATTGTTTCAGAAGAGAAAAACAATTCACGGAAATAGTTGTAGCTAAGATTTATTATATAAAATGACAGGGAGAAGGGGATGATGGGTAAACGTGGCACACAGAGACAGAAATGCAGAGATGGACTAGTGTGCAGGATTCCCATGAGCTAAGTTCAATTGTTATAGATTATTAATTATGTGTGTGTGTGTCAGTGTGTTGTGCAGTGTTGTTGCTGTTCTCAACACTGAATTAAGACCACGAGTGATTAAAAAAACAATGTGATTGTCTTTTCCCAGAATTAAACACATTTAGGTCACTTATATACTATCATTTTTAAATCTTTCTATATTGTATAAAATAATGATATATTTTTTCCAATCTTTTTTTTTTGGGCTTTTTTTCCATGAGCAGATTCAACAGGTCCAGAAAATCCTAAACTAACAGAAATAGGAAAACCTGACGTAACGTCCTTATACACAGTGAACACTCCTCACACAGAAAGGGGGGTTAAAACTTTTGAGATCATATCACTTGGGTTTTTTCCATTATTAAGTAACACTTTGTAACTTTTACTTGTGATTATTAAGAGATTTCACAGAAACAAGATGCACTGAGCATTGTGTTGTTATGCATGTTATTTCTTTGGCTGCCTGATTGTGTGCTGAAGCTGTGTTTAAACAGTCTCATTAAAATGGTACTAAGCAGCACAGCTTGATCTTTATTTCTGTGAACACTAAACAAACAAACAAACAAACAAATAAATAAAGGACAAAAATATAGCTACTGTACATTGCACCTGAAATAAAAGAAATCATTCTGCACGAATGACGCTCCTGAGACTGTGATGTCTTTATGAGACGTGCGGTTAGCATGATTGCTAACGTGGAGGCTTATAGATAGGATTTTAACATGATTTAAAGCAGTGCAGTCTTTTTATTATTCCTGAGAAGAAAATCAGAATAAAGTAGTCAGAGTTCAGACGTCTTAGATATCTGAGCTTTAATAAAAACCTGTTACTGTGATTGCAAGTAAATACTAAACAAAAATACTAAGCTCCCTGTAATAACCGTGTGTTAATTCTCTTATTCCTCAGCAATTAAAATTCTTTTATTCATTAATGATAAAAAGTCATCCTTCATAACTGCGAACAGTTACATTTAATATTTCTGTGAAACGAGTTAGTTCCTGTTCTCACTTGTGTTACAGAAGTCTGAGGGGGCGTGGTGCGGTGGTTAGCACTGTCGCCTCACAGCAAGAAGGTTCTGGGTTCGATCCCCGGGTCACCCAGCGTGCCTTTCTGTGTGGAGTTTGCATGTTCTCCCCGTGCATGCATGGGTTTCCTCCGGGTGCTCCGGTTTCCTCCGGAAACATTCTGAGTCATTCCCTCACCAAACTCTCTTTAAAAAATGAATAAGACAAAAAAAAAAAAAAAAACACAGAAAGAAACCAGAAAGTGTAAAACTCCTTTATTCTGAAGATGAAGCTTTGACATATATGTTATTTTTAAATCATTGTTAATAACGCAGACTTCTGGAGAGCTGAAATTCCTCCTGTCTGCCACCAGATGTCAGTGTTGTCCATAAAATGACCCGTTTTGATTCTGTCCCTCATTTCAAGTCCTCCTGGTGTCACAGATAAAAGTGAAAATATTGACAAACTGACTAGATTAAGAATATAATTCCCAGATACTTAATCCTTCTAGATAATAAATCCATGACTCCAGCATGTTTGTATGCAGGCAGAGAACGCACACCTGTTTCTCACACCGCGGTTTTCTCAGAGAGGGCCGCCTGCGTCCTGCAGCGTTTCCTCGTCACGTCTGAGTGTCTGAGTGCTGGGAGGAAAATGTAGGGAAGCGCTTTAATGGTGCTGATTCAGCAGACGCTAATAATTTAGCTTTAATTGGCTTTAAACACCTGACTGATTTACTGTATATGCTAGATCTGTTGTGAAGTCGGTGGAGAGAGTGAGGAGAGACTGAGTGCATGGAGGAGTCTTTTTGAGACTCCAGATCTACAATTTACTGTTTTGAGAAGATTTAATGTTCTGTTTTGTATAAAAATATGAAGTTAGCATAACCTGTCCTTATCCTGATGTTAAAATATTTACAAGCCAAAGAAGTAAACGCAAAAACTATTTGTACAAATATCGATGTTAATGGAGCTGTGTGTAATGTTTTAGAGCCCTCTGCTGATATGTTGGGAAAGGGGCGGAGCTACGCTGCTTGAGGGCGGAGCTCATTTCTGGGCCAAAGTAAACCGATGTAGTGACGTCAATTTCATGAGAATATTACAAAAATCAATAAATATATAACTCGGATTATTACAAGTCTAGACGTAAGAATGTTTAAATATTACAAACTGCAGCTTTAAGTCAGATCTGTACTCATTGTTGTTGTTTTGTGAGTCATGCTCAATGGTTACATTTAAAATATTACCAAACCACACGAGCTAGCATGTTTCACATGATGTTAGCAACATCAGTGACTATTAACTAAGCTAAAAACGGAGCACGTGTGCAAATGTAGACTGTTTTAATGCTGTTAACAAGAGAATGTAATATTAAACGTACATTAATATAATGTTAACAGCAGAAGGGCTCCAAACTGTAAGCTGTATTAGCACATAAAGCTTCCTGTCTTACATGAATATAAAATTAGCAGCTAACATTATTTCTCTGTGGCTGACAAAATATAATCAAGTTATGTAAGGCTTTTTTCACATACATAATATCTTATGTAAGATTTTAGCTGTATATAAATAATTTTTTCACGATACATATTTATTTATTTACAACACGATCATAATTTTTGTGTTAATATTTTCTTTCATGTAAAGTATTTTCTGACATGAATTAGTTCATAAATATTCCTTATGAAAAGAAGCCTATTCTTATGTAAATACTTTGCAAAAGTAAAGATTTCTTATAAAACATTTCCTTAAGCAAAGATTTTCTTACATAAAATAATTTCTTGCAAAATATTTGAAGTTTGTTCTTTCTTGGTTAAAATTTTCATACATAAATACAGATTAGTTTATTAGTTAGTGACATTTCCAGGTAAACATATTAGAAAATAATGAGTTTTAGCTACAACACTGAGGAGCATCATGCCTCCAATAAATATACAAACCAGTCTGAGAGTGTTGTGTCCACAGATACAAATCAAATGTTTGGGGTTTTTTTTTTAGCAGTTAAAGCTGATATTTAAAGCTATTATTTTATTTCTGAGAGAAAGAAACTCATTGAATTTGCATGATCCAGATGCTAACCATTTGTCCACATTTATTTCTTTTTTACAGCATACATGCTCATTTAATTCCTGCTAATTCTGACCAGCAGAAGAGTTTCAGACTGTAAAGAATTCTGTTTTTGACTCAATCTGTTTTATATAAAAACCAAATTAGCATTAGCATTATTATCTAAACCACATGAACTGCGTGATTGGTCATAAAGTGTATTTTCCGACTCGACCCCGTGCTTGGAGTCGTTCCTGTAAAAATATTGTCAGCGAGCCTCTAAATTCCTGTGCAAATGAACTCTTTTCTTCATGTGTGACACGGACATTCCTTCCAGCTGGGACACAATGCCGCCTTTCAGCCTGCGAGACTTCCCAGGTGAAGGAGGAGCACCGGACACTCGAGCCGGAGAACCGAGACGGGCTGAATCTCTCATCCGAGACGCGTCAGAGAGAGAAACGGCTGAGTTTTACTTACAGCGAATAATAGCTCAGCTGATGTATGCAAATTAGCAAAAACGTTTCTACTAACTTCTGATTTTAAAAACGTTACATCTGTCAGTTTTTCTGGGTGTTTTAAAAGCTTTTTACACAATAATTATAATCTAACGGACATCATTCTGGATTTCTGAGAAATGGAAGCATAAAGGTACCAAATTAGCATCAAGCTAAACCATCAAACACTTGCCATCTGTACAATAAATCTTAGCCAAGGTAAAAAAAAAAAAAAAAAAAACCTTAACCAGTGTAAAAAAAGAAAATTTCATAAAATGTGATATATTACAAGATACGTGCTTATCTAGAACAAACCACCTCGCACTTTTTCTAAAGAACTGAAAGATTTTCTCAAGTAAAGATTTTTATCAAGGAAAGATTTCTTATTTAAAGTTTTTTTGTCACGTGAAGATTTCTAACGTAAAAATTATAATAAGTAAGGATTTCTTACGTACAATATTATGTAAAGATTTGCTACAAAAAGTAGGAAGTTGTACATAAACTTTCTTGAGTTAAGGTTTTCGCAAGCAAAGATTTTCTCACGTAAAGATTTCTTATGTAAAGTTTTTGTAAAGAAAAGATTTTGTAAAGCAAATGTTTCCTCACATAAAGGTTTCTTATGTAAAGATTTTGTGAAGTAAATATTTTCTCATGTCAAGCTTTCTTATGTGATGATTTATCAAGTAAAGAAAAGATTTTGTAAAGTAAATATTTCATCACCTAAAGATTTCTTAAGTAAAGATTTTGCAAACCACAGATTTTGTAAAGTAAATATTTTCTCACGTAAATATTTCTTATGTAAAGTGTTTGTAAAGAAAAGATTTTGTGAAGTAAATACTTTCCCATGTAAAGATTTCTTATGTAAAGTGTTTGTAAAGAAAAGATTTTGTGAAGTAAATACTTTCCCATGTAAAGATTTCTTATTTAAAGTGTTTGTAAAGAAAAGATTTTGTGAAGTAAATACTTTCCCATGTAAAGATTTCTTATTTAAAGTGTTTGTAAAGAAAAGATTTTGTGAAGTAAATATGTAACATGTAACACTTTGTAGTTTCTCAGCAAAAACAGGAAGGGAATGACTGTTTATAGCTGCTATAGCATAAATGACAACAGGAACTAACTAATTTCCTGGATGTTCCACAAACTTTACAGAAACAATCAAAGGATACAATGTATGAGATTTTGTAGTTTAAATAGCAGAAGATTGTGATTGTTCTAAAATCACCGTGGTACAGGAGGAATAAAACACGCTTGGAAGTGCTGCAATGGGAAGGCCGTTATTTCACATTAGCGCAGTAAAGTGGCACCTAACGGGACTTCCAGACGTCACGTCCCAGAGTGCACCACGTGGCCCGCAGGCGTGGCTGCCATGCACCACAGTTTTCAGTTGCTTCCTAATGATCCTGTTTTAATTAATCCACAGTTTCAGTTTGATTTACACACACAGATGCTAAACTGGTGGCTACAAGCGCTCATTACATTGTTAGCTAACTTCACACAGTCCAATATGTTATTTTTCTAATCGCTGATGTAAATTAAATGATGTAAAGTCTGACTCATGATACCACATCAGATAACCGTCTCACCACTGCCACTTTCATTAGCTTGTTATAAGGCGTGAAACATCTTTTAAACGAGAGTGATATCAGAGCCAATCAGATTCCACAGCTGTGCTGCAGATGTGCGTTGAGGCTGATGAACAGGCTGCAGGATGGGCCTGTCAGGAAAGCAGATCAGATCCAGAGGCTTATCACATCAAGTTCTGAGGAAAAGCATGAAGCACTCATTCTGACATTTTTTTTTTCACTTGAATATATGGTTAAAGCCCAACTGGGAAACTTGCAGCTCAGGACTCAAGAGCTGGGAATAAATCAGACCCACAGACCAGCTTCATCACCAGTCCTGGGCTAATTTCACTAGATCACTGACGTTGCTAAATGTTTTTAAAATCATTTAAAAAAATCGAGAATTAATTTCGAGTTGCTGATTCATGTATGCAAATCAACTTTCCTCAATTACTTAAGGTCCTGAATCACGGTTTTATGTTTACGGTCAATTAAAGAATGAATCTTCTTGCCTGCTAGCAAGCTAGCTATCCAACTCACCGACGGTAAAGAGTGAAAAACAAAAATAAAATACAATGATGATGGCGTTTAATCAATTCTCCTGAAAGAACTAATGAACGATAGTCTAAAAAAATAACATACAGTCCTGCAGGAATTATTATAACATCATACCTGTACAATACTATAGTGTGTGACAGTAACTCCGCTTCATCACATTCTGCTAATACAGCACGACTCTGAGCTAGCTAACATAGCAAACCTAGCGCACCTTCACACTGTTAGCTACAGTTTTTAGCGTACTCCTAAACAACAATTAGCATCATGCTCCTAGGTTTGGTGTTTTGATGTGTTAGCCAAACAACTAATTCCTGCTTTCTGTCATATTACCAGACCCGGAACACTCACTTTATTAAAATGATTAAAGTTACACACTTTCAAAAGCGATGCGTTTTTAACGTTTATATAGACTGGTTTTAGTTTTAGAGAGAAATCCACCTTGCAGTCATTTGGGAAGAACGGCTGCTCAGCACTATGGCCATGGAGCTATATAAAGGTTCCATAAGAGGCACTTTGTGGCTCTTTGTGGGGAAAAAAAGCCCAAAAGCGTCTGCAGCAAACCTTCTGTAGGGAACCAAATCCAGATGACTGGTGCAGCAGCCAAATCCTCTCACAAATGCCTGTGTGTTTTCATGTATTTTAAGCTGGATAAACACCTCAAAATAACAGTGTGTGTGTGTGTGTGTGTGTGTGTGTGTGTGTGTGTGTGTTAACCTTCCTATAAATACAGAAAATACAGTCACTGAAGCAAGTGAGAAAATAAAAAGATTGACACACAACACACTGCCACACAATAGTAATTAACCCACGTTAGTTTGCAGTTGTGTTAGCATTCCATGCTAATTGTCAGGTTTATGATTTATGCAAGTCAGAGTTAATTTACACACCTCAGTATCTACCGAACGTTGGTGAGTTGTCGTTCCTTTTATTTTTTGTTTTTAAATCTGTGCTAGCCCTCTGACGGCGCTGCCTCTTCTACTATAAAGACCGCCTGCGACTGCCAGCAACAAGAAGTGTCATTTCTCTGGGTTCAGTGCGTCATCGGGGTATTAGCAGTCCCTGAGTTTCCCGGCGTGGACACGCCACTGCACGCAAAAGTATGAAGTTCACAAATGGAGGCACACAAAAGTGTCACCATGTCTGTTTTTGACTCACCACTGCTTGTTTATTTGTTCGTTTCTTTCTTTGCTTGCATTTTTAATATATGAATAATGGCAATATGAATAATAATACAATACTATTTTATGTCCTTGTTAAAAGAACTGATTAGGAAAACTGCATTTTTTAAAAAAATACTTCATTAAAATGTACTGTAATGGTGTATGATTATCAAAATTACAATATATTTGGCAATGATTGTTATAATTTTGGATTCAACCCAGCAAGCAGCATATTATGGCACAAAGTTATAGCAATCAGGCTAACACATGAGCTAGCATTATAGTTAACAGGCTAACACATAAGCTAGCGTTATAGCAAACAGGCTAACACATGAGCTAGCATTATAGCAAATAGGCTAAAACATGAACTAGCATTACAGCAAACAGGCTAACAGATGAACTAGCATTATAGCAAACAGGCTAACAGATGAACTAGCATTACAGCAAATAGGCTAAAACATGAACTAGCATTATAGCAAACAGGCTAACATGAACTAGCATTATAGCAAACAGGCTAACAACTCCAAGATTCTAGAAAAGGCTGTAGCACAGCAGTTATGCTCATACCTACATAGGAATAGCATTCATGAAATGTATCA
>JAQQZU010000033.1:28207844-28219407 GCA_030068025.1 Parauchenoglanis punctatus
ACACCTGTGGCCATGGAAGTGATTGGAACACCTGAATTTAATTATTTCGATGGGTGAGTGAATACTTTTGGCAATATGTGTATCTCTGAGGATTAATCAGTCTGATCTTGGACTGAATTTACTAAGACACCCAGTCCTGAAAAGATTGGCAACTGTCTTAAAGGCTGTTTTTTTGGAGATGGCCTTATAACCCTTCCCTGATTGGTGAGCAACAACAAGTTCTTCTCTGAGGTCATAGCTGATGTCTTACACACCTTATTGCTTCAGAGCACCAAACTGGCAAAACATCTGCTTTCATAGATGTAGTCACACTTCTTGATGATAAACTAATCTTATGCATTTCATTAGTAACACCTGGCTCTCTTAATGATTGTGCAAGTAGGAAGGGTGTACTTATTTTTCCCACCTGGTTTCTGAATTTTGGTTTATTTTTGGGGGAAAATATGACAACATATTGAGATAAGTTGCTTTTCTGTTGTTGTTGTCACCTGAAGTTATTGTTTGATTAGAGAAGATGTTGAGGACCACCCAGTTTTTATTTCGCCCCTGATAAATGAAAACAGAATTGAAAGAGTTTCTGTATCCCATGACTGTAACTTAGATTGTTTTCTTTTACAGTTTCAGCTTGAAGTGATGGATCAGTTCATGGGACCAGTTATTACACCTCCCGCACAACAGTGCTGATAAGTAATGAACGTGGAAGCTATTTTGTTCTGTTAAACCCAGCAACTCTGAATAAAAAGAACTTTCCCTGCTTAAATATGAGCCTAAATTGTTTGACTTAATTTGGACTAAAGCCTAGCAAACTAATGTTACTTAATTATAAAATGACTGAAAAACTTATCAATAATTTGATCTAGGAATGGGATCGACGTTAGCAAAAATGTTCTAACGAACACTTCCTCATGGTGTAACTCCAGAAGGTCCTTATAGCTTGGTGCCGTATGAGTGGCTAAATGATGCTAAGTGGTGCACTAGCAGACACTGGAGACTCCTTCCTTACATGCTAAAACTTCACCATATCAAAGATTACACAATCTATAGATTCTGTCTTATATTATTAAATAACGTGTGATATTTTTTATTTTTAAATTTTATATCCAGGAATGGTAATGAAACATTAAACACTTTGCTAATTTGATGCCGATCAGAATGTAATGTAATTTATCCAATTCTTGAAAACAGTCCCACAAACAGCACCTTGGCACACTCAGGTGTCTGTTGCTGCCAATCGTAATTGTTTTATTTTTGTTTACAAGAAAAATCTTATTTATACTGTTTTTAATCAACGATATGATGAGCGTAACCTGTACATATTATATGACGCATAATTGAATATCGGTTTCTTGTGACATATGGAATGCATATTGGAATAGATTTTTATCCATTTATTATGTATAATTTTTTTTGTCTATTCTTTAGTGTTCATTAGTTTGGTGTTTATTTGTTGGTAAGCTTTATTCATACAGTAGCCCTGTTTCCATAGAAAATTCGAACTTAAAAAACAAGGAATGAAAACACATGAATTTTGAAAAAACGTTCAAATCTTGTATAAAACAAAACAAGTTTTTCGCTCACGTGAGGTGGCTTTTCAGATGAATTGATAAATCAACATTTTGTAAAATTGAAATCGAAACACGTTTATTTTTGCATTTAAGTCACATGACATGACATGAGCAAATGGAAATGATACCTTTGTAAAAAAGAGCACACTGTATGAGTTTATCGTGAGAGAAAACCCAGCTTTAAGAAACAGAGCATGCACAATTGTGTTTTACATTCAGGAATTACAGCTCTCTTGTGAAAAAATAAATAAAAACTTTCTTTGTATTGACTTTTTTCACACTAACCAGCTTTATAAACGAACTCGCTTTATAATCACTTTGAGGTTTCGTGCTGATTAGGACAGTACGATGGAAACAGCAGCCGTCTTTCTGCACTGATGGAAGTTTGCTTCCCAGTTTTTTTTTCAGACTGCGCGATTAATAATGAATAATTTTTCATTCAAAATCGACTAAGTTGATTTTTTCCCCTTTTTTTCCACTTTTGTGTGACCTTGCCAGATTTTTCCTACTTTATATGAAACACTTTCTCACATTTTCATTAGTGGGAGAAAAATCCCCCTGAATAAACAGAGGACACACACACACACACACACACACACACACACACACACACACACACACACACACACACACACACACACACAAACACAGAGGAGCCTCTGTGTACAGGAATGCTTACTTTACACACTTTTTACCTTCTTTCTGAGGTTTTCTATCAGAGTGGGGAGATGATTGGGAGCTGTTCGATTATTGTAAACCACTGAGCATACGTGAGGATAACGGAGTGCTGGGAAAATTCTGGGAATGTTCTGGGAATGTATCACCTTCACCAGATCTTCAGAACCATCTGGTGAACGTTTAACCCCGAGAATAAACAAAACCCTTCTTGTGTGTGTGTGTGTGTGTGTGTGCAGGTGGGTGTGGATGGAAAACAGGGAAGCTGTGGTCGGATGGGTGGCTCGGCATTCCTTATGTATGCGGAATTTGCTTTTCCTCCTGATAATAAAGCATATAGGTACAGAGACTTACAAAGCACTCAGAGAGAAGTGGAAATGTTTAGATTATAAATAACTCAGAGTTACAAGTGTGTTACAGAGTTAATAAGTGTGTACAGTATAGCAACAGCTCCTTCACAGGGACGCTCCATCCACGTTATGTTGGACTTTTCTTGAAGTTTATCTAACATTAATGGAAGGAGCCTCCAGTGTCAGGAGTTAAAGGGGCCGGCTCACCCTTCCCACAATCCTCTGCGGCAAGTAGCGAATCATCATTTTCAATTCCACTGATATTCCAAAAACAATCCGGCGACATCCTAGACCATAGATCTTAAACTGTAACATGCAAGTAAAGATATTTTGTCATGGGATCCATATTTAAAATTCTTGAAATGTGTATATTTTAAATCCGTTGCATTTCCGTCTGGTTATTCTGTGTGTGATGGAGCAGAACAGGCCTCAGCCAGCTGCCTCGTGATTTGTTTCCCAGAATCGTCAATTATAACTAAAAATGGCTAAAAAGTATGACATCGTATTTTAATTATATTAATTAATTGTTATCAAATTGCTGTGGTGTAAGAGGAATAAAAGACTTTGGGTTGTACAGCTACAGGAAGATACTGAACACTGTAACTCTGCTTCATCACACCTCCCTGTCGCTGATTAGTTTCCTAGATCAGCATCACACACAGTGTTTTATTGCTTACGTTGGTGTGTATGTCCACAGGAATAATGCAGATTCAAAGTATCATCCTCTTGACTTTTTTAATATATTATAGATTATAGGTGTGTGTGTGTGTGTGTGTGTGTGTGTGTGTGTGTGTGTGTGTGTGTGTGGTTTATATAGTCCACAGTGTAGTCAAAACTTTCACGCTGAATAATTCCTCAATAAAATACTGAAAATCCTAAAACTTCCCTGTTGAAAATGAAAACAAAGGGAGGTCTCACTTTCTGTTTTCTCTTAAGGTCATGGGTGTAGGTTGATAAGTAATGGCCCCCACGCTGGGAGGAATAATGTGTCTTTCTGTTTGTGTTTTTGTTTTTCTAGCTCCTCGAGGAGGTTAAACAGAGCTCAGGAGGTAAGACAAATACAGCCTGCTCCACACGGGGAAGGACGGGTGGTCACCCGAGGCTTTTTTTTTTATTTAAATAAACCCTGCGCAGACAGATGGATGTTATTTCGGAAAACATCGCTACGTAAAAGCTGAGACTCGACTGAAGCGTCTTCACCGTCCTCTTGGGAGAAGCGAGGGCTACAGGAAACGTCTGAGCGGTCTTTATCCTGGGTTTAGTAATGGCTGGCGCGTTGACTCAGGAGTTTAGAGAAATGCAGGCGGCGTCATGGTAACAGTCGTTGGGGAAACTTTAACACGTAACAGCGACAGTCTGGGAAAGTTTGTGAACAATATTAATGATGTTTGAAGATAAACATAAAAAGAGTTTAAATCCAAAGCAAAATTGTCTGTGCTTGTTGGGGGGAGGGGCATATCATCTCTCTCCTGTCAATCACAGTGACACTAGCCAATCACAGGCATCTATGAGCACATTGTATGCAGAAGAAGGTAGATAGCCTTTTTTTCTCAGCGTGTAACATGAGCAGCAGAGCCAAAAGATGCGATTAGCTGGACTCACGCCTCAGAGGACGTACGTGTGATTGGCTGGATTCACGCTCCCTCTGATATGATGGAGATTAACTTCTTCTCTTATACTACATAATAACGCTAATGTCGCCACATGAGTTCTGTTATAAACCTTTTATAAATCATCCAGCCTCACGTTTGCCCTGGAACGAGTCATGTAAACTTTATGAATGTTTCGTAATTAAAACAAGAAAGTGATATGTATAATGACCTACGAATACATTCATCACCTGTCATAATGCATTCATAAGGGATTAGTCACGTCATTCTAAATATTTATCAAAGGTGATACAGGTTCTAGCAACGTTTATAATGCATTAGTAAATTGTTAATGAATTATAAGCATATTATGGCACTTTATATCGATATTAAAGAGATTCAGCCTATTTTATAACCGCTTGGTTTCTTTAGCAACGGTGTTATAATGTGCTACTTATAATTCATCATGATAATACTTCATAATGCATAATAAATACTCCTATAATGCAGGACAAAATAAATATAACAGTGTGTATAATACTTCATTAATGCTTTACTACATGTGAATATGTTCATAGTTTTTTTTACAACTATGAACTTCATAGAAAGTGTTAGCAAAAACCTAGTAGCTGCATTTCTACCAGTGTTATAAAGCAGTATGTAGGCTCTTTATAACGCTACTCATTTATGTCTCAGCTACATGAACAGAAGGGGTTATAAAGAAATTTAAAAAAAAATGTTTCAAAATGAAGACACAAAATGTATTTAAAATGTATATTCCTTGAAAAATATAGATTAAGAATTGTAAGAAAAAAGAGCAAACTCATAAAAAATTAATAAAATGTGTAAAGTGCAAGTGTAAATTAAGATTTTTCTGTTTATATTTAAAGAAATGTATATTAGTAGGAAAAAATTAGATTAAAAATGTAAAAGATGTTTGTTTTGAAATGCTGGCGTATGTGTTGATAAAAAAAAACCTTTTAATTGTATAACGTATTTGAAGAATTATATTTGTATAAAAATATTGCAAAAAAATATTTTAAAATGATTCGAATTAAGATTCAATAAATGCTCATTATTTAAAAAAAGCAGTCTATCACCTAAAATCCATTAACTTCTTCTCTTATACTAAACAAAGCACCTCTAATGTCACCTACTTCATATATAAAGGGCTCACATGATGCTTATAAATGTGTTATAAAGGCTTATAAAGCGGCTCCCCTTCTAATAACGTGTTAATGTGTTTTAGAGGCAGATTTTTTTCTAAACATGTTTCACAGATGATGCATTTTCACAGTTTGGACCTGCTGAGACCTTCATTCAGTCACACACGCACACACGCACACACACACACACACACACACACACACACACACACACACACACACACACACACGCAAACACACCTGATGACCTCAGCTCTCACTGCCTCGTCACTGTCAGTGACACAGAGAAGCTGTGAAAGCGTAGCCGGGCCACCCACAATCCCACAGTCCCAGAATCCTCCTGGGCGTTGAGAGAGAGAGGAGAGCGAGCGAGAGAGAGAGCGCAAGAGAGAGAGAGAGGAGTGTTCCTCCTCATACCTCCCACCGTCTCCAGCAGCCATATGGCATCGTTTGACTCGACATCTTTGCCTGACTCATCGCCCTTTTATAGTCGAGCTTTTCCAGCCTCTCAGACAACTGGTCACTGCATCGGTCACGGGAACACACACACACCCACACCCACACACACACACACACACACCCACACACCCACACACACACACACACAAAACCTGCCTTAAATGGTGCGAGAAGTGTGAGAGAGACAGATTTGGATTATATGTCATAATTTTTATCCGTTTATAGATACGTTTACAAGTTAGTTCCTATTCACACTTACATTTTAGCAGCTATAAACATCCATTCCCTCACCAGCCTCTTTTTTTCCTCTCTTAAAGTTAATAAGACAAAAAAGTAGCCTCTGTCCTGAAGATACAGCTTCACCTCTGACACATTTCCAACATATCAATGATTACAAATGCATTTTAAATCCTCTTACGTGAGCATTCGCTGTACTCGTCCCTGTGAAGGAGCCGTTGCTATAGAAACGATAAGGTACAGAACGAGCGCGTTAATATAAAGCCGATGAACGCTCTTTGGGTCCCTAACTTTGCTGCATCATGGATTTGAACACAGCTTCGTTTTAATTCTCAGCGTTAATAAATCTGTCCCTGCACTAATAAATCACGAGCACGGGTTTCAGCTCTGACACACAACAAAGCGTTTCAGATCACGTACAATGAGCTAATACGTTAAAGCATTTACGACCTAGTAATGTTGAACAGATTTTCAGTGGGTTCCTACAGGACAGACTGGATCAGTTTATACATGAAGCATTAGCTCGCTAATTTATCCAACAGTGTGTTTTTAATTTTGATGTACAGCTCATTTCATCACCAGCCTACAAGCCCCGCCCCTTCTCTTCTGGATAGACATCTGATTTGTTTTTATGGTGCACTCTTGTTTACCTTTCTTGGTGTGAAGATACTACGCACTCATTCTATCATCCTGATTCATGAGCTGCTGATGAGTGTCTGAAGACACACACACACACACACACACACATTTTTTTTGTACTTTCTTAACTTTGCATATTTACTTAAAGAAAGTTAGCAGCACGCACTCAGATAGCTCTTATGCTATGCTACATGCACATTATAATCCCACTTCAGTTTCCAGGAAACAGAACCAACATGGTAGACCACAGTCCAAATAAAAGGCTCGCAGTGTCCAAACGGATCGGACCACAGCACTGAGACAGTCCTTCTTCTGTCTAAAAACATTCTGCAATATATTACGCTCTCATCTCTCTCTCTCTCTCTCTCTCTCTCTCTCTCTCTCTCTCTCTCTGCTATCATTCCCAACAAGCCCTCTGGTGTGAGGCAGGCCTTTTGGGTGGTGCATGTTCCTGAACTCCAGGCACAGAATGAGGCCTTTATACAGCTCTGAGGTGTGTGTGTGTGTGTGTGTGTGTGTGTGTGTGTGTGTGTGTGTGTGTGTGTGTGTGTGTGTGTGTCTGTCTGTGTGTGTGTGTTCAGGAACTGGCATGCAGGAGAGACTGGCTGTGTAGCGTATGCCTGTGAGAAGTAAAGCTGCTCCTATATCACACTAGGTCAAAATAGAAAAGAGTCAAGAAACACCAGCTGCGGATGGATAGATAGATAGATAGATACTCTGATGTGACTGAGTGCTGGTTGATAGAGACAGAGACAGAGTGAGAGAGAGAGAGAGAGAGAGAGAGAGAGAGAGAGAGAGACAGAGACAAAGAAAGAGAGAGAGAGACAGAGAGAGAGAGAGAGAGAGAGAGAGAGAGGGAGAGAGAGAGAGAGAGAAGGTTGAGAAGTTACCTCATTTTTATTATTATTTTTATTTTGGTTTTTATTTTATTTTATTTTATTATTGTTATTGTTACTGTATTTGTTTTACTGAAACTGTCTCATTTCAATGCTTTAGCAATACTGTACACGTTTATGGTCATGCTAATAAAGCTCTTTGAATTGAATTGAAATTGAATTGAGAGAGAGAGAGAGAGAGAGAGAGAGAGAGAGAAGGGCAGACTGACAGATAGATATTTAATCTGCTGGATGGACATCAAACTAAGATTCTGACACAGATGCATGTAATCTCAGTAAGGATGTGTAATATTGCTGATTAAATTAGCATGCTGTAGATTAAATGCTGTAGATATCACTGATTTCTAACATGCAGGGTTCTCCATTAAATCCCTGTCTGCCAGCACAGAAACACCAACAGAGACCACTATTACATCCCACTACATCTTGTTTTACATCCTGTTACACCCTGTTACATCCCACTATATCCTGTTACATCCTCTAACATCCCGCTACATCCTGTTTTACATCCTGTTACACCCTGTTACATCCCACTATATCCTGTTACATCCTATTTTACATCCCACTACATCCTGTTTTACATCCTGTTACACCCTGTTACATCCCACTATATCCAGTCACATCCTATTTTGCATCCTGTTACATCCTGCTACATCCTCTAACATCCCGCTACATCCTGTTTTACATCCTGTTACATCTCACTACATCCTGTTTTACATCCCGTTACATCCTGCTACATCCTGCTACATCCTGTTACATCTCGCTACATCCTGTTTCATCGTGTTTTACATCCTGTTACATCCCATTTCATCTCGTTACATCCCGCTACATCCTCTAACATCCCGCTACATCCTGTTTTACATCCTGTTACATCTCACTACATCCTGTTTTACATCCTGTTACATCCCGTTATATCCTGTTTCATCGTGTTTTACATCCTGTTACATCCCACTACATCCTGTTTCATCGTGTTTTACATCCTGTTACATCCCATTTCATCTCGTTACATCCCGTTACATCCCGCTACATCCTGTTTTACATCCTGTTACATCTCACTACATCCTGTTTTACATCCTGTTACATCTTGCTACATCCTGTTACATCTCGCTACATCCTGTCTTACATCCTGTTACATCCCACTACATCCTGTTTCATCGTGTTTTACATCCTGTTACATCCCATTTCATCTCGTTACATCCCGTTACATCCCATTAAAAACCACAAACATGTCCAGAATCAGCCAACAGTCATCTTTTAAACCTTTATGACTTTTAATGTTTACATCATAGATATTTTTAACATATATCACATATATCATAAACGTGAATATTACATTAACATTACATGAATATTAGGCAGCCCAGCTGTTAGATTAGGATGATAAAGATGACAGATTATTCTCCAGAAATTCAATGATTCCACACATGCACTTGGTGTATTATTTAAATAAAACCTTTATTTCTTGTGTTATTCCCAAAAAATTGTTAACATTAGAAGAAGAGTAAAGACGTTGTACTGTATACTGTATATCCATTATATTGGTTTCATAGTCTCTCTAATAGTTGCTATCTTAACGCTGATGCTAAACCTCTTTCCATGCATATGCATCATGTTGGACAAGTAACCTGGATGTAAACAGAGGTTTATATAGACTATCCATATAAACATTTTTTATTATAATCCGCAATTGGAATGTTAAAAATATTTAATTTCGCTGTGTGATGCTTCAGCCATGCAGTTTGCACAATGATAAATCAGTGGCTGTAATATTCCTCAATCATGTCGTAGATAACTTGGGATAAACAGGAAGATTGTGGACATTTAATTTTGGCTGAACTGTCACATTAATGAAAGCTCTGCTCATGTTAGACTTCACAGTCATGTGTGACTCCATACTGTAGACAACTTCCTTAACATCTGGCCTGCATCTGCATCTACTCTAGCATGTGTTTGGCAGCACAATATGGTGACATGACATTTACCTACACCAGGTCAAAGGTCACAGCTTAACATACCCCAAAGTCACCAGGATCATGACTCAGGACAAATCATGTCTTACACATGTACACAATAATAATAATAATAATAATAATAATAATAATAATAAAAATAAAAATAATAATAATAATCAGTTCCTGTTGAGTTTGAGGTCCTGGCTGAAGGTTTGCATAATGATGATAGAAGCAGATAAGAATTTAGCCAAGGACATGTCTCGAACAGTTCTTACACGTGTTCTTGGCAGCGTCGGGGTTTAACTTTCCGGAGATATTTATGAGGCGATAATAACCATAACAGAGTGTGCAGTCCTTCGTTTCATGGTGATCCAACAGTGTGCAGAAAACATGACTTAATGAATAGCTTTACACACACATGGAGGGGGAGAAAAGAATCACAGAATAATATGGACACAATTTCCCAGGTACAGATTCAACTTCAAATTATTTCAACATTATTCAGAAATATTGTTTCCGCTGCTGATGTACACAGTTAGAAACATTAACACTTTCTGTGAAGGTGGAATTTATAATAAAACTTGAATAATTTCCTATCATGCTACAAAGCATTTATAATGCATTGTAATAATACTTAATGAAAACAAAAACCATCATCTAAAGATGTAATTAAAATAATTTATGCTGATTTAAAGGTATTTAAAGGTATATTAAAGTATTAACAGATCGGGAACAGCATTACTAATAATGAGATGAAGGGGAAGGGGCGGGGCTTCCAGGGGGTCCTACATAACTGTCAATCATTCCCGATTCATATATCAATTGGCTCATTTTGTAATTGAGCTGTAAAATAAAAATAAATAAAAATAAAAAGCTGTTTTGGTTTATTTTTGAGGGATCACTCGCTGTTAGAAGGGATACTCTGATGTGGAGCTCCTTCACACAATGAGTAAAGGATGTGCGTGAAAGCGCTGCGTTAAAGTTTACGAAGTGAACATTTTTGACATCGTTTCTTTTCGGTACAAAATTATAAAAATTACAAAATTCGGTTAGTGTCGGCATCGAACCAACATCTCATGTACCAAGTTCATTAAAAGTCTGTAATAAGAATAAGAATTTAGGGGTTTTTGATGGTATAATCCACACCAGCTGTTACATGTCACACAGCTGCATGTCTGAGCTGAGAGAGCTTTACTCAGAGCAGAAAGTCATGAAATCAGGAGTTACTCTGTCAGAAAACACCACAGTGAAACATTAACCGAATACACAAAGGGGCGGCCCTTATTGCTCGCAGTGACAGCGTGTGTCAGTCTGAAAGTCGGCTCAGAACCGAGAGCTGGAGGATGCTTAAGAGGAAATGGGAGCATAAACGATGATACTGGTGTATTTATTCATGATTATTTTTATCATGAGTTTTCATGTGGTGTTATTTTGTAATACAAATGATGCAGTCATACAGGGCCGTAGTCAGGCATTTTTAAACTACTAATATAAGCACCTTAGCAACACCCTGGCAACCACATAGCAACACCTTAGCCTAGGAACCACCTAGCAACACCCTAGCAACCACTTGGCAACACCTTCACAACCACCAAGCAACACCCTAGCAACCACCTAGCAACACCCTAGTAAACACCTAGCAACACCCTAGCAACCACCTAGCAACACCCTACCAACCACCACCAACACCTTAGCAACACACTAGCAACCACCTAGCAACACCCTAGCAACCACTTGGAAACACCTTCACAACCACCAAGCAACACCCTAGCAACCACCTAGCAACATCTTACAACACCCTAGCAACCACCTAGCAAAACCCTAGCAACCACCACCAACACCTTAGCAACACCCTAGCAACCACCACCAACACCTTAGCAACACACTAGCAACCACCTAGCAAAACCCTAGCAACCATCACCGTCACCTCAGCAATACCCTAGAAACCATTTAGCAACACCCTAGCAACCACCACCAACACCTTAGCAACACCCTAGCAACCACCACCAACACCTTAGCAACACACTAGCAACCA
>JAQQZU010000033.1:28226560-28245381 GCA_030068025.1 Parauchenoglanis punctatus
TCGTTTCACTGTACACTGTACCACATGTATACGGTGAAATGACAATAAAAGCAACTTGACTTGACTTGACTTGACTTAGTTTGATTCAGGTTTTCAGAATTCCTTTAAAAGAATGGATTCTAGTGCGGTTCAGGGGTCTGGGGTTCTTTTAAATGAAATCGGGTCAGTGGAGTGAAATGAATCGACTTAGTTTGATGAAAGTTGTCCGAATTCATTTAAAAGGATTGATTCGATTCAAGATTTGAGAGTTCCTTTAGAAGAATCGATTTAATCCAGGCTTTCGAGTTATTTTTGAAAGAGAATTGATTCAGAGAGTCACTTAGCTCATTCGAGTTTTTGGAATTCCTTTAAAAGAAATCATTTCGTTCGGCTTTTCTAAGTTTTTCTAAGTTTTTCTAAAGATATCCCGTCAGTAGGGTGACACGAATCCACTTAGTTTCATTATAAGAATAGATACGGTTCAAGGTTTGTGGGTTCTTTTAAAACATTCGATTCAGGATGATATAAAATAATCGATTCGATTCAGGATGGCGGGGTTCTTGGTTAAATCATCGATTCAGTACAGTGACACGAATCCGTTGATTTTGATTCGAGTTTTCGGTTTTACACAGTTATATGATTTCTACATGGTTCGCTTCAGGCTTTCTGGACTTTGTTAAAAGAGTCGATTTAGTGGAGTGACCCGAATAGTCCTATTTGGGTTTCTGAGTTCTTTTAAACGAGTCGGTTCAGTGGAGTGAGTCGTGGATGCGCGCGGTGCGTGGAGGTGGAGGCAGGGTGTTTAGGGGCTCAGGGGTGGATCCCCGGGCCGGAGTCTCCCTCCTGCCCCCCGACTTGTTAATCAGAGCTGTTTCTTCCCTCCCTTGTCATTTTTTTCTGCGTAATGGTAGGTGTTCTCGGACTCGGCCGGCCCACCTGTCGGTGTGTGTGTGTGTGTGTGTGTGTGTGTGAAGAAGCGGGGGGGTAGAGATCGGATGCGCCTCCGTGAGTCCTGATTAAAGCCCCGAATCCCGTCAGCTCCGTAGGCTGGCCGAAAAGTTGCGGGGACGCACGCGCGCGCACGCACACGCACACACGCGCGTGGAAAGCGCCTTGGAAGTTGTGGAGTTTGGAAAAGAGCGCGCGAGCCGGTCGGCAGTGAAGAGATCCAGCTGAAAAACTCTACTCCTTTATGGCTCTGTAGAGCTCGAGAGCTTTCTGGAGGGATTGTGGAGTGTGTTTGGTGTGTGTGTGTGTGTGTGTGTGAGTTTGGTGGTGGTGTGTGAGTGTGTGTGTGTGCGCGCGCGCGTGTGTGTGTGTGTGCGCGCGCGCGTGGTGTGTGTTTTTAGTTGGAAACGGTTTTTGCGAAGCCGTACACTTTGCCGAGGTTCGTCCGGCATCTCGCTTCTCCGTCCACCATGGAGACCCAGCGGTGGTCCACCAGGTGGAGGACGAAAAGGTGGCTTCTGGACATCCCGACTAGACCTCTCCTCATCGTCATCGCCTCGTCCTTCATCCTCGCGCTCCAGGCTCCGCGTGTCCGAGCAGGTAAACATCTGCACACATTTTATAGATGGAAATAGACAGATAAATAGGTACATTTTTGCCATCTGCAGCACCTTCAGATCACCTCTAACATCCTGCGCCATGCATCATACACACTCAGAAGAGATACCCTAAGGATTCTTCATCACTCATCCTTCAGGCTTGCTTCTTGACCCCAACATCCTTTTTTTAGTTTAGAAATTGAATAGAATATTCACTGGTTCCTCAAGAACCCATTACTGTGCTCAAATTCACATTTTTTAATTTAACCATAGTGTGAATGATCAGTGTAGGCTAACGTCAGTGAAGGTCAGTGAAGAAGCAAGGAGTGTGTGTAATCCCTGATTGTAAAGCACTTTGGGACATTACGACTGTTGCACAGCTGGATTTAAACCTATCACACATGGCATATTATATTATCAAAGACAGAAAATGTGCACGTGGCGCAAAAATATTCCTGAGGTATGTAAATGTGAATCATTTTACTGAAAAATAAATTCAGAAAAAGCCTCCACATGGCACAGCTTTATATACTGTATACTTTATATACTGTGTGTGTGTGAACTCCTTCGAAGAAGGTGATTGAGTTTAGTCAAGTGCACGAAACCTCAGTCCTCTAGGATGGTAGTGAGGCGAGGGAGCAGGAATGCGCTCCGAAGGCATCCTTTGAGACGACTTTTTAAGATTTACGCTGAGGCCAAACTTAAAAAAAGGCTCTTTGTTTGAGCGAGTGGTCCATTAGGTGTGTGTGGACATGGGGAGAAATTCCTCAAGGCTTTCAGATCCCTGTCTCGCACTAGGGGGAAGAATTTTTCAGCATGTCGTCCGGCAACAATTCCACCAGCTGACTGCAGACAGAGAGCGAGAGAGAGAGAGAGAGAGAGAGAGAGACAGGCAGAGAGAGAAGCTCAGATTCCTGATCTAAATCTGGAACAGGGTCTGGACAGGGTTCCCTGCAATTAGTGGGCTCTAAGAGCCTTGTGTCTTATATTAATGAGAGATCAAATGATCCTGCATTGTAATTGAAGCTCTCGCAGGCTGCTCATTATGGGCGTGCCTCAATAAAGCACCAGCGTAGCAATTAAGGATTTGGAACATGAATGAAGCCGGATCACTTTGAGGGATGCTGTGCGAATCCTAATGTGGAGAAGATCCAGAGAAGCGAGCCCTTGAAGTGTGTGTGGAGATCAGATTAGATTAAATTAGATCATTTAGACGAGCTCTGAGTGGTACAGCACCCATACCTCCACACGCACCCAGTCATCACCCGAGGCCATCCAGGAGCTTTGGGCAAACTTGTGTTCCTCTCTCTCTGAAGTGTGTGTGTGTGTGTGTGTGTGTGTGTGTGTGTGTGTGTGAGTGTTGAGACAAGGCTGTGTTGTCCTGTGTTTCCACACCGTTACCTGATGATGGTCCTCTGCGCTCATCCCTATTATTTTGGTTCAAAGGGAAATGCACATTCGGGCCTTAGCAGGGATAGGCAACACGTCCGACACGCGAGAACAAAGCGAAGAGACTTTAGCGTTATCAGTTATCATGTTGTGATGTTTGCTTGTGATGTGATCATAAACATTACCGTCTCATCAGCTAGAGTCGTTTGTGTTGAGAAGTCGATGATACTCCTAATAAGGAATTTACATATCATGAGAATTTATTGCAATATCGATATCGCCCATCACTTCGTCACATCTTTCACACCTCATGATAACTTTTAATTGATTAGCGCCCCGAGCCTCACGTCTGTCTCACGTCTGTCTCACGTCTGATTACATGTGTGAAGGTATTTCTGCAGGTTTGCTGCGTACAGACACGCTTTTCCCTCGGCCCCCGGGGCTCGAACCGACTCGACGTGTGCATTCCTCTGAACAATGCTCACATTTCACCCATCTCCCCTCAACTCTTTGCTGCTTTTGGCAACTCTGCCCGTCCTTTCTGATGTCCTCTAATAGCATCTCGTATGTCCGTGTCATACAGAAATGATTCAGGACTGTAAGGAGCAGCGAGAGCGGCGCGCCAGCAGGGAGCATTGGACCTCAGGTGGGGGGGAAAAGAGGGACTCTTTCATTTTTTTCAGAGTTTGCTCAGTGGCATAAATGCCGTCTTGTTTAAACGGCAAGCGTGTGTCAAAGAGGGGGGTAGGGAGCGAGGGAGAGAGGGGGTGAGTGAGGGAATGAAGGAGGGAGGGAGGGAAGGAGTCTCTGACTGAATACATTAGTGGAGTCTCAGGGAGCTGCAGGTGAAAAGGTCTGCGTGTTTCCACTCCAACGCATCGACCCAAATCCACAACACTGACACGCTCAGCTCAAAGCTGGCCAGTTGTGCGTGTTTAGGACACGTGCTGCTTTTATGATTTCCTGCTTAACATGATGATCAAAATCTTGATGAGATGATTTCTGAAGTAGTGAAGTAGGAATGATGACCCCTCCCTCTGTCCCTCGCTCACTCCTTTCCCTCCCCTTCCTTTTTTAGCACCTCCCAGCTAGTGTGATATGATAAGAGTGAAGATATTGGTGTGTGTGTGTGTGTGTGTGTGTGTGTGTTGATCTCAGACAGGCCTTGTAACTTTGATTTATTTCCAAATGACATGCACACACACACACCCACACACACACACAGGTTGCTCAGGTTGAATCAACACGTTTCTTTAGTGTGTATCTTTTACCCGGAAAGGTGTCTGTCATGTCCAATTATGTGCCTTCTATTATTTTTAAAAGTATAACGAGACAAAACATGTTGGGACAAAGACGACGGCAGTTTACTTCTGAGAGTTTCCATCTAGTACATTTTTAGAGTATCCCAGTAATCGATGTGATATTTCATTCATGCGCAGGTACAGCAGGTGTGTTTGCCAGGATTCCCAGCCTAGCTACATCAAAAACCTCACAAAAGCCCTGAAACTAGCCCAAAAACTATTTCTCCTCTTTTTTCTAAGCCTTTGCATGTGGAAACAAGGTCACTGTGGAGCGTACACATTTCTGATGTACAGACATTATGCACATAATCTCTCTTTCCCATTCCCAGACTTTACCATGTATTTAAATGTCAGTACATGAAAGAGACACTGTCTGCACTTACACTTTACATTTGTGGAAATTTATTAGATTAAATTCGGATTATTTGCAATAAAACAAGATCTTGGTGGCTATGGAGTATTTCTAAACGATCCTGTGTGGTGTGGTGTGCTGGCTGCTGCTCCTCCTACGAGCGGGGAGCGCCGTGAATCCTGCCCCAGTGGAGCGCTATTAGCGCTCGTCGCAGGATGTATCTTTCAATAACGCAGTAAAAACTCATGATTGCACGAACTGTAGAAATGCAAACAAACCAAGTGACCATCAGCTTATTTCTGTCAAATAACAGCATTGCTTTTACATCACTGATCACTTAAAAGAGGTAATTAGTATTAGTAGGGTTGTGAATGATGACTTTATTAAGATTAATTTGATTAATATATCAGTCATATATAGTCACATTTGGTACCGTTAATGTGCACCTTTTACCTAGAAAGGTCCGTGCAGTATACCTTTAAAGCTTTACTATAAAAGGTAATTATGGACCAATTATGTACCATAAATCATTCTTAAAGGTGCATTATATTCACATTTCCAGCTGAAAGATGCAGCTTGAAGATAGAAAAGATAAGTGTCAAGGGAAAATACCGTTTAGTGTCTCTTTTTCTGAAAGTGCCTACATTTAAGTCCGAACAACAAAATCTAAACCTTTACAGAAAAATAGGTACAAACCTGGAGCTTCAGGTGTCACTTAACATAAAAGTGTGCTATGTTAACAGATTGATGACTTGTGCAGATTGATTATGAATCATGATAGCTTACAAATGATGAAATATTGACAGATGTGTGCTGTAGCTACTAACACAGTGTGACATGACCATGAATTTAGAAATAACACATTGAATGAAAATAAAGGAACTGGATTAACACATTTTAGCAGTGAATAGCTAACATGTTTAGTTTTGCCTATATTTCTTTGTGTAAATGACATGATGATAAGTTCACAGGTTTTCTCAGCAATTCATTAGCATATTGTAGGCAAAGCTAGATATTATGGTCCATAGCTGTTACTGTTAAAATATCAGGTATTGCAATATGATGTTTCTCCCCGGTGTGGTATATAATGGTACAGTCTTGTAGTGTTGGCACTAGTCTGAACTGTCTAAATTAAGTGTGTGTGTGTGTGTGTGTGTGAGAGGTGTATTTGTTATAATAGTATAGTCTTTGAGAGAGTATGACACAGAACTTTATAGTTCAGTCTGAGGGAACTGTGAATCACACTCACAAAGGCCGAGTGTGTGAGGTTAAAATGCCGTCTCTGCGCTTGCTGATGCTTCTCAAGGCTCCTTTATTCTGCACGGTGTGTGTAAGAGTTTATATGACTGCATGTCTGCCTGCCGGAGATGCAGTGAGGCTGAGGGTGATCACTCACTCCACACTGGCTTGTCTTTTTTGGGTCTGATGAATGAAGCATGAAAGGCCTTAGTGGTGTTTCCAGGCTTTTATTAGCATCTGGCCTTTAACCTGGCTCACAGCTCAGATTAGCAGGGCAAAAAGGAGACAGCTGCATTTTTCTGAGCTGAGGTGCTTGAGGTTAAAAGGCCCAGAGCTTTACTGTGAGTGTTCTTATAAGGTGTAGATGCTGTAAGATTGAGTAGTGGTTTTGAGGAGTGTGTATCTCTCTCCAAGATAATATGATGTATGCATAGATTTAAATTTGAAAAGTAATGCAGTAAATTCCAGATTTTAGCTAACATATAGTATGATCTTAATAGAAAAAAGCATTAGCTTTGAGGACTAGAAGGCCACACCCCCTGCTCTGCTAGTCTGGGACCGACAGACACAGAGGCCACACCTCTTTCACTGAATTTCACAGGCACAGAGGCCACGCCTCATTCACCGAGACTGGCAGGCACAGAGGCCACGCCTCCTTTCCCTGAGACTGACAGGCACAGAGGCTACGCCTCCTTCACTGAAATTCACAGGCACAGAGGCCACGCCTCCTTCACTGAGACTGACAGGTACAGAGGCCACGCCTACTGCACTGAGACTGACAGGCACAGAGGCCACGCCTCCTTCACTGAGACTGATAGGCACAGAGGCCACGCCTCCTGCACTGAGACTGATAGGCACAGAGGCCACGCCTCCTTCACTGAGACTGGCAGGCACAGAGGCCACGCGTCCTGCACTGAGACTGATAGGCACAGAGGCCACGCCTCCTTCACTGAGACTGACAGGCACAGAGGCCACGCCTCCTTCACTGAGACTGGCAGGCACAGAGGCCACGCCTCCTTCACTGAGACTGACAGGCACAGAGGCCATGCCTACTTCACTGAGACTGACAGGCACAGAGGCCACGCCTCCTTCATTGAGACTGGCAGGCACAGAGGCCACCCCTCCTTTCCCTGAGTCTAACAGGCACAGAGGCCATGCCTCCTTCACTGAGACTGACAGGCACAGAAGCCACGCCTCCTTCACTGAGACTGGCAGGCACAGAGGCCACGCCTCCTTCACTGAGACTGGCAGGCACAGAGGCCATGCCTCCTTCACTGAGACTGACAGGCACAGAGGCCACGCCTCCTTCATTGAGACTGGCAGGCACAGAGGCCACGCCTCCTTCATTGAGACTGACAGGCACAGAGGCCACGCCTCCTTCACTGAGACTGACAGGCACAGAAGCCACGCCTCCTTCACTGAGACTGACAGGCACAGAGGCCACGCCTCCTTTCCCTAAGACTGACAGGCACAGAGGCCACACCTCCTTTCAACCGGGACTCATGAAGTATCCTGAGGCCTTAACTCAAAGTGTGGAAGAAGAATCATTACACTGTTTATCAGTAATATGAGTTGAAATGTATTTCTTCTTCCTCAGAGAGAATTATTTGTATCAGAGAACAAGAGAACAAACCTGAGCAGACTGTAGATGTGTCCCCGCACTGTGTAATTCAGCACATGATGTCCATCAGCTGTGGAGATAGCAGTGCTGTAGAAGAGCTTTCGTGATAGTTTTTATTTGCAGGACTATCAGCCCTCAGCACTGGAAAAGGAAATGAAAGCATTTTTATCAAAACAGGGAGAAAGGAAGTGTGTGTGAGAGAGAGAGAGAGAGAGAGAGAGAGAGAGAGAGAGAGAGGCTGTGCTATCTATCATTTCTATCTGTCTAATGCTTATCTATCTATCTTTGGTGCTGTATTGAAGATCAGGTAAAGATATGTACAGAAGATCTGAACCTAGTTTGCCCAAGCATTGTAAAGTTTGAATCATCTCAGATGGTAGAGCGAGTGTTGAATATGATGCACCATTGAATGATAATCTTTGTGTCCTGCGAGATTTTGGGAAACTCTGCTCTTATCTGTATTATGGCACATATGTTACGGATATTGCAGGATCATAACAGCCATTCACCAGATCAGTTCATTTCAGATTTCTGTCCAGCTGTGGCCATGATGCCCGTCTGGCTTTGCTACAGATGTTTCCTGTCACATGACACAGTGCACATATTTGAAGACTTTTACCCAAGTGAAGTGGAACAAGGCCACAATTTCTTCATGATTTTCACTTTAGCACATTACAGCAGTCTCCCTGTTCATTTTAAAGTGAACTTATTTCTACTGTTGAGTACACTATCACTTTAGATCCTTGAGATCTTCCTCACAAAATCTGTTGGCTGTCCCAAGGTCACAATGAGAACTCAAGGGTGACCGGCTCATTAGCTTCTACGTCCTTGGACTCTGGAACACCTTTCAGCTTTAAGACAGACCCGTTCCACGTCAATGCAGAAATGTAGTAACATTATAGTTCCATTTGAAGTTAGTGGGCTGGTCTTGCTAGAGAATCTGGTTTTAATTCATTAACAAGGCCAAATTTCACAGGAAGAGGCAATTTGACTGAGGTGACAGAAGACCACATGCAAACAAGTTATTAATGTTTTATTCCAGTGACTATAGTATATTGTTCTATAAAGCTCATTGGGTCTCTGTTTACAAAGATTTTGGTTGGAATCAGATGAATGGAAGTGTGGAGAGCCGGTCAGATTGCAAGCTGCAACATTCTGAAGATTGTGGCCAGAAAAGTGTACAAAAGATATCAGACGATTTGCATTGTGTTGGATTGTGTTGTATCATCACATCTCATATCATATTGTATGAACTGGAGAAAAGAAAGACCCTCACCAACCAACCCCCCTAAATGTGTCATCACGAGGGTGCTTTGTTTAAAATATTCAAACCTCTTCATGGTTATGAGGTAACAGAGGTGAATAGGCAAGTTTTACACCAACAGATTGTTGGATAAATGTTTGAGTTTTAAAAAGTTTTTGTTCAGGGTCTCTGAGTTCTTCATTGAGCTACCATCATATTTCCCAAGCCCACAATCCCATGCCTTTTAGGGGAGTGGAATCTAAAATGTGATGTTGGTGGTGCTTGAGTTTCTCTGCTCATACTTTCATGTCAGGTTCTTTAACATCCTCCTCACAGCTCACTAAAAACTTGGTGATAAACCACTATTTTTTCTTTCTTTCTATCTTTTCACAGTTGAAACGGTGGATGTGCTGAAAGTGTTAGAGTTCCCCAACACCCCCGATGGAGTGGAGAAGGCTTCGGGCTTCTGTGTGAACCGGAAATCATCCCAGCCTGACAAGGCCTACAGAGTGGGGAAGGGGGCTCAGATCAGCGCTCCCACCAGGCAGCTCTTCCCAGGTGAACACGCATCGCACACTTTTTATTGAAGGGGCAGTATACACAATATCCACTTTAGTCCGAGCGTGACCGATCAGCCGAGACGTGCTTGGTGACTGCTTTAGCTTTTGTGTTGGAGCTACGGGTAAGGAGGCGCTTTGGCTGAAATATTTGGTTAATTATTTTGTTAAATCCAGGAATATATAGCTGTAAAATTCAGGAAGTTCTTCAAGCTTGATATAAATGAGACTGTGTTCAGGAAAGTCACATGCTGGTCATGCTGTAGCCTGTGTTTTTCAGGAGAACTTGGATGGTCAGATCTTTTACTCTTCAGCTAGTCTGGATAATGATGAAGGTCACGTTCAAGGTCATCTTGGTATCTGCCATAAGTCTCGCCAGTATGCAATTTTGGTTTATTGTAGATTTTTGTGGGCAGAAAATAGATTTTTTTCTCCTCCATGACCATGAATGTTAAAGGTTTAAATCTTGACAATCCACCGCAGTTCGGCCACAAGGGCGAACGTTAGAATACGTTCTGTCAGGAGTCATCCCTGGTGAACTTTTTAAAAAGAAGACAGAGTATAATGTAAGCGTACTGCTATGCGTTAGTGTGTGTTGTCCATCAGGCAAATTGTTCTTATAGAAGTTAATGGTAATAGATGTGTATTTTATGCGTCCTAGTGATCATGTCCTCAGAAATGTCACGCCCAGCTTTCGAGTTACATCATGTTTGATTTAAAAACTCAATTTGCAAAGCTGATTAGAGGAAAAGCAGATGTGCTGACAGCTGTTTTGAGAATCCTATCACAGATGTTCTCGCTTTGCTACTGTAAGTAAACGAATGAGATGCTTCTGCACGTGACGTGGTGCAGCCAGGTTTGCTGTTTCTTTGTTAGCATGCTGCTGTTGCACTGCTGAGAAGTTTTGCGTTTTTACTTCCTTTCTGATTAATTATAAAAAGGCACAGGGTCCTCCAGGAGAAGCTGGAATTGACTGATCTTGTCATGAAAACGAGTTTCTCTTGAGTGATTTTTAGAACGTTTATAGCTTACTTGTTCGCAATCCAGCACCATTTGGTGATTTGTCTGCACTAGTACAAGCTTAGTGGTGGTTAAACGAATCACTGTGCTGCTCAGACGTCTCGGTGTTTATGAACTCTCAGTTTTTCCGCCACAATAACTCCTCTTCAATTCTATTTTATCGCAGCCGGAGTGTTCCCTGAAGACTTCTCTATCTTGACCACCTTCAAAGCCAAAGCTGGTCTCCAGTCCTTCCTGCTGTCCATCTACAATGAGAAAGGCGTCCGGCAGCTCGGCGTGGAGGTCGGACGTTCTCCCGTCTTCCTTTACGAGGACCAGACGGGCAAACCTTCTCCCACGGAGTACCCTCTGTTCCAGTCCCTCAACTTAGCTGATGGAAAGTAAGTGCGAACATTGCGATGTTGACGTAGCTGTATCTTAGGAGACTGTTAGTGTAGCTGTGTGATATACAGCTTTTTCCTTTTGCAGTGCTAGCTTAGCTGTGTCTCTTTCTAAACAGTGTGTTTCTATAGTTTAGCTGTGACTTTGAGGCTCTTTCATGGCCAGTGTTAGTTTAGCTGTGACTTATAAGACTATGTTGACAGGAAGACTTAGCTGTGCTGTCCTAATAAGGCTCAGCTTGGTCTTAAAAACTCTAACCATAATGTCAGTGTTAGTTTAGCTGGGTTTTTTTTTTTTTTTTTTTTACGATGCGCTTTCCGCAGGCAGTGTTAGCTTAGCTGTGACTTACGACTCTCCGTTGATAGGTAATGTTTAGCCATGTTCCTACGACTCTTCTTAAAGATGACATTAGCTTAGCCGTATTATGATCCTTGTTCTAAATGCAGTATTAATTTATCTTTGTTATATAAACCTCTTTCCGCACCATTTAGCTGTGTATGTTTCAGCTATTTCCAATTATATCATATGGAGCTTTGAACATATGCAGTGTTAGCTTAACTGCGTCTTTGTGGTTCTTTCCATACTGCAGTAATGACAGACTTCTCGGCCCTGCCTTAACTATTCTGGGCTTTCTAAAGTCGTAATCAGAAATCACTGGCTGCATTTGTTTTGTATAACCACAGTGCATATGATAAATGCTAAGCACGCTCACAGGAAACTCAGATCTGTAGCTTTCCCAGAAGATGTTATGCTGTGATTATGGATAGCACTCTGATTTCCAGACACTCACAAGACTTAGCTCTTTCTAGTTGCTATATCTGCGCCTGAGAAGCTCTTAAGATTAAATGAGACCAGCCGAGACTCTGTGCGTGATCTGACCATAACCAGGAACCCCCGCCTGTGCAGCGTTACTGCAGAGAAGGATGGCGGACGGGGTGTGTTTAACATGACTTTTCGACCTCTGTGATTATCTCATCCAATAAAGCTTCATATTCTGAATTCTTCCCTCTGGTTAGACAGAACTGCAGCATTTTTGAGCAGCAGGACATGACCAAACACACAGGCTGTATTGAAACCTGGAGCTCATTAATTTTTCTTCTAAAGCGTAAACAGACTTTGCCGCTAATTATGTTGATTTTATGTAGGTTGACCAGGCAAGACAATAGCTGAAGTGGCAAAAATGGTGTCAGATAGAGCCTACTGTGGTAAACTGACTTAACAGTAACATGACTGACCGTACTTTCCCTCTCAGTGTCAGCAAGAATGATCAGCTATAACTAAACTTTTCTGCCTTTTAAACGTGGACTTTAAAGACAATCCATGATTAAACACCAAGAAACAAGCCAAGAAACTGGAACAAACTTTATGTACACAAATGCATGATAAGGCTTTGTGTAGAGACAAAGTTACAGCAGCGTATACATTAACAAAATACTCAATGCGCTAACACGTAACAGGTGGACACATTAGGGTAATCAACCAATGACAAAACAGGGGAGGAGGTATATATGGGTCTCTGCAGACAAGAGACCAGCAAGTGGAAGGGGTCAGGGTTAGCGAAGATAGCCAAAGAAGTTTAATAAGAAATCTTAACAAGTGTATCTTTCTGTAATGTTAATGAATATGATGCTTTTATTCAACAAACAAACAACAAAACAAAACCCTGTCTAGGTCCCAAGCCTTGGCATTTTGTTTCTCTTTTCTACTCAGTTTTGCCATATTTTTATGTACGTTTTCCTGACTTCTGTCGTCCGACTTAGTCAGGGTGCCTCAATGTTGTCGAAGAACTACCAGAGGTATTGCTGTGCTAGTTCAGAATGTCAGAATCGGGAAAAAGACGTGCACTCTTCAGTTACCTGCGTTTCTTAATGTTTCAGTATCTGTGAAAAGGCAAAATATAGGCTGAACTGCCTAGTGAAAGCATATTATTCAGTAACCACAGTGAAAGTACAAGGACAAGTGTGTCATCTTCAAGGGAAACAATGATCGGGTGGTGGAACAAGAAGAAAAAAGCAGTTTTTAAGCATGTAGTTGTTCATCTGAATTTAAACCAATGACTCAGTAGACATTGCTAAGAGGAAATGTAAAGTTATTTTCAGTGTGGTAATGAAATAGAAGTGAAAGGAAGTAGCGAAAACATCCTGTATATGAGGCTTATTTGTGATTCATTGACCACTTTATTTAAACCTACTCCAGTCAAATTAAGAATCTGTGTGTTTGCTTGGCATGATGTTTTAGACATTCAGATCTTAGAAACAGCATGCTCTATCATGTTAGGCAGTTTTTGCAATGAGCTGAGAAAATACACATTTGTCTGAATTCTTTGGATTGGGATACTTGGATTGGGAATTCTGGTATGCTTGTAAGATTTTACCGAGATACCAGTAATCCATGTTTTGACTGCCCACTTCATTGGCTCTCCCGTCCAGCACACTTTCCACAATGTTCATGCTGTCTGTCATGCTGACTAACCATTTGGTTTGGAGTTTAATGAGTCTAATCCGTGTTGAAGGTGGAATGTGGAGTAGTTAAGGTGTAAGAGTTGGAGGACTCACGTGTGCCCTTTGTTAGCTCGCTGTCCTATGACCTGAACTCCCAACATCTTGTTCCTGGAGCACCATCCAATAGCCTGCGTAGTGCCCAGTTTTTAGATTTAGTTTTAAGTCATGATATAAAAGCATAAAGAAAGTTTAATGTCATGGTTCTCAGAGTGAGTATATGGTTCCCAGGGGTGAGTATATCCACAGGATCTCTACGTGTATCCCTTTTTTAAACTTGAAATTTATTGAAACATTTAAAAAAAAAACCCTGAAAAAATAAGCAACAGTTAGTGCACTTTAGTCATGTAGTCTCACGGAATCCCACAATGCACTGCAATATGTAGCTTCCAAACATGTGCCACTTGGAGACAAAGCACTGCCCCTAACTAGTTTGGTTTGGGACACATCCACAGTTGACAGATACTGAGGCAGTAGTTATGTGGTGTATATAACAGAAAGTATACATTTGGAGAGGTCCACATTGGACTTTCTCCCAGTACATCCAATTCTCCAATGTAGAATATTATGATGAACATAGCATGAGTGAATCCCTGGCTCTAAGTCAACCAGGAGCTTGTTATTTACCTGGTAACTTCATCCAGGTGTGTCCAAGTAGGAAGAACTTAAAAAAGGCATCGTATGACATAGTTCAGTTCTGAGGATGGTAAACACAACTTTGTCCTTATGCAAGGTTTCTATTTCTGTTTTACAGGTGGCATCGTGTAGCCATCAGCGTGGAGAAGAAGACTGTGACCATCATTGTGGACTGCAAGAAGAAGATTACCAAGCCCTTGAAAAGGAGTGACCATGCCAACCTCAACACCGAAGGCATCACTGTGTTTAGCAGCAGGGATGAGGAGGGCTTCGAGGTAAACCCCTTAAGTCTAGGCTAAAATCTATTCTGAATTGCAGATGACTTTGAGTGTTGGGGCTTTTAGATTTTAGATTTGAGCGGTGGAATACTTATTTGTCCTCAAATGTTCCACAGAGATCCAGTGGTTTCATTTGTTTACCTTAATAAAGTTCCATAAAAATCTGTTCCTTTAAATAAAGGTAAGAGTGGTACATGGTGTAGGGGGTAGTGTTGGTAGTGTTGGCACCTCACTCTTCAGATTACTGTCTGGAGAGTTTCAGCTTATCCTAGCACTTGAAAAGATTTTCTACATGTTCTCCAGTTTCCTTTCACCGTCCTAAAACATGTCTGTAGGTGGATTAGCGACTCGTAATTGCTGATAGGTGTGACAAAAAAGTGTGCAAATGTGTCTGCATGGCGTACCATCCAGAGTTCCATGGATAGAGTCCAGACCATCAGCCCTGACCAGGATCAACAGTTTCTGAAGAAACTGTTCCGAAGAATTCTGTCTTTCAGAATACTATAACTCAAGGTACCCTTGAGGGTACCACCCTTTTTTGCATCTTTTAAGAGTCAAGAAAAGATGTGGAAGTGGCAGAAGTGGAGGTTCTCCTGGATGCGTGACCTTTTTCTCCTGGCATAACCAGAACTATGTTCTGTTTATGAGTTGGATGTAGGTATGTTTGGCCAGCTTGTACTTTGGGACCCTTTAGTTTCCAGGGTATTGAGTCTTTTTGTAATGGTTCAGTGGTTAGGTTGTTGAGTTGAAAGTTGTGGTTCAAGTCTGAACAGGGTTGCTAATGCTGGGCAAAACCTGCCCTGTCTCTCAATCCAACTTCCTTCCAAGGTAGGGTACTCAAGGATAACTGGTTTATACTGTATCCAAGTGCATAAGTGTAAAGGCAATAAAGTTGTCAAACTTCTATTGGTAGTTGAGCAATTATAGGTGGAAAAACCAAAGAACCACTTTAGAAGCTGCTCAGAAGTACCAGTCAACTTGTTTAACAGCATGTAATAATGGAGGATGTTTCTGTAGAATAGGATATGAGCTCAGTTGTTAGCTATAAAGTTAGATATGTGTTTTATCACATGCTTGAAAGATTTTATCTGGGGGAATTAAAATAGCTACCTGGAATCAGAGGAAAGAATAAGGGACTGCTGCCAGGACGGGGTTTGGAAGCAGCTACAGGATGATGACATAATATTTTATAGTTGTTGGCTAGCAACGCTGTGCGGAGAAAACAAAGCATTTTCGCTTATTCAGTGGATTGTTTGGGATTCACAAAGGTATGTTTATTCGAAATGGGATATTCGGTGCTTTCTACGATTGATTATTGGCCTCAAGAGCGTTCTTTACTGGTTTGATATGTTTTTTGAAGAAATGTGAAAGCAGAACACACACACCTCAGGTCTGAAGGATCGTCTCAGTTCACCTTGTAATTAAAGCCAGAGAAGTCTCTCTGTTCTCTCGGCCTGTTAGAGATCAATACAGAGGCAGAGTCAACCCTAATAAAGTGGGAATACAGTTGTGTTCTGAGACTTGTTGGGATTCATGTTCAGGGATCAGGAGATTTAGGATGAAACACTGAACACAATACAACAGCAACACAGGAGAAGCAGCTGTAAGAGTTTAATGTGTAAATGATTATAATTCAATAGGAACTAAATTCAGGAACTGAGGTTCTGAGAGGGCAGAATTAGAGGAACATCTGACAGCACTCACTGTTCACTCTTTGAGGGTTCTTAGCTTCCAAACACCGGTTTCCTTGAAGGTTTTCCCAGAAAGACACTTGAAGAACCATTAAATGGTAGGACTGATTCAAGGAATTCACAGTAGCCAATCATTTGAGTTAATGACTTTACCGAGCCATGACTAATTGAAATAAAATTAAGAAAATTGCTGTTAGGTGTAGCATAAAACATGGCGGGATGTACTCCGAGCAGAACAAAATGCTGTTTTTTGGCCTTTTAGGTTGGACATTAAAGCTTTAGTTTTGACTTTCTGACAGATTTATTAAAGCTTTGGAGGAATCTTTGGGGTAGAATTGGCTTGCCATGTGGACTGCAGGTGGTTGAAATGCTGAAAAAACACACACTGTCTGAGCTGCTAAAAGTTAAATAGGATAAATTCTGGTGTTTTGCTGTGCTATACGATAAACATTACTCACTGTACCCTGTTGTTAGCTTAAATTATGACCTCCATAAAAGATAAAAATGTCAAAGCCAATTCACTTCTTCTTCACTGCCTCTAGGAATTTGGTGTTTGGCTAAGGAGAGCTTGTGTGTTTCTTTGCGTGTGTATGTGTGTGTGTGTGTGTGTGTGTGTGTGTTGGCTGGGAGCTCTGGGACCATTCTCAATTAGCGCTTTTCCAGAAAACATCTGCGGTGCGTTTAAGCAAGTAAAAAAACAGTCTGATGTCTACACTCACTTGTGATTATAGTGAACGGGGAATAAGAAAGGAAAACTTCAAAGGCACTTGGCTTTAATTAATAGCAATCACATGTGAATTTTCATTTATGATGGTTCTTTGCTAAAGTATAGTTTGTACGTAGCGTTTAGGGTGAAAGCTGTTGCTGCAGACTTTGTACTTCACATGCTGGAAGTGTTGACAAATCCTCTAATCAGTGTGTTTTTGTTTTTAAGGAATACTCAAAAATGCTAGGTTTGCGTTATTGCTAGCTTGATTAGCCGGCTACGATTTCTGATGATGGTACACAATGGCTGCTTGTCACGTGGGTTTGAAATGTGTTGTGCTTGTGTGAGGAGAATGGTCACTCAGACCCAGGGGTCAGCATTTGTCCATGAGGCGAGAAGTTTGTTTAAAGCGATGGGGTAGTGGAAGGTTGGGGGGTGGATGGCTGGAAGTGGACGGAGTCTTGATTTCACTAACCAGCTTTTGTTTTTGGTGGTGTTTTTTTGGGTTCCTCTTGTTTTCTTGGCGAATGTAGCCTGATACAAAACTGGAATTCATGCTGTTTCACACAGAAGGCGGTTCTGCTCCTGAAATCACTGACAGATCTTGTCAGTGGGATCCCAGAGCCTGGTGGGACGTGTGCTTGATCTGCATGCCAAAGGAAGGAGTGGTTCCCCCCAAAAAGTCATCTTTTTTTTAATATAGCTTTGTTGCTTAGGGAAATATGCGGGCCTGTAGTACGTTCTTGCCTCTTCAGGGTTTCAGTCATATCTTCAGTTTTATCTTAATCATTAAACACATTGGCGGGATTACAACATTGCATACAAAACCAAGTAATGTAAAACGTTCCAAAGCTTTTACTAACATCGGGAACCAAATAGCAAAATAAAATGTGCTTAAATTTAATATTACGATTTGTTTGTTACTTATGTGATTCATATTCCTCATTAATTTATCAGTCGTGTGTTGTATTTCATAAATTGTTCAGAGCACCAAAGTTGATAAATGTGACCTGAAGGATTAAATGTATTAATTTAAACATTATAAGTGATGTACAGTTCAACTTCAACAACAAAAATACAATTGAAAATGTGCACAGTTGCTAAAGCAGAACAAAATATTGATTTGCATACAGCTAGTACTGCGCGGGGGAAAAATGTGCCGTTTTGAGTCGCTCGGCATGGCTGTCAGGTTCCTGATTAATCCGCTGCTGTGCTGCAGCCAAAAAAGAAAATATCTTTGATTAGCACAAACGCAGCACCTTTACAGTGATTGCTGGTGCTGGTTGATGGTACAGGTCAGAAAATATAAAGTTTAAATTCGATAGTGTTAAAGATTTAAACGTAACACAAACGTGTAGCTTATTCATCATGTTTGTTAAGTTTTTTATCAACAACCAGTTTATATTAAAACGGTTTTGTTGAAATCGTTGATGAAATTTGCCTTCAGTAATTCCATCAATGTAATTTATGCTAATCCTAATCGTACATTCAGTGTGTTGATGGTACACACTTAACACATGGGTTTTTTTTGTCGATATTTGTATCATGTTGATAACGTTCTTACAGTATTATTTGATTCCTGTCAAGTTTTTTCAACAATCAGTTTTTGATAATTTTGCCTTCATCAACGTAATCAATGATAAGCCTGCTAAATGTGCCTTTATTAAATAAAATATTGTTCAAGCCGGACGAGATCTCAACAAGTACGGCCTCGCCGAGGGACGAGCGCGCCGCGGAAAAGGGCACCATTAAAGTGTCACCTTTAATAGATTGACTGCATTTTCTTTTACTTGCCTCTTAAAGCGACACATATTTGGAGTCCTGAGGTAGATTGGGTGTCAGTCGAGGTCTAGGAAACACAGCGCTCTCTGTTCAGAGCCAGAGAACAGGGGCACCGTCTGTCCTTTCTTCTCCAGCGCCTCTGAAGTGCATGCTGGGAAATATGAAGGAAATACCTGGTCAGCGTTCTGAAGCATTTTCGCCCCTCCTCTGAATCCAAACGCTCCTGAATGTTTTCTCACAACCCACACGTAGGCCTTTTGCCCCAGGTTAAAGTATGCAGTGTGCTATATTTTTCCTGCACCTCTCCACCCTTGGCCTCCCAAAAAAAGAACCGGTGATCGAAATAGATTATAATTTGAGCGTTATATACCCAGGCACTGAATTCCTCAAAGCCAGAGAGGATGAATGATGGGCTTTCATGGCACTTCCCTAGACCTGTCCCTGCGCAGTCCGAGCCATGAGACCCAACTATTCATCTGCGGCTCACACTGCCTGTCAGATGCACTGATTTTATCCACCATTACCGCCTGACACACACACACACACACACACACACACACACACACACACACACACACACACACACACACACACACACACA
>JAQQZU010000033.1:28253221-28265775 GCA_030068025.1 Parauchenoglanis punctatus
CACAGAAAGGCACCCTGGGTGACCCGGGGATCGAACCCAGGCCCTTCTTGCTGTGAGGCGACAGTGCTAACCACCGCCCGCTTTGAAGTCTCTATCTGTAAATATATTCTGATACTGGTTCACTAGGACCTGGGCTAAGAATGCCATCACGCTAAAAACTCTGTTGGCAGGTAATACAGAGGAAAGCATGCAACAATTAGCTGTTGTATAAGCAAGATAACATGTCAATATTAGGAAACTCCATGTTGTCAAAATCTTCCTGGTATTAGGATGCTTTGGGCGTATTATTTTGCTTATGCCAAGGTTTCTTTGATTGTTGTCATGGTTACCCAGGAATGGGGCATACGTATAGATCTATTCTTAATGTTTTCACTGCATACCTGTTGGCTAATCGGCAACTTTCTATGGCTGTGGAATATGTATAGGTAAAAGTATCATAGAAAATAGAAAAATTTCCAGATTCTGCATGTTGTCATACTATAAGATTTTAAAAACAAGGTCACTTTTTAAAGCAGTAACATTGTGAGCAGACAATGTTCTACCAGTTTTATATGGCATTTTTTAAATATTATATTGTGTTTTATTTAAAAATATAAACTTTACATAAGGTACCAAACCTATACTATTGATTTATATAATTATTATATTGTGTTTTTACCAATGAGCCACTATTTTATTTTAAAAACTGTGTTTTTACAAATTGCTCCTAAAGAGGCTTCAGTTAAGAAGGAGCCTTCTGTTTAAGAATGAAGATTTCTCCTGTCTGGTCATGTAGAGTCATGCTCTTATATGGCTCATGGGTTTTCTTTTCCCCTTGGGATGAGGTGCTGCGTAATTTACTGGAACGCAAAGAGGGAGCTCCTCTGTTGATGAACTGCTGAATATAATCTGGCAGCGAGCTCAGTGTTTCTAATGGTTTTATTCTGCTAATGCATTCTGCAGATTCTCAGCTATATTAATATCTTGGGAGGAAGTTTCGGCACGTGCCATATAAACGTAGACAACAGCAGCTGCAATTACAGTGTTTTATTGTACAGAGTGTGAAAAAAACCAGTTTACTTACTCATAAATTTAAACACTGGGTTCAAGGTGTCTTACATAAACACGTCCGTCAGTATGGTTGTAAAGTTGTGTTTATTCAAGGGTGAGATATTAACATGCAAGGGTTATCTTTGTTGAGTCTTAATGCTGGTCTTGAATCAGTTTGTAATGTCTGAACAGTATGAGCAGTGAGAGCTGACCAGTGCTCTTGTGGTAGATGCCATATGGATCCACAGTGTACTGTTGCATCCTCTGTGATATTGTAGTAATGATCCAAAGACCACCAGAACCACAATGCAATTAATAAACAGCCAAAAGATGCAGAAATGCTGATTTGATTTCTAATTCTGATGCTGAAACAGGAATAAGCATCATCCATTGTTCTTTGGTTGATGGGTAATGTGAGAAGATGTATAAATGAGCCTAATTATACTCTGATGGACTTGATTGGAACTAGCTGGTACTGCTTGGGCCTTGATTGGTTTTTCTGGGCCTGGTTAGACATGACCCAGCCTTACTTTGTTTGGCTGAGGCTGCGTAGTCTTTACTAAGCCTTACTGATCTTGAGTGGGGCTTGACTAGGCTTGAAGAGGTCTTACTGTGTTTGGTTGAGTTTGGTTGGGTTGCTTGATTGGGTCTTTTAGTTATGATAAGACCCTACTGGGCATAACTGGGTCTGGTTATCCTTGGGTAGGCCAAATCTTATCTTGGTTGTGCCTTGCTAGGATTAGGTAGGACAGGCCAATGACTAGATCTTGTAGGTTTGCGGCTTGGTTTCGCCTGCCTAGTCTTTGATAAGCTGGACCTTGTTTGGAAATGCATAGCCTTCACTAAGCCTTGCTTGTCTTGGTTAGTACTGCCTAGTATTGACAAAGCCTTGCTGGTCTTAGTTGAGTTCTGGATAGGCTTGGGTAGGACTTGCTGGGTTTGTTTGGGACTGGCTAGTCCTGTGTAGGTCTTGATGGTTTGGTGAGGTCTTGAGACCTGCTGAGCTTGGCTAGGTCTGGCTATATTTGGATAGCTTTTTGCTAATTTTGTGGGGACTGTGTAGTTTTGACCATGTCTTGCGGGGCTTGGCTGGGATCTGGTATACCTGAATAATGCCTAGGCCTTTGCTTTGGTTAGTCTTGTTCTGGATAATGACTAGGCCATGCTGCTTTTGGATCTTTTTTGGGCTTTGGTTTTGGACTTTGTAGACGTGTATAATGGTTAGGTTTTGCTGGTTATGGGCTTAGTGGTGCAAGGCTAGCATTGGCTAGGCCTTATTGGGCTTGGCTGGTGCTGGTAAGTCTTGGCTAGGTCTTTCTGGAATTGGCTGGGCATGGCTAGTCTTTGCTAGCCCTTGCTGGACTTGTTTAGGTATGGAAAATATTGACTAAGCCTTGCAAGGCTTATTTGGACCTTGGTCTTGCCTAAACATGGTTGCCATGGTCTAGATGAATCCAGCCATTGCAAACAAACCAGTTTTAACAGCAGGGAAACAGATTTATGAGCTCTTGCACATGTGAAAGTGGACTAAAGTGCGCTCGTACATGATGGATTAAGGACATTAGGGGAACAGAGGTTCTAATTGGGTTCATCTGTACCATCACTGCCATTGCTCCTGTTAACATCCTTTGCTAGGAAAGAAGAGTGACAATGGGTCAGAACTAATAAATGCCACACTCATCTAACAGCAACTTTTTTGGGGGGATAGAGAAAACTACTGGCCTTTCTGTCCTTTTGTTGCATAGTACATATGTTCAACCTTACATTCATTGATTATTGTATATCATAATTAATGATTGCATATTTTATGCAAATTCTGTATGCTTTTGTATACACCACACTTTGAATGACTGACGTTATTGTCAGTCAATAACATACCAATATGTTATTGATGTTAAAAATGTTTATAATGCTTTAATTTTAAGTTTGATTTTATTTTAAGTAGAAGTGGGCCACATTGAAATAATATCCGTCGAAAATAAGACTTCTACGATACGCAATATGTATCATGATATTTGTTTGAGAACAAATTGCTTTTTTATTGGTATTGCAATAAAAAAACAACTGTTTGACAATACCTGTATTTTTATGATTTATATGTTAAAAGTAACATTTTATTTATAATAAAAAGATAATTTGTCATATCGTCCGGCTGTCGGCCATTTCGCCCAGCTTAAGAAAGCATTATCTCATCGTGTGAAAGTAAAATGTTAAATGTGATACATTTGCATTTAACTCACAAGCATAACACTACTGAGCCACAGATGCATTTTATTCACTACTAACCTTCCTCTGACCTCATTTCCTCCTTCTGTCCAGTACGCAACTGCAGTAGATTATGGAGAGTCGTATGATTACTATGACCCAGCGATTCCCACCGACACACCAAATGAATTTTCTGAGTCTCAGGTAAAAAGAAAAAAAGAAAGAAAATGATGCATGCCTGCGATTGTAAGTGTGGTGTCTGGTTGTCATCTGACTTCCCTTCTCCTTGTCTCAAGTGTTATTTATTGACATCTCTACATTTTTTCAGACTACTATCCATTCCATGTCCACCTGAGGGAACAAACGTCTCTCTCTCTTTCTCTCCATGCTAGCTTCTGACCTTTGTTCTTGTGTCATGTCTTGCTTGCTTGATCCTGATGTTTTGATGTGTTGTGTCTTTTGTCCCTGTGTCACCATCACCCTTCCTCCAGCGAGTGAAGCGTAGTGTCTCCAAGTCCAAGAGGACAACAAAGTCCGCTAAGTCCAAACCCAAGCCTGCGTATAAGTACCTGCCCTCGTTAAAGAAATCACCCAAAACTTTAGCCCCCAAGAAGACGAGATTTGATTTCCAGGCAACAGCACCAGGAAGGAGGCCTGGTACAAGGGTAAAAAACGTAGTCCAACTACGATTGCATGGAGATCTCTCCTCTCCTCACTTTTCCTTGTCTTTTCTACTGAGGGAGATCTCCGATGCTGGTGCTCTAATCTGAGCAGAAAGTCAGGCAGGTCTAGAGGCCTATCGATCACCCTGTAGTGTGCACGTCCATTAATCCTTTCTTTCTTATTCTTCCTTCTCCTTTTCTTTCACTCTGACGCCCGCTTCAGCTAAACAACTTAGACGGCGAGTTCTATACTGAAACTGAATTTGACTACGGGACTGTAGATGCTTCTGTGAGTCAGTCTCCTGATGCCACCCCCGGAACCAACGAGGTAAATATTAAACGCTTCATTTTCTTTTTTTTTTTTCAAAGAATGACACAGGCTTTAGAACGTTAATTAGTCCTGGGAGAGTATGAGTCTAAAGCCTAGCAACTGGAAAATAAACTGGTATGAAATGGCAAAAACCCAAAGACCATTCAGAATGATTGTTCTGTGGGTTTTCTGTCTTGGTTGACCAAAATCAATCCACTTTGTATGTCCATGTGTTTAACATGTTCCTCATCTCAGTGGATTGTCTCTGCTTTGTGTCTTGCTTTCTGTTGTCCTTGCCAATTACAGCTGTGAAATCTCATAATACATAATAGAATTGCCCATAAAAGA
Organism: Parauchenoglanis punctatus; assembly: GCA_030068025.1. Classification (NCBI taxonomy): domain Eukaryota; kingdom Metazoa; phylum Chordata; class Actinopteri; order Siluriformes; family Auchenoglanididae; genus Parauchenoglanis; species Parauchenoglanis punctatus. The sequence continues at coordinate 28,257,776 of JAQQZU010000033.1, forward strand.
AAATTTAGCTAAATTGGAAATACATAACTAATAAATCTGCACAACTTCCTTATTAAGGAAGGAAACGAGCCATGCTAGTTTTTCTCAGCAGACGCCTTCAGTAACAATGAAAATGTATTTTTAGGATAATTTTAGCAGTCTTGATTATCCAGTTATCCAGTTTTATCCATAGTATGATCAAATACTTCTGGCGCTACTCGATAAAGCAGAGCTACAATCAGTCCTGTCCTAGCCAAGCTAGCCGTACCAGCTATACACTGTGTATAGCTAAACTAAACTAAACTAAAGCTCATAACTCGGAATTTCCAGCCTCCTGTTAGGAAACCGCCGATAAAACGCTCCTGAAACTCAGAATTCTTACGCAGAAGGTCTCCTCAACCTCGAGCTCGGCAGGTCAACATGGCCGTCAGCTGTAAACAAAACACATTTCACTATTGTAAATGACTTCATAGTGATGTTTACTTGATGACAATGAGTCTCTTTGGAGATCTTTGCCTGAGAACTTGAAACAGCTTTGTTTTATCGTGTCACCAAACAAAGCTAACTCGTTAATTAGAGTAAAATAAAACCTTGGGACATTTATTAGAAATGAGTCAAATGCATACTATAGTGATCTTAGTTTTTTACATAAAAGAAAAATTGTTCCCATGTTTGCATAACCATATGCATAACAGTTTGCTGTTTCACCTTTGACTTTGCCATTTCACACTTCAATTATTTCTGTCTTTTTTTACATTTAAGCACAATATTTATTTCCTCAGTATTATTATGCTTTATGTGAAAAAGACTGGGATATGGCAAAGTCTGTCACTGTCACTGGAAAGCAGTATAACTGACTCTAATGAAGTACAATGCTCTTTAAGTAACCAAGGTAACACTTTATTTGTCCCTGAGTAAATGAGTAAATGTCCTGAGTACACATTAGTCATTATTAATTTGCACTAATCTATGTATGGGAGTGAAAAGACATGTTAAAAAGTTGTGGAGTTTATTAAAGGAGTCACTGATTAATCTTCTGGGACAATAAAAGTGTGACCTCTCGCTTTTAGACTTGCTGTGATTAATTCATGTACATTCAAAGTTCATATTTGACTCTGCTCTGCAGTAGAACATGAATACAGTAGTCTTAACTGCTTAACTAACCACCGTTTTTATATCGCTCGCCTCCCTTCCCTTTTTTGTCTCCTCTCTCTTCATTCCTCCCTTTTCTCCATCTCCTCTTTGCATTTCGTTCCCTCACCTCCCCTTTCTTTCCATTCCCTCACTTCCTATATCTTCCCATTCCTTTATTTCCTCTATCCTCCCATTCCCTCACCTCGTCTATCCTCCCATTCCCTCACCTCGTCTATCCTCCCATTCCCTCACCTCGTCTATCCTCCCATTCCCTCACTTCCTCTTACCTCCCATTCCCTCACCTCCCCTTTCTTCTCATCCCTTCACTTCCTCTTTACTCCATTTCCTCACCTCCTCCTACCTCCTATTTCTTTAATTCCGCTATCCTCCCATTCCTTCATCTTTTCTATCCTCTAATTCCCTCACTTCCTCTTTCCTGCCATTCTTCCACCTCCTGTTTTCTTCGATTCTTTCACCTCGCTAATTCTTACCTTTCTTACTTTCATCTGCATATTTCCTTTACCTCCTATTCCCTCCCTTCTTACCTTCACTTCCTTTTACCTTCTCCTCCTCTTTCTTTACCTTCTCTTGCCCTTTCTTCCTCTTCCCTGCCAATCCTTGTACTTCTTTTCACTCCTTTAATTTTACTTCCTGTTTCCTCGCCTCTCTTTCTGCCCCTTTACCCTCCTCTGACCTCTTGTCCCGTCTCTTCCCCTCACCCTCTCTTTCTCCACCTGCTGCTGCTTTGCTTGGCAATAATAAGGCTGTGGAAGAGGTGATTGTGGGTGATTCAGTCACTGAGCTGCCCCATGTTGCGGTGGACCCCACAATCGCCCCCGAGCACAACGAGCCCAGCGCCACAGCAGGAGCGGACGCGTACGACTTTAAGGAGTACGACCTTAAGGAGTACGACGTGGACGAGCTTGACAAATCTCACTATGACTTTGGTGCATATGATGAGTTTGGCAACATGGGCCCAAACCCCGTACCCCATTATGAGGACGAGTTTGGGCCTGCTGTGCCTGCTGAAACCGGCACAGACGAAGCACGAGTCACAGCAGACGTAAGTATCACAACACGTGATCAAACGTGGTGTGTGTGTTTAGTGTGTGTGTGTGTGTGTGTGTGTGTGTGTGTCTGTTGCACATTGCTTGGTGCGATTCTAACAAGATGCTTGGCATGACAAATCCATCAACGTCATGCTGTTGTAAGTCGGGAGGAGTTTAACGCTTTCATGCTGCAAATTCAGTTTTATTTATCATTTGGTAGCCTTTCTAACATGACCTTTAACAAATACAGTGTAGAAAATTAAATGTACCCAATGGTCCCTTACCATTGTTTGTTGTTTGAGGCTACAAGAAAGAAGGGACAGTTAGCTACCAGTTTAGCTTCTTGCAAAATGCATCACTAAATCATCACATACTCAACTGAAGAATATTTCTTGGCTCTGTTTGGAACTATGTTGTCATCCGAATCAGGTTTACCATAAAGTCTTCACCCTGTACCTGAGTCTGCATGACCCCAAACGTGCAGAGGAAGAAATTTGTGTCAGAGAGAGCCCTCTGAGACATGCTAAACTGGTAGCTATACGCTTCCTTTACCTGTTAGCGACACCAGCCTTGTCGAAAATAAAATGTCAGACAGTTAAAAAAAACCATCATGGCTGATAAGTGGGATAGAAGGTGCATTGTTTATTTCATTTCTTTCCCCTGAACTCTCTCTTTAAAAAGGTAAGATATCAATAAGAAAAGATGTGATAAGAGGGCTGATAGACATGCATTCCTAGACCTACACATACAACACACACACACACACACACACACACACAAATACACACCCCCAAACACACACACACACACACACACACATACACACACACACACACACACACACACACACACACACACACACACACTCTGAATGAACTCCCGTTCATTCCCTGCTCCTCTGGATGAGTTGGTACCCAGCGGCCTGTCAGGAATCTGCCCTGTTAGCCTGAAGGCACAGTAATTACCTCATTCCAGAGAGCCAGCTGTGTGTTCAAACATGCCCTGCTCTCCTCCACACACACGCACACACACACACACACACACACACACACATGCACACAAAGCACACGCACACACACACACACACACACAAAGCACACACACACACACACACACAAAGCACACACTTTTTACCCCCACCCATCTCCCACCTCTTTCCACTAAATCTTGCACATACACACACAGCTCACTTTAACTACTTCACTTCTGAGTCCACTAGTGAGAACTGCTTTTATTTTATTAGTTATTTAAAATAATTATCGTTGTTATGGAGTAGTGGGAAATATTGGACATGATAACTCAAACAGATCATTTTAAATAGCCGTTTAATGAATTAACTTGTTCACCCCAGTGGCTCAGACCATTCACACTCACACTCACACTCACACACCTATGGACAGTTCAGAGTTGCAGAGTAGCCGATTGACCTAATCCACATGTCTGTGGACTGTGGGAGGAAACCGGTGCACCCAGAGGAAACCCAAACCTGCACAGGGAGAAGGCATCCGGGTCGACCTGGGATCATATATATATATATATATGTATATGATATAATAAATATCCTTTAGATAATTAAAATCAGAGAAAATATGTTCAGTATTACTGAAAGTTTATAAGTCTGTTGTTTGAACTTTTTTCCATTTCATATTTATTCTTTAACATGGAGTAGAGTGAAATTCTTCTCATATCGCAACATGTTAGGAAGCTGGGGTCAGAGCACTGGGCCAGCCGTGATGCACGTGCCCCGGAGCGATTTATTAATAAGGACCTTCTGATTCAAAAAGTAGAACTGTAACCACTGGGAATAATTTGAGTAACACTGCTATAAAGAACGTCACCTCACAGCGAGAAGGTTCTGGGTTTGGACCTGCAGGTCAACTGGGGCCTTTCTGTGTGGAGTTTGCATGTTCTCCCCGTGCCTGTCTGGGTTTCCTCCAGGTTCTCCGGTTTCCTCCCACAGTCCAAAGACATGTGGATTAGGTCAACTGGCTACTCTAAATTGGCCACAGGTGTGAATGCGAGTGTGATGGATAAGCGGCCCTGACAGAGAAGCGGTACAGATAATGGATGGATAATAGGACTCTAGAAAGAACCATTTTTTGTTCTTCTGTCAGGGGTGCACAAACTTTTGGCCGTCTAGTGTAACGTAGAGCCTAAAGATTACAAATGCTAAAAAAACAAAATCATATGTACACTCCTTTATGTGTCATGATTTGTATCTGCGGTGTTCATCCAATCAGAACACACTGTACAGCGCATATACGTTATATACGTATTAATACGTATATAAATAATTATAATTTTTGATATGAACAGCTCTCGCTAGTAGTGGACACTGTTCACACAGATTTCTTTCACCATAATTCCTCTCCGTTTTCCCTGTAAGAGGACACAAACACTAGGCCAAGTGCTTTAATCTCAGCTGAAGTGCATTTCTTCGCAGCCCTCTTTGTGCACTTCACTTTTCCTTTCATTCTAAACTTTTAGTTACTCACATAGTAGTATGCATTAAAAGAACTCTCGTACAATGCATACTGACCTCTCCATACTATAAAGTAACAAACACTTCTTAGTTTGCTTGCTGTAGTGTGTAGTCAAGTTAGTGCACTAAGTAGTCTGTGCTTTCACTATTCCGTTTATGGGTCTTACAGTAACCCGGCTTGACCTTTGACCTGTCTCAAAAGTGTCTCGTGCATTTCAATGTCATATAATGATTTCATTTATTTATTTATTTATTTTTGGACAATGAATTACCAGTGATTAGAGATAATGTGTATGTATGGAGTAAAACACTTCAGGATGTGCTGTTGTAGGAAAATAAGCAATGACCATCCTAATGTATATTATTTTCCTATAACAGCACGTCCTGAAGTGTTTTACTTCTTTACAGCACTTTACTCTAACAGCATATCCTGATGTGTTCTTGTTCTTGTATACCACAGCAATTTGCCACAGATTTCAATTTCTTCATTAAATAAAGGGCCACTTTGTAGTTTTTATCCATTTATAGTTATGTTCACAATACAAGTATAGCGTGTCGTTCCTTCTGACCAATCAGAATCCAGAATTCAGCGGCACTGTGGTGTATGTAAATTGCCTTAAAAAAATGCATTCTGTTATTAAAATTCCCATCATCTTCTTGCATGTGCATGCAGCTGAATCTCTCCATCTATATCTCAGTCCTCCTCCTATGACTGCATGTGCTCTGATGTTGACCTTTGACCTGGTCTGTGTCCTCAGGTTGCAGGTGGTACTGCGTTTCTGGGGCAGAAAGGAGAGAAAGGAGAACCAGCTGTCATTGAGCCGGTAAGTCAGACGAGTGTACAGGAGCACTCACGAGCAGGTCTTGGATGGAGTTCATGCTTTTCAGCTGAAGGTGGAGACTTTTGTGAGAAAGTCACGTGGACGTCATGCTTGTCCTAGATTAATCAGTAAAATAATCATTTCAGTGTTCATCAAAGCACCAAGAGACTCGTGTTGAAGTACTTTAGCTAAACAAAGGGAAAAAAATAAGCTAGCTAATGATATTCAATACCGCTAGCTAGCGGCTAACATTATTCCAGCAGATAATCACTGATGCAGCTAGCTAAAGTTAAATAGTTACATCACTTGTTGAATATTATCAGGAGTTGTGCTATATAAACATGGCCTACGCAACATAGCTAGAGGGATGACGGTTGTTGGTCTAGATATTCATTTCAACCTTTTGGTTGCACAGTTCCAATTTTTTGCTCAGATCAGATCTGTCTTTTTTGACAGTTCTTCACATTCTTCACATTCATAACCACAAATGTCCTTAGAGTTGGGTTTGGTGGATTCCGTCCATTTTTTTAAAATAAATTTCCCAAATATCAAGTCACCAATTTCTTCTTCCTTCCCTTGATTAAAGTTCAGGATCTATCCTGAAGAGATCAGATCTATGTCACATTATGGCAGAAAATTGGATTTGTGTCACTTCACCCTGGTAACGTGAATGTGTCTTTAATACGGATGACGTCAGCGAGGACCTTCAATCACTACACCGTTACATCATCATAATAGGAGGTAAAAGGCTGATCCCAGATCAGTGTTAACAGAGACTAGAGCAGGTATACACACAGGATTCTGGAACGAAACAGTGATTTTAAACATGTTTTTGTTACATCATAAGACAAGGTGAGACATCAGGAGAATGTCTTAATCTGTTAGGTACAACTGCATTTATTTATTTGTTTGTTTGTTTGTTTATTTATTTATTTATTTTAGGGAATGCTGGTAGAGGGCCCTCCAGGTCCGGGTGGTCCTGTTGTAAGTAACTCGCATTCAGAATATCGTGTCTTGTTTCTAAAGAGTTAAACTGTGCTACCAGTTATTCAGTTCCTTAAGGGCTGTAGATAACAATCTGGCAACCCAGTGTACACAGAAATACAGAATCTTTTCATTTTAATTATTAATATTACATTCCCAAGGTTCCCAGACACTGTCCATCAAACTGTAACATCATCATCAAACCAATCTTTACACATTCCCAATAAAAAGACTTTACAATGTCTGACTCTGCTCTGATTTTTAGGGTCTTCCAGGATCCCCTGGTCTTCAAGGCCCCCCTGGACCAGCCGGAGATCCTGGTGACAGGGTGAGTGTTTATTCTTGTCGCTGTCCAGTCTGAGATTTGTATGGAAACGACCTCTGACCTTTGGAATACAGAATGCTTGATGCAGGAAGGCGATATTTGCAGGGCACACATCCAAGGACTCTTAAGGCTTTGTTGTCTTTTCATGCAAATGCTTTATTTGTTGACTTTTAAAGCATTTCGCGTAAGTGACAGGAAATAGATGAAGTACAAGAATGTGTTTTTGCTGCTGAGTCACAAAAATAGCAGACAGAACTGGTATAAAAATGTAGTTATATCTTTTTTCTCGTCGTTGGCTTTGTTTCAGTCTGTGTGAGGGCTTAACAATGAGATATTTGTCAAAACACTTGAGTTATTCTGATGCTGCATTGATGTTTCAGCTAAATGAATTGATCTGCATGAGGCTGGATCTGGTCCTAGACCTCTCTGGATAATTTGTGATGAAAACAAACAGTTTGTGTTGTGCCTCCAAGCCTTCACCACAGTGAAATTAAATGATTAAATTAGCATGTCAGTGTGAAATTGATCATCACAGCAGACTTTGCCAGGAGCTTTTTCACTCTGAATAGCACACTGCTGTTAGCTTTGGGTTGTTGGCTTTGCTGCTGTACTCTGAATTAACAGTATTGATGGGTACTACACTGCCAGGAAGTCCGTCAGAGAGCCAGAACGCACAATGGGCTTAACACACCATCACACTCCAACACACACCATCACACACCATCACACTCCAACACACACCATCACACACCATCACACTCCAACACACACCATCACACACCAACACACACCAGCAATGACCATCACACACCGTCACTCACCATCACTCATCAACACACACCATCACACACCAACAATGCCATCACTCACCATCACATACCATCACACACCAACACACACCAGCAATGACCAACACACACCAACACACGCCAACACACAACAGCAATGACCATCACACACCAACACACACCATCACACACCAACACACACCATCACACACCAACACACGCCAGCAATGACCATCACACACCAACACACACCAACACACAACAGCAATGACCATCACACACCAACACACACCATCACACACCAACACACACCATCACACACCAACACACGCCAGCAATGACCATCACACACCAACACACACCAACACACAACAGCAATGACCATCACACACCAACACACACCATCACACACCAACACACACCATCACACACCAACAC
>JAQQZU010000033.1:28295709-28314126 GCA_030068025.1 Parauchenoglanis punctatus
AGTGTTGGCATTGAGCTACGATCACAAAATGTGAACAATATGTGTGTTTAGTTTGGACGTTTTAGTACAAAGCCTCATTCATGGCACAAAATGAAGAAAAGGTACATTTTATTAAAATTTGGCCCTGATTTAGTTCAAATGAGCGAGTGAATAGATATTATGGAATAGCTGTGGTATTTACAGTTTTTTCCTTTTGTGTCATGAGCAAGACTCTGTACTTTAGTGTATTCTGCAACTTGGTAATAATTAGACACCGGGGGCGCTATTTACAAAGGGTGCTTGGCCCCCGAACATTGCTACTTCCCAAATCTGTTGTTTCTTATGCAGTTTATTTCAATGGTAATGTATAAGCAAGCTGCTTAGATTGTAGCAGGCCATACACACCTCTCCAGGAGCCGCACACACCTGCAGTAGTGCTGCTACTACAGTAAAGACCTGTCTGATTAATCTGATGTTGTGTTTCAGGGACCACAAGGCCCACCCGGTGGTATTGGAGGCATGGGCGCAGTGGGAGAGAAGGTAAGTGACAGTTCCTCTTCCCGGATACGTGGGTTCCGGGTTATTTAGTGTGTTGTTATTCGTCAGGCCTCAGTATCAGTATTTAATTGGGCAGATGTGATAACTCTGGAGTGAGACCTTCAGGACGTTTCTCCTCCTGAGAGATCTAAGAATAGACGGATAAAGAGATGACCGCTTCAGCTCACCTTTACCCGCGGAAATAAAGCGACAACTTCTCGACTGCTGCCAGTGTTATTTTGGGCATGCTGATGTCATGTTTAATTACGCTGCTTTTTTGACAAACGGAGCCATAGATGTGCTTTTGGTTACCATGGTGAAGCTTTTAACCAGTGAAATCTCTTACAGGGAGAGCAAGGTGAAGCCGGCAATCCTGGACCTCCTGGAGAGCCTGGAACAGGAGTAAGTGGCCTGTGTGGGTGTGTGGGTGTGTGGGTGTGTGTGTGTGTGTGTGTGTGTGTGTGTGTGTGTGTGTGCTTTTAACTATTTGAGGAAGAAAAAGCAGGTATTCTTTTTTTAAATAAATCTTCAGAAAATGTACCTTTAGTGCAAAGTATTTCTTTCTTGTAAGACTTTTGTACATCAGTCAGCCCGAAAAATTTTATTTTTCTTTTACAGCTATTCAAAGGCGTGACTGATGGATGGACCTCCCCTTTATTTTAGATTTGCGATTTTCGTTCCTAAAGGGAATGTTTTTTGAGTCCATTTAGATTTCTGTTTTATGGCGTACCTCAGGGACATCAGTATGGTCCATTTTCATTTTCATCATTTTTATGCCACACCTCAGAGATGTGAGTTCAGTTCACTCTTAATTCTGGTTTGTGGCATACCTCAGGGATTTACAGCAAACCTCAGGGATTTACAGCATACCTCAGGGATTCACGGTGTACCTCAGGGATGTGCATTCAGACAATTTGCTTTCTGATTTTATGGTGTACCTCAAGGAAATAAGTTCAGTTTGCTCATATTTGTGATTGAAGGCGTACCTCAGGGCTATACGTTCAGTCCACTCATGTTTCTGTTTCATGGCGTTCTACAGCATTTTTCTGGCGTACCTCAGGGATGTGTGTTTGGTCAACTTGTATTTGTTCTTTTTTTATTGTACAGTGTACCTCAGAGACATGATTTATGGTTTAAGTTGATTTCTGATTTAAGTTGAACCTTAGCGATGTGCATTTGGTCCATTTGTTTTCTGATTATGCAGCGTACCTCAGGAATGTGTGTTCGATCCACTCATATTTCTGATTCATGCTGATGTCATGGATGTGCATTCTTAGTACTCGATAGATAGTTCTTTGGTCCACTCATTCTTCAGGTCCACTCATGTTTGTGATTTGATCTGCAGGGCCCCAAGGGTGAGAGAGGAGAGAAGGGTGAAGCAGGACCACCTGGATCTGCAGGACCTGCTGGACCTAAAGGACCACCTGGAGATGACGGCCCTAAGGGAAATCCTGTAAGTGCATCATTGCTGGATATCCTAATGGAATACTGTTAATGGACTAATATAGCAGAAATATCTAGGTTTGTAGCCTCCCTGTACTGTATATTGTAAATTGTGGCTAACAACTGCAAACTGATGCTAATAATAGTAATAACTATGCAAATCATTCTCAAAAAAAATTTGAGTTTTTTTTTAAAACATGAAGTTAATATCTGATGACGTTTCTCTTTATCATTGTAACAGATTCATCGTTAATCCTTTGCGTATAATAGTATACTCCACAAAATTAATCCTGCTGCGCTGACGGTATCCTGTTGATTTTTTGCCGTAGGGTCCTGTTGGCTTCCCTGGAGACCCTGGACCTCCTGGTGAGCCCGGTGTTGCTGTGAGTATTGGGTTCTATACATCTATAAATCTGCAATGTCAGCAAACGGATTTGAATTAATAAGAAATTTAAAATGTATAATTTGTTCAGAAGTTACAAGTCAGTCCTTATCTAATCCACACTGATCTCACCCTGCTAGGGAATTGATGGTGTGCCAGGAGACAAGGGAGAAGATGGTGAATCTGGTCAGCATGTAAGTAGCCAAAACCTGGCTTTACTGGTCACTTATGAAACATGAACAGAATATAATCCATTAATTCAAGATTCGTCAGTAATATATAAATATAAATTTACGCGTCACACTGAAGAATAAACGTCAATGGCCGACGTTTGGTGCAAAAGTGGGCGTCGCCCTCTAGAGAGTGCTGTTGCTGTTACACAGACCTGGAAGCCTGGCTCTGCCTGGTCTTGGTGGGATTTTATATGGGTATATGCTTAAAAGATTTCTTATTTAATCTTATTATAAATTTTAATCAACAGTGTCGTAGAGCTGTTCCCTGCCTAACATCACATCCATATACAATAATAAATGAGGTGAAATATAATTAGGAAATAAGAAGGACAGATTTTCTCATATTTCACCGGCCTCTATAAATTGCGATCCTTCTTATCATTTATGAATGCAATTTAGATTCCCAGGCCATGAAGAAAAGCTTTAATTTACCTTCCAGTGAGGAGAAGGTTTCGGAGGCTGTTTTTACGGATCGGCGTGTCGGCTCATGCATTGTGCGGCCGACTTTAATGCAGCGCCCTATCTCCACCCTGCAGTCTTATTAAAGTTTAATGAGAAGAGATTTGTAGTGCTATGAAACCTTCAGACTGAACTGTGCGAGCTCTCTTCTCTGATTAGAGCTTTATACGGCTCTATCACACAGCTGAGTGACTCCGTAAATTCCTTTCAGCTCTTCATCACTGTGTGCTTTTCATCACGATGCACTTCGAATATAATATTGTGTAAACGTCAGCGTTCGATCACGTTCAATTGATTTTCAGATAATTGGCTGTGAATTTTTGCAGATAGCTAACTCTCACTTTATTTCCTTGTTTATTTTCATACCTTGAAAAGTTTTAAGCTTACGCACGTACAAAGAAGCTTTTGATTTTTTGTAAAATGGAACATGATGTTCATAAAAACTGCAAAAGATCCTGATGAATCGTCGCTAAGCACTGAAATAGCAAATATTGGTGTAATTTAGCTCATTTTTGAAACAGTTTGCACGTCATCTTAAAGCGTCTTAAATTATCTCAATGTTCCTGTCACTAAACTGTGACGCAAAACTTTTTGCCAAATGATATTAAAGTGTGATTTTTTTTATCATGTCTGTATTAAAACTCATGGCACCCCCTGGTGGTCCGGAGACCTTAACGGCACAGCGTTAAATACAGAAATGGACGGAGCCTTCTGTCCCGACTCTGCTTTCATTTTGTCTGTATTTGTGCATGTTTTCTAACGGATACAGACAAAATGGCAATTCTAGTTCAAGCGAGACACGATGAAGAATCGGCGAAAACTTTTTTAGAAGAGGTTGTGGGATTTAGTAAGAAATTTTCAACATCTGTATGATGTTAACAAACAGTCGTTACAGAACAGCTGGGAGGAGAAACCTTTGCCTCGGGGCTGCCCTCTAGTGGATGTACTGTATTGCTCAACATCCAATACAATGGGTGTCTTTATTTTCGTACGTAAAGAGAACATAAATGAGCCGTAAAGCAACCACTTTTTACCACTTACAGCACCAAACGGCCGTTACCACTTACATGATAATGTACCGGATGGCTCAAAAACAACTATACATTTTTTTTAGACATGTGGATATTTAAATATATTGATTCTGATGATTTCTCATGTGAGTAAAAAATGGATTTGTCACTAACTTTTTTATCTAGGTTGAAATAAAACCTTGGTACAAGTCTTGGAATATAGAGTAGATCATTACTAGTTTGATTATAACCTCTGGCTCTGTGCTTTAGGGTCCTCCTGGTCCGTCTGGAGAAGCTGGACCACCTGGACCTCCTGGCAAAAGAGTAAGTCTGCATTTTCATCCTTTTTTCCTGTTATAACTTCACCGCATTCCATTTAGCTTTATCTTTAGATGAGAGGTGGAAATCTCAGCCCTGTCAACAATTTCTGTTTGTCTGATTTCTTAAAACTTAAAAGGCAGCGGAAACAACGTTGTCACACGCTTTATCATTTTTATTCTGATGGGAGACTCAAACCGGTTGAGAGGAAATTGTCTTTGACTTGGACGAGAGACGGCCGAGAGCCGAGTCATCCTTCATTCGGATAACGGAACTCCTTCGGAGACACCGGAACGCTGATAATTCATCATTTACGTGATCGAGGCGGAGAGAAGAACCTGAGCTGGGGTTTATTTCCGGCGACGCCACCCCCACATCTCCACAATGATCAGGTGGAGAGACGACTCAGTATCGATCCTGAGTGACGGTGATGAGAAAACGATATCATACCTACTTCTGGGGGAGCCGAGAGAGTTCAGCTGCCACATTCGATCCGACCCGTCTAAACGCAGCGCCGACGTTACGCCTGGAACTTTCAGAAAACTGTGGCTTGATTAATAAAATTCACTCTGATAAAGCAAATCATCTTTCACAACAGGACTCCATATGGCTTTTATAGAATCAGGCAATGAATTATTGGTATCACCTTTTGAAAACAGCATTTTCATCATTTTAATAGACAAATAAGGACGCATGGTGTGATGGATGGGAAACGGCGCTCTCACACAGCCCCCCTGGTGCTTTCTAATTTATTTGCCTGTCCTCATCTCCACACCCTGCTGAAGCACTCAGGGCCAGGCTCGACGCTGGGCTGGTGATGTCACGCGGGTGACAGAAATGCGTGAAACGCTCATCGGGGAAAAAAGGGACTCGGTGTGCTGTGTGCCGGGGCGCTATATCATGATCTTTTACTTACTAAATGATTCCTCAGTTGGAGCAGCAGTTCTGTTCACCATGATGCTTTTCCAAACTGTCAGCAACGCTCACCTGGTACACAGAACAGAATGAAAACACGTCATGCTGCCTAAAGCAAAATGAGTCATCTGTATACACAGAGCATATGGGAAGGTTACATTAAACAGTAATCACTGCCGCTCTGCGTTACGTTATGACATGCTTGTATGTCGAGAACTCCTTTTCACACACAGCGACACGACTGCATGCACCCAAATCAACTCGGAGCAGAAGAGTCGGAATAGGATCCGACTGAATCTCAGTCAGGAATCAAAGATTCGCTGATTCGAACGAGGAGGAACTCCTTCACCTCTGATCCAGCACTGACAAGGGTTTAAACACTGAACCGCCGAACGAGAGAGGAAGAAATCCCAGTCATGATCAAAAGATTCGCTTAGTGAACGAGTGACCAGGGGACCAAAAAAATGCCTGATTTAACCTCAAGTAATCTAAAGATTCGAGATCAAGAATCTGAAGATTTTGAGAGCTCAGCAAGAGGAGCGAATAAATATTATAATAGAATAAATAGTAATCTATTAAACAACAGAAGAGTCAAGGCTGAATGATTCGCTGAGTAAATGTGAGGAGTGAATCTTGGTCATGAACAAATGAAAAGCGAATCCATGTCATGATTCACTGAAACGAATGAATCACATGTGCCGATTTAAACAACGAAACAAGAGAAGAATGAATCGTCGTCGTAAAGGAAAGGACACACTGAATCAAGGAATTGTTTAGCTTTGCTTTCGATTTTGCGGCGCTCGTCAGGAAAGACGCCGATACCGATTCGTTCATCTTCGTGACTCGTTCGTAAAGAACGCGGTGTTCAGGAGTAAAACATCTCTCTTACCGTTTATTCGCTGTTTCGGGATTCAGTGTTGCGTTGTGTGTTTTGTCTCATCCTCACAACGTCCTCGTTTCCAAATTTCATCAAGTTGAAGACCAAAGCGCTCTGCACACGTACGCATTACTCAGGCGGACGAAAACGTCACTTCTTTTTCCAATATGCTCATGGAAATATGAGACTTTCGTGCGGGAGATGCGGTTGCTAATGACTGAAGGATTGAAGAGAGGAAAAGAGGCTGTTTATTCAGCAGAGGTGGCTAATGCCGAGAGAATGCGCTCTCTCCATCGGCATCTCTAATTCAGCCCTTTGAACGTAAAGTTTCAGTTTAATCAGCCTTTTTCCACAAAAAAAACAAAAAAAACAAAGCGGAGATATCTGTCTCTCGCTCCTCACAGAACTCCGCTTTATTTATTCATGTCGCTATTACAATGAGAGAATTCATACACACCACCTGTTGAGGGTACACTTCCTTTGCCATGCGATTTTCATCTGAAAAGCAGAGAATGTGTCATTTATCATAGAAACGAGAAAAAAACGAATGCTGTGTTTTCCGTTAAGGGATTTTAGGATCAGATTAAACGGCGATGCTTTATATTTTATCTTGACTTTTCAATTTTCTCCCAGAACTAAATCAGATATGTGAGAATGGACAATTCGCTGCCGTATATCACGTATGTGCAGGAGTGAGTAAACAGATACGCTCTTACGCATGTAATCGTCTTTTCTCCGCTCTTCAGGGAGCCCCAGGAGCGCCCGGAGCCGAGGGCAGGCAGGGCGAGAAGGGAGCCAAGGTAAGCCGGGATCTCCAAGCATTACAGTGTCCTTAGTGGAATAGCGCAGTGCTGAGATATACCGCCGTTTGTGTTTGCATATGCATGGATCACCTTACTAATTGGAAATCTACCAGTTTTTCAGGACTGTAAGGGATGTGTTGTTTTTCCTTCTACAGTGAAGTAATATGTTATTTTTTACATTAGCTCAGTAGTATTATGTCCATTTCAGTGCCGGACAAATAGCCTGGGGCAAGCAGATTTCTGAGCTTGTATTTATTTATTTATTTAATTCCTGGTTCCCAACTTAGTTCAACAACCAGGAAGAGAAAAAAATAACCCTACTAATCCTTTATTACCTCCACCTAGGAGCTTATGTTTTCTGTGCGGCCTGTAAACAAACTGATTTTCATGAGACTTCAACGGTGACGAAACATAGCCAATGTAGAAATACGATGACTCCAGTGGAAATCTATCAAGATGTACAAAGCAGCTGCAGATTTGCGTATCATAGAAGAGTCGACTCTCGTCCACGGAGGAGGTCTGCGTGCTCCGAGTGCCCCTCTAGCTGATCTTTCCAGAAACTAATGTTATCATTTGTCGTGTAGCTGTAAAATGTAACGCACTTCACGGCGATGCGAGGGGGTTGGGATGTTTCAGAATCAGGAACGGGTTTTGGGAAAAGGTTTGTGGAACCACTCATGCAGATTGCTGCGCAGAGCAAATCCGTCACACGGCTCTGCTGCGGTCACCTCATGGCTAAACATAAAGAGAGAAAATAAAGACGCTAGCGCACTGTCACTGTGATTAAATTACAAGCATTTGTGTGTTACACTGTAACTGTAGCTTGATGTAGAATGGGACCAAATAAACACCACTAGGGGAGCTGAAGACTTATTCAAATTCAAATTAAATATGCATTCTTGCTACAATAATGTAGCTTAGCAGCAAAACCATTTAAACACTGATTTTTTTCCTACCCTACCAGACAGGACTGAGGTATTTAGCTGGCTTACATGCAGAAGTGACAACTGATGTTATAATTAGACATGCCATTTTAAATGAATTCCGCTAACAGTGGATGAAACGGTTTCATGCTAACGCTTCCAAGTGAGCAAAATCAGTGTTTCAGAGTCAAGTATTATTTCCACACGGTTTGAAAGAACTTAATAAACTGTTTATAAACTTTTATTTCAACTCACTCCACCTCCACCGCCACTGTCTTTGCGAAGGGTGAAGCAGGAGCCGAGGGTCCACCCGGTAAAACTGGCCCTGTCGGACCCCAGGGGCCTCCTGGAAAGCCTGGTCCTGAGGGTCTGAGAGGAATCCCTGGTCCTGTGGTGAGTGTCAGTTTAGCCAATTACTCAGGAAATGCACGCACACACACCTACACACACACACACACACACACACAATCTCTCTCGCTCTCTCTCTCAGAAATCCAGATCTTTCCAGGCAGCACCTTAGGCCCTCTGAGAGTAATCAGTATCCTCTATGTGTGTCTGCAGCATTTTTTTTTTTTCTTCCTCCATTTCTTTTCAGCACACTTTTTCATGGACGATTAATCATCTCGCCATCCCCTCCGAATCGATAGCAAGGCGGAAATACAACAGCAGGCAATAATCCCTGATATAACAGAATGCATTTACTCTTCTTCTCACAGGGTGAACAAGGACTTCCTGGTGCACCAGGACAAGATGGCCCACCTGGACCGATGGTAAGAGCGCCCTTCTCTCATTTCTTTTCCCGCTCTCCTGTCTCTTCCTGTTTTATCATCCTGCCCTTTATCTTTTCTCTCTCTTATTCATCTGCAGCGTGTTCTCTCTTCCTCCTTATTACTGTATGTGAGCTGATGTATCAATGTTGGCTCTCCAATTTTAGGGACCTCCTGGACTGCCTGGCCTGAAAGGTGACCCCGGGTCCAAGGGTGAGAAGGTGAGCGAGATCCAATTTTCCTCCCTGTCACCTTGATGTTAATGTGGGCTCATCCATTCCCTGATCTGTTTAACCTCCAGCTGTGGAATCTTCAGGCTTTTACACCAATTTCTGTGGCAACAAAATGTGAATTTAGCACTAAAATCTATCTTAGAATATTCTCTGTGAATCGAAGTTTGCTTAATGATCTTCTTGTACTCTGTTTTGGACTAAGTGCTAGCATAAGTGCCATGCTAATTCTCATGGGTTATTCATATACTGCTTTTGGTTGGCTGTAAATTGGTTTCTTGAGTATATTTTTCTAAAATTATTTTATTTGGTTTGTAGGCTACTAATAGCTGCTTAAAAATCCTTGCTTACACTTACACACATGTGTGTGTGTGTGTGTGTGTGTGTGTGTGTGTGTGTACAGGGTCACCCTGGTCTGATCGGGCTGATCGGTCCTCCTGGTGAACAGGGAGAGAAGGGAGACCGTGGATTACCTGGACCTCAGGGCACACCTGGTTCTAAGGGTGATGGCGTAAGTTACTCTCTCTCTCGTTCTCTCTCTCCATTTCTCTCCATCCCACCTCCCAATTGTGATTGCAGCCTGATTACTTAACTACACCGACGGCAAACTCCACTTCACCTCCACTACAGTCACCTGATGAAGTCAGTTTACTTCTTTAGCCCCAACTAAATATCTGAATAGCTGGATGATCTTTGAGTGGATGGATGCATTATGAATGGATAAACGCTTAGGTAAATAGCTAAATAACCAGTAGAGAGATGAACGGAGAGATAGATGATCTATGGAGGGATGGAAAGATGGGTAGTTAAAGAGCTAGATGATTAGTAGTTGGATGAAGGAATGAAAAAACAGATGAACATATAGATAATGGATGGATAAATGGCCTGATGAATTTTGTGTACTTAGATTTATGATCTAATAAATCTGGATGATTAATATATGATGGGTGGATGGATAGATAAATAAGTAGGCAATCCATGGAAGAATGGATGCATGGATGAATGACTGGATGATTTGTTGTTGACAAATCTTTAGATAAGTAGGGTGATCTTTGGATGGATAGATGGATGGTTGATGGATAAACACATGGGTAGATCTGTGAATGGAGAAATGGACAGATGGACGTAGACAGATAGATAGATGGTTAATGGATAAATAAACAGCTAGATGATCTGTAGATGGGTGGGTAATGGATAGATGAATGAATAAACTAGCTAGATGATCTATGGATGAATAGATGGATAAAATTAATAGACAAATATCTAAATGATCTCTGGGTGATGGATAATTGGATGGATGGGTGGATAGATGGTTGACAGAGAGATACATGTGTGGATGATTGATAAATGTACAGATAGATGCCTGATGGATAGATGAATACCTAGGTGATCTATGGATTGATTAATGAAGTATGGATGGATGAGTATATGGGAAGAAAAATGGAGAAATTCTATAGCTGAATGGAGGGATGCATGGGCAACTTGCATGTATGTATATATGTATTAACAGATGATGATAGATAGATCCATGGATGGACAGAGCACTAAATGATGTATGGATGAATACAATAAAAGGTAGATGAATATCTTTATAATGATGGATGGACAGATGGATTGGTGAATGATCAATGTATTACACACACACACACACACACACACACACACACACGCACGCATCTGAAACAAAGCCACACTGAATCCCAGATAAAAACCAGGAGGATCTTTATGCATTATTAACCCTGCATTGCAGTTTGAGTGGATGTTGATGCCTTCGCTAATGCCTTCGCTGGGGATTTAGCGCTCTCAGTGGCTCGGGATTTCATATCAGTACTCTGGTTTTCTCTCCCTGCATATTTAGATCAGTTTTTGGATACACATCTTTTTGCTTCTTGTAAAATGTCTTTCTTTCTTTTTTTCTGTAGGGTATCACTGGTGCTGCTGGACCCTTAGGTCCTCCTGGTCCTCCTGGACTTCCTGTGAGTCTCCTGTTCACGTCTCACTTTACACTCCTATAATATTCTGTAGGGAAATTCTCTCTTTAATTGTTTTTTTTGCTCATAAGGGTCCTCAAGGTCCAAAGGGATCAAAGGGTGCAAGCGTAAGTATAGTTTCTTTCATTTGCCTCTTTTTTCCTTAATAAATATTTTAAACCCAGAACTGATTTGACCTGATCTGGTGTCTTGATCAGGGTCCTGCTGGTCAAAAGGGGGACAACGGAGTTGTCGGACCTCCCGGTCCTCCTGTGAGTATATAAGATTAATTTCTTTAGCGTCATGTTTTAGCTGCGAAATTAAACAATAAAAAGGATTGACATCACCTTGTCCTGAAACCACAGGGTCCTCCTGGTGAGATCATTCAGCCGCTGCCTATCCGCTCTCCTAAGAAGTCACGGCGCTCCAGCGAGATGCAGGCTGACGAGGCGGGACTGGACTATGGCGAGGGCATGGAGGACATCTTCAGCTCCCTGAATAATCTTAAACTGGACATAGAGAGGTTGAAGTACCCCATGGGCACCCAGAACAACCCAGCCAGATCCTGCAAAGACCTGCAGCTGTCCCACCCTGACTTTCCTGATGGTGAGTGGACAGGGAGGAGAGCTAATCTGAATTTGATGCAAGCACAAAGTAGTTTATTATGTAAAGTAGCTTAGGACCTATAATAGAACCCTGAGGAATGCCATATATGCAGTTATCCATAATTGTAGTACTTGGCCTCAATATATGTATATATAGACAATGACCAGGGGTGTGTTCCAAATGTTAGGAACCAGGAGAAAAGTTCTTACTAGAATTAATTTGTTTATTCACAGCTTTCAAGGAAACCTAAATCAAATTGTTCTGGAAGTTGTATATTGTGCTACATATTACCTACATCATGTAACTATCCTGATCATGAAAACAGGGTTTTATTCATTTAGCTTCTTGTCATTGTTATTCATTTTGATGTTGCATTTCTTACACCACCATCTTCACCTCATCCACATACAGGAATCTTCTTAACTGTAGCCTCCAATTCAGGCTTTCCTGTTTACTATATACGCTCCCTACACAGGGGAGAACATAGTGTTATACACTACTTGTAGTGCTCTATTACACTGCAATCAATCACTATTTGTGATTCAGCCACAGAAAAAGAGTGACTCCAAGGGGTGAATAAGTGCCTGCTGAAAGAAATGGTGGATGGATCTTAATAGTCTTAATAGACTTCATTTAGACAGCTAAATAATAATAATTATTATTATTGTTATTATTATTATAATACAGTCTCAAAGTGTTTTACATAGAAGGTTAAAAATTTGTCAAAGAATAAAACAATGTAAAATAGAAAATAGGATATGACTCAAATGAAGATTATGGAACATCCTGCCTCACACCTTCAAAATGTATTTTCCTTCCCAGTATGTGAATGTTATATAAATGCAGAAAAGTGTTAATTAAAAACTCACTCCCACGCTACTCACACGCTAGCCAAATGTACTGTATTCTTATTAATTAATTACTCTAATTCATTCACACAACACAAGGACACTAATGAAATAGAGGTTTTTTCAGTAATTGCATCACACACTGGCCACATATCGAATGCTGCTAACGATGAACTGAAAGGCCGACCCGTACCTCTGAGGTAATAAGCTCAGTATGAACCCGTGTGTCATGACACTTTGCTTTGTTCTCCTCAGGTGAATACTTCATCGATCCTAATCAGGGATGTTCTGGAGATTCCTTCAAGGTCTACTGCAACTTCACAGCAGGAGGCGAGACCTGCATCTTCCCCGAGAAGAAGTCCAGCGGAGTGAGTGTCATTACCGTGACCAATACAATTACAAGTCTAATGCAGATAAAGTTTTGTCTAAATATGTACAGGTTTACAGAGTGATATCATGCCATGTTAATAATCATTATTCACTTTTTTCAAAATCTAAATATAATAATCATGAGACACTTTTAACGTAATGATGTATCAGCATTATTGTCAGGTTTCATCTCTGGAGTGATAGCTGGTGCTTTGTTAGTGAAACCTCAGCACACTTACATGATCTATATCATGATATATATATATATTGTGCATTGTGAAGAACATTCACACACTGTATGCCCTACTGGCCAGCCCTAAACCCTCCACTGTTTGGAATAATAGATTACAGAGTCACTCTGTGGAAAATGCCAACATGCCTCCTGAGACTTTTAAAAAAGTCATTTACCAAAAAACTCTACCTGGATGTTTGCAGTCCGTTTTGGAGTGTTTTGTTGTTTTTTATTAATTCTGTTTCTCGCACTCCTGCAGGTCCACATCTCCTCCTGGCCCAAAGAGACGCCCGGCTCCTGGTACAGTTCATTCAAGCACGGTCATCTTGTAAGTGCACTCACACTCGTCTCCTTTTCCCATTTCTTTTCCTGTTTTTGTTTCCTCCAGGCTAAAAGGGTTCTAAAGGGCCTGAACACACTCCTCTTCACCGTCCTCCTCTGCAACGTAAATACACAGTAATGGCGGATTTGCTTTTAAAATGCTTTTTAAGATGCGCTGACCTGAGGTCTTGAGTACAAAAGGCCTGCTTGGGCCACACACACACACACACACACACGCACACACTGTATCCATATTTAATGCGTTCAGCATGGAGATGGAGGGATGGAGAAAAAAAGTAGAACATCTGCCTCGTTATATATTTACTCCTATTCAAGCATTCAAGCCATTCTCTGTACAGCCTGAAAGCATAATAATATTTCATGTGTGTGTGTGTGAGTGTGTGTGAGTGTGAGAGAGAGAGTTAGTTTACAGAAAACAGTCTGCTAATGATGTTTCTCAGGCACTAATCCCTCCTCTGTTGCTGTTTTTCCCTTTCCTTTCCGGCCATCACCAGCTGTCGTACGTGGATGCCGAGGGCAACTCGATAAACTCGGTGCAGATGACGTTCCTCAGACTACTGACGGCCTCGGTGAGGCAAAACTTCACCTACATCTGCCACCAGTCCGTGGGCTGGCACGACGCCGCGGCGGACAACTACGACAAAGCCCTACGCTTCCTCGGCTCCAACGACGAGGAGATGTCCTACGACAACAACCCTTACATGAAGGCCTTATCCGATACCTGCTCGGTATGAAGCGTCTCCCACACACCAACCTCACACACACTTATATCTTATATCTTACGTATGTGTAACTGTGGACGTACAGTAGTGAAAGGACACGCCCGCTTCCTGGAGTCTCCATCATGTACACTACGCCGTAGAGGCTGCTGAGGGAACTTGTTACGCAGATATTCCACAACATATGTGTAACTATAAATGGATAAAAATATAACATGCTGTTTATTAATTAATCAAAAAACAGTTATTGTTGTGGTATAGGAGGCATAAAACACATTCGAGGACATGCTTTTGTAGAAAAATAATCAACTTCAGGTTTGTGACTGTAGAGTAGCTTCATTACGCCTTGATTAGTTTACTGTAGCAGCACAACACACACAGCGTTATTCTTTCCACATTGCTCGTTCAGTACTCACTGGCGCAGTGACACGCGGACAGATGTTGAAAGCGTTGATACTGTCTGCTGATGCACAATTTTGTCTCCGTTTGTCTTGCAGTTGAGGAAAGGTCACGGAAAAACTGTCCTCGAGTTCGACACTCCCAAAATCGAGCAGCTTCCGATTGCAGACGTCATGCTGAACGACTTCGGGGATCCCAATCAGAAATTCGGATTCGAAGTCGGTCCGGCTTGCTTCCTTGGCTAAAATCGAAAGCAAGTACGACATCACGATGACAAAAAAAACTTGACAGGGAAGGACTTTTGTTTTGTTTTATCTTTTTTAAATTGTACCGTCGAATCACCCAGCCTCCGTTCACGCCGCATGCAAGTTTTGAATGTTAGTCATGATGTAAAGGGAAGCGTTTTTTTTTTTTGCTGAATAGATCATAAATCATGCCACCCTCTGCTCGGAGGGCGTGAAACGCAAAAAGAGAAGAAGAGAAGGAGAAGGGCATGGAGAAGAAGTGGCAGAACGGAGAGCTGCGAGACAAACAAGGGGAGAGAACAAGGGAACGAGAGGGAAAGACCTCCCCAATGGAGTCGGATCGGTGCTGTGCAACACAAACGACATACAGAAACATCAACAACCATGGTGCTTGAGTTAAATAGTATAAAAACAATAAGAGGTGCTAAGTGAAAGAAGGTGTATTTTGATGAAACTGTAATTATTGTTTTGTACATTACTGTTCTTTTCCAGTTCCACTTCAAAACTTGCATGTGTATCGGCATCTGGCTCTCGAGTCGACGTCAATAAATTAAAGAGTAAATAAAAACAATAAATAATATTTTTGTGATAAATACTGTGTACCTATTATTAAACAAATAAAAGCGAGCATTGAAACGATCCCTCATTCCTAACGCTAACGTATGTCCTTTGTATATATTGACCACCCGAACAAAGCAGAGACGCACCGGCACACGCGGACGCAACGCCCCTCGCTAACGTTGCCTCTTGTGCTTGTTCCTCTAAGCAGTCGTAGCATTCACCCTCCTTCTATTTAATTTTATCCGTTCATTTTTCAATCTGTTTTTTTTCTTCCCCCAGTTCGTCCGTTCAGTCGTATACCTCAACCATTCTTACTCTCCATAGCGAAGTGCGGCCAGTGTGCCCTGTATATACCTTGGTTACACATTTCATTTTATATATTTTGGGTGGGGAATTTTTTTTTTTTTTATGAGCTAAAAAAGTAATAAATTTAAAATACAAATCATATCTGATGGGCTGTTCCTCTTCTGTTCCAAATTTTTTTTTCCTGTGAATGAATTGAGACGCTCTCCTTTATCAGTGACCCCTTTTTTTGTAACGAAAATGAGAAAATGTTTCAAATGTGTTCTTTATGGTTCGTCTGAATATTAAAAACTGGATTCCAAACCAACCGTGAAACCGGTGTGTGCTCTCAAGTCATTTATTTCGCAGACATGGCGCAGTTTGAAAGCAGGAGAGAGTAGCTAACGCGTACTCAAACCTAGCTTAAACGTGCTCAGTAAGTAGCTAACACACGCCCAATAAGTAGCTAACACATTCTCCAAAAACTAGCCGACGTGCCCAATAAGTAGCAACACATGCTCAAAAAGTAGCTAACATGCTCAATAAGTTGCTAATACATGCTCAAAACCTAGCTTAAACATGCTAAAAACCTAGCTTAAACATGTTCAAAAAGTAGCTAACTCAGGCTCAATAATTAGCTAACACAAAATGTAGCTAATACATGCTCAAAAACTAGACGACATGCCCAATAAGTAGCTAACACATGCTCATAAAGTAGTTAACACTCAAAAAGTAGCTAGCACATGCTCAAAAGAGTAGCTCAAATAGCTGCCAGATGATGCCTCTAATTGCTATATTAAACAGGCATTACAGACTGATTGAGTGGTCATCATTTGCATATCAACCTGTTTGATGTAGTAGGAACATTTTCTGAGGCCTGACTAGTGCTAGCCATGGCCTGAAGGTTAGAGAAGGGTTTGGGAATGAAAGGTTGCCAGTTCGATATCCTTTATACCAGAACATTAGTCAAAAACCCCGCGACAGCAGGTGCAGCAGCTTTCTATGATCGTCGCATTACCTTTGCAAGGTCTACATCTCTACGTCTTGCCATCTCAGTTCAAATGCATCTGATTTATTGTGGAAATAGATGCATCGGATAGACACTCATCAACTACCTACACAACCTTTACTGATTACAGTCCTGAGATAAAACCATCACTTTCCTGACCATTTTAAATTCCTCTATTCTACCCAGTCATACCCTGCTCGTGCGTTGAATGAAAAATCCCACTGGCTTGTGTGTAATATAAAGGTCTATGTAGGATTCAGGGGGATTATTAGCAGAAATGGAATGTAATATTCATAAGTACGTCCTCATTAGCGTATAATTACCTGTAACAACAAATCATTGTGTTTTCGAAAGTTTAGCTCGAGCCCTTTATACCTACACAGGGAGCGGGTCCACCTCTACAGAGTCGCCATGTTGCACCGCTACAGGAGCCCAGAATGGACAAACCTCTAGAGAGCGCCTTCCGCGCTTCACAGTTTTACAAGCGGCGGCGTGAATCTGGAAGGAAGCACCGGAAGAACGACAAAGAAGAAGAAAGAAGAGGAATCAGTATTTGCTGGAGCTGGAGAACAAGTCTGAGAGCCAAATTTTGAAAAATGGAGGATCATACTTATTATTTAGCACAGAAACAGCAAGAGAGTGTGAATGTAAGTAGTTGGAAGTACACCACGGGCTCCTGACGGCCGCCGTACGCTCTAACACGCGCCTGGAGAGAGAGGGGTAAGAGAGGGGGTTCCATAGTGTACCTTTAATTCATTAAAAAGTGCATTAAAATGTAGCTTCTTGTCCTAGAGCTTGAACTTTCTGAAGCAAAAATGTTTAGTAAAGCTTGTCACCATCCCTCTGACTGTGTGTAAATTGATCCCTGATGCTAAGCATCAACAAGGGAGATTATGATTATCACCCCTTTAAGCCTTGACTCTCAAGCTATGAATGAGGAAGCATTATTTTCGTCATACCCACGAATGATGGTGGTTTCTGACTTCACATCGACTACGGTGACCTACAGTGAGGCTACCATTAGTAACAAACATCCAATATATTTTATTGTATTCAGGCTTCAGTTCGACAGCGTTGGCCACATGTAAGCACCAAGTGGACCTCATTGAGCAATAAAGTTGTACTTTTGTACAGGGACCAGTGGTTTTCTGAATTTGTCACCCACCTTTAGCGTAACGGAGAGCAGGAAGTGGTAGTTTGTCCTCCAAGAAGACCATTACAGACCAGGGCTCTCATTTATCAGCATGTGCGTAGAACAATTACTAAGTGTGTGTAATTACCAACCTATACACAAAATATTCTAAATCGATGAGCTTTTACATGGCCACACTCATTTGCAAAACTAAAAAGACACCCTCAAATTGCCTTATATGGTAATCACTTCCCTTTGAAAGGCACAGTGCCAGCAGTGCTGCTGATTTCGGATGTCACAGAGAAGTCACGTCAACAGGTCTAAGAAGATGACAGTGGAGTAAAGATACTGATTCATGAAGTAGAGCAAAACAACAACGGTTTATTTGCCACTTTTATGAGACACTGGTTTAAATAAATATAAAAATCTGATTTAAAAACATATTTTATGAGTGTGTGTGTGTGTGTGTGTGTGTGTGTGTGTGCATTCAATTCCCCCAATTACAATAGAAACAATGAATTTTCATTTGATGGCATGAAAACTCCTCATTTTTGCTCTTTTTTTGCTGGTAATTTAATGCATTACAGTGTGAGCGATGTCAGTGAAAATAAGATTATAAGTCATTCAACTCGGGAAATGCCAGAACGTTCTCTGATTTCTCTTCAGATTTTTTTCATAGCTAAAAGCCTTAGAATAGTGATCAAATAAAACTGCACTTGACAAGCAAAATGGACTGACGATCCACTTCTCGCTTTCAAGTTCAAGTTCAAGTGGCTTTTATTGTCATTTCAAGGTATACATGTGGTACAGTGTACAGTGAAACGAGA
>JAQQZU010000033.1:28363920-28374008 GCA_030068025.1 Parauchenoglanis punctatus
CACTAGAACTGACAGGTACAGAGGCCACGCCTCCTTCACTACGACTGACAGGTACAGAGGCCACGCCTCCTTCACTACGACTGACAGGTACAGAGGCCACGCCTCCTTCACTAGAACTGACAGGTGCAGACTCATTCTAAGCCGAATACTTAATAGCTACATTAATGTTTAATAGCATGGGCTTGCTTCAGCAGATCTGCACAATATGCTAATATTAGCACTAATATTTATTAACATTTCCATATACTTTATTGCCTCTGAATGGACCCTTGCTTCTGATTTATGGATTCTCTATGCTGCCACCTGAGAAGCGAGGCCTGCTGTAAGATAAGGAGGAAACACTCCATCACTCCAAATTTTTAAACATTCATTACTGCAAGACAGTTTGGAAAAGAAGCGCCGGCTCAGATACATTAGGCAGAGGAACATGCAATTTTTCAAAAAATGTCAGCACAATGACAAAAGATGTTCAACATGAAGACAATTGCGCAAGATTGCAAATCACGTTTACAGGTTTGTTATTATACAGCGTGTACAGATATATGCTGGTAATTGTGACTGAATTATTTTGTTTTACAGAAAGACCACATATCTTGTTTTAGTGGTTTGCTTTTTTTCTGAATGTTCTACCTTTTCTAAAAGTGAAACAACATCAGGCATTTCTGCATAACCTCCACATCACTAGGTTAGTTACACCAAAACTTTCAGTAATTTCACCTAATAGAATATCGCAATGAAACAGTCTGAGTACACCATCTATATATATTCTACTACTATGTATTATTCGATAAATCGAGACTCACAGGTTTATATTAATCTTCTTGTTCTTATACGGCATCATTTGCATAGTAACAGCTCAATCACAAGGTCTTGTATGTCGGATGCTCCACATAGGCCCTGTTCACGCCTGGAATTAACATGCATCTCATGTGATCTGATCAGAAGTGGACAGCTCTAAGTACGTCAGTTCACACCTGGCATTAGAATGCATCTCGAGTGATCACTTGTAGACCTGGAGACCTCACTTCCCTGCTCTATATGAAAATAAACACACACATCGTTTCCATTTGCAAAAACCAAATGTGTTGTTATTTTTAACAGTGGGAGGCAGCAATGCTCTTTCCATGCCTATTTAAACTAATGACAATAATAATACAAATGCGTGAATGAGTACGTACTACCAGTCACGCAGAAGACATCAGCTGAGTAGGCAGTCCTTCAGTGTGGCCCAGGACACATTTGCACACGTACGCAATATGCAGCCCATACCTTAGAATGCACTGAGGGATCTGATCTCAATGCGTCTTTGGGATGCATTTGACCCCATTTACACCTGTATTTGTGTCCTGTACTTGTTGACCACTTGTGATCGGATCACTCAAGACGCATGTTAATGTCAGGTGTGAATAGCGACAAAATCTAAGCCTAATATCAAGTTGATTTTAAAACATGTTATTTAACAAAGAACATCTGCTAACATCACACCACCTTAATACTCTAGTTATCTTGATTTTAAATATCTTGCCTGGTTGATGAACTTTTCCATTGCGAAATGACCTTTGGAGGGAAAAAATAATAATATGGCAAATAAAAGCTTTTAAAAATGCTTTTTCAGAATCCAGATTCCTGGCTAAGCTAACTGTAAGATATTGCTAGACCTACACAGTTCTAAAGGGATAAATGTTATTCCTAGTCATAAGCAACATCTTTACTTCAAGCCACATCCACTTTATCCACCTTTGTACCCACAGTCTACTGTTTTTACATAGTGACCACTGCAGGATAAATGTGTTGCAAGATGAATGACTTGTGTTGGAGAATATTAAACTCTGTAAGAGCAGAGCAGTACTCTGTATTGCATTATGGTATTCTCTCGGCTCTGACACACCTGATTCAGCTTTCCCTGATGAATTAGTGCCTTAGTGAAAGATATAGCGTGCCAGAGGACTGATGGGAAATGATAAGTGGTGCTAGGTGCTAATGTGCAGTGATGGATGCTGCAGGTCCAGAACATGTCGCAGTCGATTGAAGTGCTGAACCTGCGCACTCAGAGGGATTTCCAGTACGTCATGAAGATGGAGAACCAGATGAAGGGGCTCAGGACAAAGTTCAGACAGATTGAGGAAGACCGCAAGAACGTCATGGCCAGAAACTTCAAGGTAAACTTTATCAAGTGCCTTCAGAAATTAGTCAGAATCTTCATATAAATGTGCACAGTGGCATGAAATAACTGTATCGATGTCTGTATAATCATGGTGGAAGATGTAAATGGCTGCAAACCCAGGTGTGTTCTCACCCTCGGTGTGGTTCATTCAGCAGGTGAGGCATGAGCATGAGCAAGAGCGTCTGAGCAAGGTGGTCTTGCTTCACTTCCTAGTGAACTTTAATGACAAAGTGACAAATCACCTTGACTGCGGAAACTGATTCACGAGCCAAACGAGTCAATTTTGCTATGATTCTGACTCATAGCTGGAAAGAGCCCTAGCAGAAGTTCTTGTACAATACAAGTTCAATTCAATAACAAACTTTATTAAACTTCATTTGCATCAGAGCCAAGTATTACAACAGAGAAATGATAGAAAACACATCTATAATACAAATAAAGAACTTATCCGAAAATGAATGGAATAAAAACAATTACAAGGAAACTAAGTAATAAAACAATTATGTGAAATTATAGACTGAAAGGCACCAATAGACTAAGTAATAGAGGCAATAAAATAAAAGCAATAATATGATAAATCATGCAATCTGAAGTATGGATATTAAATAATAATAATAATAGTAATAATAATAATAATTTTTAATGAATATTGCAACTGATTTGATATGATACATTTAAAATTCACCAAATTATTCAGGTGTACTAAGCGTTAGCAGATCTTATTGAGACCTGTACGATCCAGTCATCAGAGTGAGTATGGGAGACTCCGTTGTTCAAGGTCAACACAGATATAAACCAACAAGAGCCTCGTAAATAAACAGAAAGTAATTTAGGCCGCTAGAGCGGTGCACCTGAGTTTAGCATCCAGCATGCACTGATGCGTATTGTGGCTGTCTGTGGTGATAAATCTGAGCTCTGAGTGATAAACTGAATCCAGAGGCTTCAGCATGGCAATGAAAGCATGCACATCGCCATAATAAGAGCTCAGAGGATAGATGTTTTCACAGTCATCCACCTGCTGTACAGAAAGAAACTATTTTTAATTTCTGTAAAGGAAATCAATACCTTCAAGAGATCACTTATGTTGTCTCATGTTGAGGCAGTGTATTTTTGGTCACTCTTTCAGAGCTGGAAGTATTATAGTCCATTTCATCAATGGAATCAATTGGTTTTATTTGCATTTGAATGAATTTAATTTCCTGTATTTCAATGCTTAGAGCAGAGGTCAACTGGCTGGACGCCAGCAAGGTATTGCAGTAGACTGGTACTCAAAAGTACCATAAATACTATCAATGCTTGACAGACGATGCAATTCATAGACTTGAAATAGATTTATTTTTCTCTACCCACTGCCTATTGATGGGAGGACACTAGAAAACAAGCAACAAGAAAAACAGAATGTTTAAAGGTGGTTGGACAAAGAACATTGTTTGTTCTCTGATTCAAGTTTAAAACTGATGTCTCATTTTTTCTGGATCAAGGGCACTAGTCAAAAGTGTCCACAAAAAAAGTGGTCACACTGATGTTATTTCAGTGGTAAAGCATTAACATTGTATGTGCTGCTGTCATTCAGTCATGTTAGTTGCTTATGCAGACTAATAAATGATCAGTTTTATATAGTCTCACGTAATTTTATGTAGCTTGTGTCTGAGTAGCAGTCCCGGATCATCCAGATAGAGATTTATATTCCAGTCTGTTCTAGAAGAATAATATTAATATAAATTACAAACAGAAATGGACCCAGAATTGAGCTGTGTGGAACATCTGTTAGGTTTAAGATTTATTTTTGCTGTTTTTTCTCTGGCTTTCAGAGAGGAAATTCTGAAACCATTATTATCTGAAGCCTTATTATCACATTACAGTGTTGTCAACTACCAAAACTACCAAGTTAAAAAAAAAACATACACACATTTCAATTCGACTATGCCACAACAATAATAATAAACCTTAATAATAGCTGTAATAGTATTTTTTCCTTGAAAATACTCATTATCATTCATCAATACTTCATTCATGTAAAGTATTAACTTTACAAGCAGATCTCCAAACCTTACCAATTATGTCTAATATAGGAATGTATAAGTTCTGCAATAGCCCTGTGATGGACACCCATTTCAGGATGTAGCCATGTCTGTTCCTGAGAGAGGCTCTAAATCCACCACAACCATGACCAGGACAAAGCGCTTACTGAAAATGAATGTTCTGCAGTATTTTTTAGAAAGAAGCTTGAGCTAATCATCACTAGAATTATTAGCTATTAGTGAGAAAGCATAATGTTTTTAAAGAATGAATTGGATCAGTTGCAGTGATTTATTAAATACGGTATATGCATGGTACATGTAACATGTGACAGTAAACATACAGGATAATGCTCGTAATACATAAAATAACCACACAATTGTTAATCACACATTCGTTTGTATGTTGTCAGTGTTACATTTTCATCACGATCAAATGCTGGTGTGTTTCAGGGACTAGAATGTGTGGAGTATAAGTGGCAGTAAAAAAATTACATTCTAGTCTATTATAGATGAAGCAGTAAGCAACATCAGTAATAATTGTGAATAAAAGCGGGCCCAGGACTGAACCTTGTGGAACACCTTTAGTAATAGACAAAAGTGTGTATCAGAGATGTCATGTGCATGGACATATAATGACACAATGATATTGGAATAATATGTGGGGGATTTAACGAAAAGTACAGCTTGTGTAAAAGAAAACAAAAAGAAAATCCAAAATATTTCCTTTTTGGTACTTATGTTAGGGTTAGTATGTGGTGTAGGCATACACGGTTGTTTACAAGTCTGTGGGAATACCTGACAAATCCGTGTGTGTGTAGGAGCTGAAGGATCGAATGGATGAGCTTCAGCCCCTGATCCCTGTGCTGGAGCAATACAAAACAGACACCAAGCTCATCACGCAGTTCAAAGAGGAGATCAGGAACCTGTCGGCAGTGCTGACGGGGATCCAGAATGAGCTGGGGGCGTATGATTATGATGAGCTTTACCACCGAGTGATGAGCCTCGAGAGCCGTCTGCGCAGCTGCATGAGCAAACTTAGTAAGTCATGTCATTGCATATAAACTTAATATAGTCATTACCATGATCAATGCCATCCATAAACACAGTTAAAAGAAAAATCCTCTCTGTGTGGCTTAGATTAAATTCCTTTCATTAGGATGTTGGTCACTTTAGTCCTCCAACATTCAAACACTGCTCTTACCATTCTTATTTTCATTGGTACAATTGTCAGCAAAACTATGATGAAAATGGAAGAGACTGTATGGGGTTATGAAGGTTTGGGAGGAAGATAATGTCTGAAGCTCCACCTTCTTCCAAGTTAACTTCTCCAATCTCTCTTCCTCCAGTAGTGAGAAAGTATATACACTATATACATTTATATAGTTCTACAATTACTCTTCATTTATTTGAGGGTGTGGTCTGGATTCGCAACAACAGTCATTACTATAAACACAATCATCATTATTACCAATGGTTCAATCAGTCATATGAGCAAACGGAGCGCTAATCATTAACGCTATTTCCATCATTATTGGTATTACTGTCATTTCTCTTATTACTGTCATTACGCCATCATCATAATCATTTCCCTTCTGTTTACATCACCAATAAACATTGCGCTGCCAATATCATTACCAGGATGACTAACACACACACCTACATCTACTGCTAATGCTTCACACCTCTCAGTAAATATAGGGACTATTGCCATAATCCAGGCTGATTTACTGTCTCTCTTCAGTACAGCAGCTCAGAGGTCACTGAAGTCTTTACATATAGTCATATTTTAGAGTTCAGATTTTCAGTGTTTTTCCGTTTTAACACGTTTTTCCGTTTTAGCATTTTGTTGCATTTGTCTTATAATGGTGCAATTCATGATTTGAGTGAGTCCGTGATTGTGATGCCATTTAGCTCTTTTAAATCTGAAAAAAAAAATTATTTCTTAACATTTATTGTAATAAAATGTTTAATGTTAACACTGTCTTATTTTTTATATGTTTTCTTTGCTGTTGCATTTTGCTCTTCAATGTGTAACAGGGTTGAAAAACTAGGTTTAGGTTTTAGCATAGAATGTACAAAATGTGATTAACTAGTATACATGCTAATGTCATGAGGAATTACCCACAATTATTTTAAGATCACTTCTTAAGGAAACATTGGCATGTCTTACATCCCCTGCTAGTCCATGTCTTTATTAGTTATTTTGTTGGTTGTATCATTATTATATTTTATTGTTGTTAGCATTTGTCTAAGAATTTCTTTTTTAATTGCCTCACTGCCGTTAATCCGTTCAGATCTCTGATACTCTATGTGGATGCTTTTTTCATTCTACAAAGTTGGATTACATTTTGACCCTAACCCTCCTGCCCAATCACGGTATCACATAAGCATTTTACTAGCAAGGATTTGTACATCAGAGCTTGGTTGTATAAATCAAATAATTTTCACCCTATATGTTATGGTTACTACTTACTGGCCGAAGCCGAGACCATGCTGCCTCGTTCCAACCTGTTTTGGCCCAGCTACATTCAAATAAATTCAGCAAATTTCATTCAAATGAAGCAGAAAGTTGCCAACTAGAACACCTCAGCAGGAAGACATGACTGACAGTGCATGCTCTTGCTTACAGAGATCATGTTATAAAATACAAAAAAGCACTTTAGAAAGCCAAGATGGACCACTACTCTACTGTACAATGGTCAATGGCCAAGGCCAGAACAACCCTCAGCAAACTGTTGTGACCTTCTAAGTTGTAAGTTGTAAATGTTTGACATTTTTAATGACAAATCAGAATAAATGTATCCCCAGTTCCAGCAATCTTCTTTCCTGCAAATGAGCCTGTCTCACTCCCCTCTTCTGTCATGAGGCTATTCCATAATTTTACACCTGTTAAGAAAAGTTAGTTTGCTAATCTGATTAAGGCACCAAAGCTACCCCCTTCCACCTGGACCCAATCCCTACTCCCTTTGTTAAACATGTTTAAATTCATTATACCGACTAATATCCAAGCCTGTGAATGTTATGCTTAGTTCTGTTCCCACCAACTTGCAATTATACCAGTTCCTAAAAAGCCTGGACTTGACCCTGAGGACCTCAGTAACTACTGACCAATTTCTAACCTGCATTGTCTTTGAGAGATATTTGAGCGTACTCTAGTAGTTCACTTTTAAGATCACCCCCCTTCACCTCCAATGACCTGTTTGAGGTATTGTAGTCTCGATTCAAGCAGAACTATTGAAACTGAAACAACCATCAAGGTTAGAAATGACCTGCTGCTTGCATCGGAATAGGGGTCGCTGAATGTACTTCTTCTTCTGGCCCTTCTGCTTCTTCTGACACAGTATTACTTAACATACTTTTGCACAATCTTGAAAAAAAATGGTTGGCCTAACTTGTACTGTCCTCTCCTAGTTTAGATCATACCTCTCTGACAGACAACAATTTGTTTTAATTGATTTGGTTTAGGAGTGGTCTCACCTCCTCCCGTGGTGTTCCTCAAGGCTTAGTTCTTGGGCTACTGTTATTCCTCATAAATATAGTCCCCTCTTAATATATTGGAACAGCAATGCTATTGTTTTTGCTATACACTGAAATTCTATTGCTTCATATTCAGCTTTTGATTGCCTAACCAAAATGTCTTCAATGTGGAGCAAAAGCAAAATAATTGGTCTTGCCATTCCATGCCATCTTTCAGAGGGGACTGTATGCTCCCCTTCAGCAATATCATCAGGTGGTACAGCCTGCACTGTCATTGCTATACTGATGATACTCAGGTTTACATACCTACCGACCCCTCACAGACACACTGCTTTCAACTGCATTGGTGGATTGTCTGAAAGATGAATTCTAACTTTCTGAGGCTTAATGGTAACAAATCTGAGGTCATACTAATTGCATTCCCATTAACACTAAAGAAAATGAAGCATTATTCATTATTTATCCCAATTTTTATCATGAACTCATGTTCATGTTCAAAGCCTTGGTGTCATGTTAGACTCCACACTCTCATATCGTTAAAAAACCCCCACCTAGACAGCATTCTTTCACCTTAGCAACATTGCCAGGCTTCATCCCATCCTTTCCCTCTATTCAGCTGAGACACTTATCCATGCATTAGTTATCTCCAGGCTTGACTACTGCAATGCTGTTGTTTACAGACTACCAGTGCAGGAACTTAACAAACTTCAGTATGTGCAAAACTCAGTTGCTAGGACTATCACCCACATAAGACCATGGGAACACATCACACCTATACTCCAAAAGTTATACTGGCTTCCTGTTCCCTTCTATACACAGTACAAGATAGTTCTTCTGGTGTTTAGCTGTCCATATGGTCTCAGCCCCACCTACTTATGTAGCTTCCTACTCCCGTACGCACCTGCAATCATACTTAGATCCTCTGACACTCACAAGTTGCTGTCCCATCCGCTCACCTTTGCACCGTAGGAGACAGTTGCTTTAGGTGCACCTAATCTGTGGAATTCTCTTGCTCTCCATCTCCGTGCCCACACTTCTCTTCAACACTCTTAAAATTCTTAAAAACTAAAAACTCTTTTTTTGGGGGTTTGGGGAAGTTAGGTTCGTCCACATAGTTTTGCAATATTATGTATGTTTTTCATAACTTATAATGGATGACTAGTGGAAAATGATGTTTCAATCATGTGAGGTTAGATAGATTCAAACATTAATTCAAAAATAGCAAGGTTTTTTGAAGCATTTTATTGATTACATTTTAAGGTAAAGTGTAGTTGTAGTAGGCTGGGACAGACTATTTTTGAAAGATATTTTTCTGAAACATGTACATAGATTGTTGTAAAGTGCCTTTACCTTTGTAAATGTAATATCAGTGTGACAGAAATGACACTGAAATCTCGGATCACTGCTCTTCCATTAGACTAGCAAGCATAAAACTCATATGTAACTCATAATAAAATATATTAATAGTCATTCCACTAAATAGCTTTAATAAGTTATATATGAACATTTACTAAAAATGCACCAAGCATTAAGAAACCTCTTAAAGCACATCTGACAGATGTTTGAATGCATTATTGATAGTTGTGCTAATCATGCCCTGGTCCAGGGGGCCTGAATGTGTTAAAGTGGTTTCATATTTCTGTTTTAATATGCAGAACACAGTGACACACATTATCAGCAGTGCCATGAAATTGGCTTCAGGAATCTAGTTAGCAGGCCTACATCTTATCGGTGTGTTCCATTCTTTCACAGCGTGCGGTAAATTAATGAAAATCACAGGACCCGTGACCATAAAAACGTCAGGCACGCGTTTCGGTGCATGGATGACCGACCCAATGGCA
Organism: Parauchenoglanis punctatus; assembly: GCA_030068025.1. Taxonomy (NCBI): domain Eukaryota; kingdom Metazoa; phylum Chordata; class Actinopteri; order Siluriformes; family Auchenoglanididae; genus Parauchenoglanis; species Parauchenoglanis punctatus. The sequence goes on from JAQQZU010000033.1 coordinate 28,373,424, forward strand.
TCTCCAAGAAACAACAGAGTGAGTCACTCTTCCTTCTTTTGTGTCCCTAATGGTTTAGAGCAATGGGATCTGAGATAATTGGTGGAATCAATAAGACATACTTTTGTATGGTGTGGTAATTGTGGTCATGTGTTAGATAAACATTCATGTCCCGCCTAGATGGCTATCTTTCAAAACAATGCAATAGAGCTATCTGTTTATAGAGCTAAATGTCAGCATCAACAAATCAATAATGCATTATGATTAAAGTGTTCAGCTGTTCTAGTGAATTAATTCATTTTAATTTGAAAAGCTGAATGATGCCTTCATTACACTACCTTCATGATGCAAAAAAGGGCTTTGGAGCTGTCCTACATACAGTACACTATGTGCCCTAGTCAAATGTTTGTACACCCTTGATCACTGAAGGTCTTCATTTTTACTCTTTAGAATTATAATGAGGACGTTAACACTATAAAAGATAAAACATAATTATATACTGACCGGCGGCACGGTGGTGTGGTGGTTTGTACTGTCGCCTCACAGCAAGAAGGTCCTGGGTTCGATCCCCGGGTCACCCAGGGTGCCTTTCTGTGTGGAGTTTGC
>JAQQZU010000033.1:28375526-28385533 GCA_030068025.1 Parauchenoglanis punctatus
GCAGATTAGGTCAACTGGCTACTCTAAATTGCCCATAGGTGTGAATGCGAGCGTGTGTGGCTGTTTGTCTGTGTTTGCCCAGGGTGTACCCCGCCTCTCGCCCGAAGATGCTGGGATTGGCTCCGGCTTTCCCGCAACCCAGATGGATAAAGCGCTATAGATAATGGATGGATGGATGGATGGATATATAGTGACCAAAAAGTGTTACATATATCCAAAGTGAGAAAATGGAGGAAACAACAAAATATTTTGATTCAGAAAGAAGTTAGGTGGCTTTCCTAGACTGGAACATACAACCTTGCACCACATTCCCCATTGCAATGCAGGGATTTGAACTCACACCTCAAAACCCCTATTTAAACAATCCATTCTTTTGTTTTTCATGCAGGTCTGGTACATGGATACGTACAGCAACAGCAAGGTCGTGCGAGAGTTCAAATCCATGGCAGATTTTGTCTCGGGTGAAGGGCCTCGAACATACACCCTTCCATTTAAGTGGGCAGGGACCAATCATGTTGTGTATAATGGATCACTGTACTACAACAAGGAGCAAAGCAACATTGTGGTCAGGTACAGTTTTGAGACAGGCCTTGTGTTGGTACAGCGGGCACTCGAGTATGCCGGCTTCCACAATGTCTACCCGTACACCTGGGGAGGCTTCTCAGACATTGATCTAATGGCTGATGAGATGGGGCTGTGGGCTGTCTATGCCACTAACCAGAATGCAGGCAATGTAGTGATTTCTCGCTTGGAGCCTGAGACGTTGGAGCCTCTAACCACTTGGAACACAAACTACTCAAAACGCAATGCTGGAGAGTCGTTCATGATCTGTGGTACACTCTATGTTACCAACTCACACCTTACTGGGGCAAAGGTCTACTACTCCTATGACACAAAGACATCCACCTATGAGTATGTGGACATCCCCTTTCACAACCAATACTTCCACATCTCCATGCTTGACTACAATGCTCGGGAGAGGGCACTCTATGCTTGGAACAATGGCCACCAGGTTATCTTCAATGTCACGCTGTACCATGTCATCAAAACTGAAGATGACTCATAAAAGCCACAACAGAGGATTTCTATGGCTGTGCCAGTTATTGTCCTGTTTACCTGGAACAATTGTCATCTTCAGTGTCATATTCTACCATGTTATTCATAAAGAGACAAATGGTAAAGATAGGGTGGAGGTGCTCCATTGTTTCTACAAAACAATGTTCTTCTTTGCCTGGAACAAAATCCATCAGGTCATCTTCAACATCATGCCCTAGCACGTTATCAAAATCAACACAAAATATGGAATTAAGAAAATACAGCAGCTATATGATTTTCACAAGCCCATTTTCAAACTTGCTCCTCAAAAACCAAGGATAACATGCAAAAATTATTTATAAACACAAAGAAGAAGAGTCCAGTGGCTATCACAGGATTGTCAATGTCACAACCTACCACTTTATCAAAAATGAGCATGATTCTGGAATGACATCATCATCATCAAAACTGAGGACAACTTCTCAATCTGCAGCAACCTCTCTATTCTGGTCATGGTCATGACTGCTCCAGAGCCCATGCAGAAACACTGATGGTGAGGCAGGAATACACCCTGGATGGACTGCCAGTCCATTGCAGGGCACCATTCACTCACATCCACACCTAGGAGGCAAATTAACATAGCCACTACCACCTACGTAGTCAGTACCACCTACTGACATGACTGTGGAGGTGGGAGGAAACTGGAGATTCTAAAGAAAAAAGCAAGAACATGTGAAAATCCATATGAGGACTCATATAGACAATTTGTCACAAGATGGAGGAGTAGCTTGTTGTCTACAATACAATTTTTTTGTTCAACAAAAGCAAGAGTGACCAAGTCATCTTCAGTTTTATGCTCCAACACATCATTGAACTGAAGGTACTTTATTCACCGAGATCAGGAGTCATCAACCCGTGGACCATGGTCCAGATGCAGACACAGAAGAATTGAAAAAATAGGCAATAGAATACATTTTTCTAAAAATTAACCAATGTTTGTGGCCAATCACATGAATTTATGCAAAGGAAGGCAGCTCATTTGACCAGAGCTACAGGGTGAGGGACATTAGCTCAGAAAGGAGAGTATTTTCAGAAATTTGTAATTTGATTTACCCTCTCTGGTCTAATTAGTGACATGACAAGAAACTAATCGATAATGATTAAAGGTAAGTTAAACATCCCTGATGTAAAGTAACAGAGAACGTCGTCTCCAGCGTCACCCTCTACCATGTGATGTAGACTGGGGATGATGAAGTTCAGGGAGGAGTCAGGCCTCTGCAGCATGGTTATCTTACCTTACCACCTTCATCCAAACCATGATTTCTTACCATGATTACCACCTTTATCCAAACCCAAGACACTTTTAAAGACACAATCAGTTAAGGAAAAGAGGAGGAGCTCAGCAATTACAGTATGATTTTATTATTCTATTAGAACCACTCTGTCATCTTTAAACCACATTATAATCAAATTTGAAGAAGAGAAACTGGAGCAGGAGGAATGTGGTGATTACAAAGTGATGAATAGAATGATAAATGGAAGTCATTGCCTTTTCTATTTGACAATGAGCAACAAGAAAAAATGACGAATGGAGTAACAAAAAGAAGTAATGTTCTGGTGAATCAATGGACAGGAATGGCCATAATGAATGAATGATTGAACGAACAAATGAATGAATGGCAAACTGAATGTCGTTGAATTCTTTCCGTTTTCTATGCTGATGACCATACCTTACCTCGTGCCATTTGGTTTCGTGCAGTTATTAGGTTACAGGAAGCATTTCTTTTCCTGCATGAATGTTGACCTTTTTTGCTCATTGTAATTTATTATTGTTCTAGTGTTAAAAAGAAAACAGCTGTCTTGTGGAATATGTTTTAATAGCCAAGTCAGTGCTATTTGGCAAGAAACTGATTGTGTTCATTTGTATAAAGCATCATGACCTTCTTCTACATATGAACCAGATTGTATCCTTCTTCATGTCTGTCAGAATTAATTGTTTATAAGAAATACACTAATGACCAATTCAGATGGTTATATTTTATGTATTTTAGTATACATGAAGTGGTCAGGGGCATAAAAAAGGGTGTGTGATGGACAAAGTTGAAATGATGAAGGATATAAAATAAGGACTATTTTTTGCTGAGTCTTGTGACAGGCCGGCTCTCTGAAATCAGAAATTGTCACACGTTTCCTTTGATGACTTTGAGTGCGGCTCTTCTGCAATTTCAATCAACATGAAAGGCAGAGGAGCAGCAATGATTGGAGTCCCTTAGCTGCAATTTCTTCCTCTCATGTCGGTGTCAAGATCCTCTGTCTGCCAGCACAAAGGGAATTTAAATGCTGGCCAGCGGTTCAGCGGGAGGAAATGGCAGCACCTCCGGGAGTTCATTTATGCCTCCACCACACCTGTGTGATCAAATACTAATGACCTTCACTTCACACACACACACACACACACACACACACACACACACACACACACTTACACAAAGCCTTACTACCTTCTACAATTTTTGTCTGCATTTGTTAATGTTTTGATGTTGGTTAAAGTAGTTGGTTCTTTTTAGAGCTTTAACATTTTCTCCACCAATCAGAGATGATTGTTCCACACCCACACCAGTTTCCATCTCAAGGCAAGCGAAGAACCAACTCACGAATCTAATCAAGCAATCATGCAAGGTCATGAGTTCACTCGGCAACACTAAGCTATATTTTCAGACACGTATAAAAACTGACGTGTAGCTGTCCTGATTGGTTTCCTAACTGAACTGTTGCAGATGGATCTGCAAATTTTCTCTTTCCCGCAGTGACGTGACAGCTGCTCCAGAAGCAGTTACTGGGAAATAGTGGAAGCAGAGAACAAATCAAACAGCACTCCTGGCTCTCATTTTCAATTCCACAGACAGCAGTAAAACCCCACGGTGAAGGAAAAGGAGGAAAGCAGCTGTGAGCTCTCCACCATTTCGTTTCCTCTGAGTATTGATATTTGCCATTGTATATATTTTCTGTTTGCTCTCTCTGCGAATGTGCATTGAATTTATTTTCATACTGCAAGACAACACAAGGTTACAGTCAATGTTTTCACACCAAAATACTGATTGTGCAAATTTCGACTTTACAGAATAATTAACAAATGTGTACGCAGGTCCAGATATAGCTGATTTTTAACACAAAACAGAAATTTACAATGAAACGTGAGGGTAAAAGGTTTTATACAACTGAAACAAAATCACCCTATTTAATATTTTAGATGTCTAGTGGATCGCTTGTGATATACACTATAAGGCTAAAAAGTATGTGCACCCCTGACCATCACACCCATATGTGTTTTTTCCCCAAACTGTCACCAGAAAGTCAGAACACAATTGTATAGAATGTCTTTGTATGCTGTAGAAGGAACTAAGCGGCCCAAATCTGTTCCAGCATGACGATGCCCCTGTGCACAAAGCCGAAGCAGAGACATGGTGTTCAGGTTAAGTGGTTTCAATTGGCCGAGGTTTGTGACTTCACCGGTTCGGGTTTATCTAGATAAACTTGCTGTACAGTTTTCGTGTCATAAGACTATTGTGGGAATCACTTTTCCACTGGGTAAATGCGTGATTTTTCCAAAAGACAAATATAAACAAAACTATAACCTTGAAACAAGAGCATGAGCAGAACAAACGTTGCAGAAAAACAACAACAAAAGCTTGACCATGAAGTGCACCAAAACCAGAACTTAAATATCATGACTAATTATGTGAAACAGGTGTGCGTGATCCTGAGTCACGTGACTGTGGTGCATGCTGGGACATGGAGTCTGGTAACTTAGTTCCACGCAGTATTCGGGCACCAACGCTGGGTACAAATCATAAATGCCATGGATGAACCTCAAATGTTGGCAACTCTGTTTATATCTATAGTATATCTGCATAAATAGAAATAGAAGGAAGTTCCTCCGTGAGCTTTACCAGCATGGCAAAAAACTACAAACTCAATATTCCTGAACAGCCATGAGCTCTGTGTCCATTCACAGTCCCCTGATTTTTTTAAATAAAGTTTCCATCTTTTTTTCTTGTCCCTGTAACATTTCTACTTCCTGTTTCCAAAAGTCCGAGCTTTGTTTATGTTCATGACTCAACAGCTGTACAAGTTGATCTGTTTGAAGGTCGGCTGGTTTCATCACGACTTTGGATTTGTTCTTCATCTGCTTGACTGCCTTATTATTTTAAATAAACTCCCCGTACATGCATACTTGATAAAAAAAAGTCTGTTTATTGACGGTTGTTTTGCGTATGCAGTTCATAAACAAGGACAAAACGCAGAGGCAGTTTATCCAGGGGTTAATAAACTAGCAGTCGTGATGCATGCGGAGTCGCTCAATTTACAAACGGGGTCATGAGAGAAGCTGGCAATCTTCTATTTTGTTTTAATAATTTATTTACAAATTTATATTGCAGATATCGTTCTCACTGTAAGAAGGAATTTCACATGCTACTATTTTTAAATGATACCAGGAGTCATATTTAAACAAGCCGCATTTAAATGAAGCGTGTATGCTTTTTCGTTATCCTGACTCCTGCACTGCAAATTCATCAACAAAATAGACGGACTCTGACTCAGCGGAACAACAGAAGTCAAGAACACAAAAATGATAATGTGTCCAAACATTTGTTAAATATGAATATACAAGTGTGACAATAAATAACGAGAAGCTGAAAAAGCTCGTGTGTGGCAGTTTTGCTACAGTGCAAAAACAGAGAAGCAAGATATTTCTTAGCGTGCACTGAAAATGATCTACGGTCCCTATCTGTGTGACGCTGGATTCGGTGCTCTTTTAATCCCTGTATCGTTTGAAGCGGGATGTGATGGCAGAAATGAGATACTCTCTTTGAAACACACCTCCTGACACTACACTGGTCAGGCAGTGCCAGAATATTCCTTAGTTTTCGGATTACATTTACTGAAATATGATCGAAATGTTCCAGTGTTACAGCAGTCCTAAATAATAAATCTGGAATAAAAAATGTAGGGTGGTCAAGGCTCAGGTTTGTCCATTTGGGATCGTTTGCCCAAGAAGCTCTGGACTAAAATGCAAATCCGTTCACAAAATACATCACTACAAGCCCGGAAGCAGCGCGCAGACACTCGGGACGAGGAACAACAAAGAAAGAACCTGAAAAACACAAATTAGCATAGCTTAGAATTGTGGATTAGCACTAGCAAGCTGGCTTGTAGAAAACACATAGCTTAATGGCGTAATAAGGAGATACAGCTGCAAAATAAACAATCATGCCGAGTGTTCAGGGCAGAGCTGGAGGAATAAAGGCGTTCAGGCAGCAGGATCAGATTACCTGAGGCACGCCAGACACTCCGGGCTGTTCAGCGTGAGTGGAGTGAGGAGCTAATACTGAAAATCAGAGGTCATGTAGAAATCTGTCAGTTCAGTTCTGAAAAAAAAAAAACCCAAAAAAACATAACACAAAAAGACAGCAACAGGTGCTAAACAGTCACGTCTGTAGTGTAAAGTTTGAACGTCGTTATGGCCGTATTCAGAGATTTGAGTTCAAAAGATACAGTACATCAGTGCAGAATGTAAATGGGGAAAGCTCCTTATGTTCATATACATATGCATTTATTTCTTGAAAGAAGCAATATCTGCTAATAGAATAAGAAAATCTAAAGCTTAAAATGAGTAAATTGTCTCAAAAATTGGTTCAATAGTCATTTTTGCTTTATCTTAAAACAGGAAATACTTGACAAATTGGACTTTATTCAAAATATTTTTACTTTCTACTATGTCATTTTGCAGTCAATAATATGAAGATATCTGAATGAGAAGATGATGAGATTTGAAATAATTCTAACAGGAGTCTAGTATAACGCCACTATATTACTGATTGAATAGTTCTAGTTGTAATTATGGCGTTAATCACTTGTTTACTTGAACACTCATTATTCAGCAGCGCATAGAATAGCACTTGATCCAGCACACACTGTTATGTTTCATTTTAATTTTTTCATATCACAGGCTGACATTCACTCTTAAAGCCCCGAGATATTAAATCAAGATCAGCAAATCGTAACGTGTGCTTCGTGCTTTTAATTCTATATTTTGATTTGCCAGATTGATACAATGATGCCAGTGATGGTGTTAATTCGATGCGCTCTTCTGTAAAAAAAAAATAAATAAATGTGTAACACTATGTGTAACTGTGAAATAACTTCAGAATAGAGTTGAAATCTTTCGTCTGAGGTCCGACTTTCAGCATGAAATCCTCACAGTGCACTTAACTCCGCTCTGAATATGACCCACTGAGGCACAATAGCAGGTAGCATCTGTGTGACGTTTTTCCTCAAGTGCCAGTTAACTTTAGAAAACTTCATAAGACGAGGATTATTCCAATCTGCCAGCTTGAGGCTCGGATCGAACTTTAAATGCTGTCTAAGTCAAAATCAATCAAAAAAAAAAAAAAAATGGAGGCCAGATTCTCTGGTTAAAATACAATCGTTCTTTGAATCTGGTCTCTGTTCCCTAAAGCCCTAATGTAATAAACATTTTATCTTTCAGCGCTGCAGCGAGGTGGCTCTCACCTCTGGAGAAATAAAATGGTAATTTCTTCACGTCCCTTCCTTTCTACTAAAGCCTTTGTTGGATTTCTCTGCCACACACACACACACACACACACACACACAAACACACACACAGAAACTACATTGTCCAAGAAATGACCTGAATTCAGCTAAGCCTTGCTGCCATGTAATTGTCAGTCAGCAGAGTTATCTGAATGTTTAAGAAAAGAATAAAGGCAATGCCTTTTCAGCTCCAGCTATAGAGGCAGGAAAAAAAATCGTCTTTTACCTTAACCACCATGTGTTCGCATTGCTTTCATGTTTAAATTCATTTTCCAGCACAACCTCACAGCCAAATTAAAAAGCTAAAGAATGATCCTGACTGCAGAGGCAGCTCTGTGATTGCATGCCTAATAAATTAAAATGTCAGTGCATCCTAATGAAATCAAACACAAAGAGCAGGCCAAGTTTCATAAACCGTAAACCACAGAGCTCCATATTTTCACACGATTGATGTGGAGTGTATGTGCTCTGCGCTGAACAGGGCCTAATTATTTTCCCGCATAAATAAAAACACGCAGGCGAGCCGCAGTGGCCGACGAAGCCTGGAGTAATTCGAGGGCAAATCAACAGCAAGGCCTCATTTAGTGGTGGAAAAGGTGCCACTGATTTCCATATCAATCGCCAGACCTTATTATCCAGAGCTCCATTTCACTGGAGTTCTCAGTGACAGCACTGGTAAAATATGCTTTTTTTTCACAAACAAGAAAAGCAACCCTGGAAAATATTTGAGATGGACAGAAATAAGGACTGATCTAATATCTGAAGGTCAAAGTGGACACATTGTGGATCTCACATGAACGTCAGAGGACAACTGAGAGGAAACTAAGTCAGCGATCGCAAAAACAATGACAGAACTGCTTCTAAGTCTTCTCATCATGATTGAATGTTGCATGATTTTAAAGAAATAAACAAAGAAAATGTCACACCTTACTTTTGCACCTACATGTAATGAGACTCGTGTTACGTGGCATTAAATTTATATTGAATTGCAGCTTTTCTCCTGTCAGACATGTGAAATTTTTACCCCAAATCTTTATATATTTTATTTCATGTTTTTATACAGTGTGAATGAGTTACTGTTACCACCCTGATGTATATTATTTTCCTATAACAGCATGTCCTGAAGATTTTATTACACTTATACCACAGCAATTTGCCAATTAATAATTTGTTTTAATATTTATTAATGAATAACATCATTATTGTTTTTTGTTACTTTAAGTTGTAGCAGCTCTAAACAGTCATTCTCTCACCACTCTCTCTCTCTTTATTTGTCTCTCTTGAAGTTAATAAGACACAAAGCACAGCTTGTCATGTTTCTGAGAAACCACAAAGAAGTGTAAACCCCTCTGTCCTGCAGATGTTCCAGCTTTACCTCTGACTGTTAAAGCGCTGACACTGGAGACTCCTTCCATAACTGATACAGAAACATTACCGAAATCTTCAACATATCAACGATCTTGAATGTGTTTATTATTAGTGGAGCGCCCTGTACACGTCCCTGCAAATGAGCCGTTACTATAGAAACGATAACGTGTTATAATTAATATAAAGCTGTTATTTGCAGCTGCGCTACTGTCACAGCTGCTGTTATAGAAAACTAACCACACCTTCTGACCAATCAGCATCCAGAATGCAGCAGCGCAGTGGGATAAAGTATGTGTGTTTATGTGCTGTGTAAAGCAGCAGTCGTGTCTTGGCTGATGGACATCGTGCGGTTGTTGTAACGTCCTCTAACTGAGTGATTTAGTCATTAAATACAACTCAGTTGAGTATGAAACCGAATGAAGCTCATGCATCTTTATTTACATCAGTAATTGTAGAGTTAATTGACATTTATGATGAAATATTAGCTTGCTCAGTTAGCCAGTTGAGCAGACAGATTGCCTTGTGTGGGAAGTAAACTAGGTCAAGAGCTCAAAAGCTGTGGGATTGAGTTACAGCGCTAAGATCAGCATGGCATTCACAGTATTCACGTGTTCAGGTGTTTCAGTGTCAGTATTCACGTCCTTGGTGTTCAAGTGTTTCAGTGTCAGTATTCACTGTGTGTTCAGTATTCACGTCCTCAGTGTTCATTGCATTGTGTTTCGGTGTCAGTATTCATGTCCTCGGTGTTCAGGTGTTTCAGTGTCAGTATTCACTGTGTTCAGTATTCACAGTATTCTCAGTGTTCATTGTGTTTCGGTGTCAGTATTCACGTTCTCGGTGTTCAGGTGTTTCAGTGTCAATATTCACTGTGTGTTCAGTATTCACAGTATTCTCAGTGTTCATTGTGTTTCGGTGTCAGTATTCATGTCCTCGGTGTTCAGGTGTTTCAGTGTCAGTATTCACTGTGTGTTCAGTATTCACAGTATTCT
>JAQQZU010000033.1:28410466-28422516 GCA_030068025.1 Parauchenoglanis punctatus
CCCTGGGTGACCCGGGGATCGAACCCAGGACCTTCTTGCTGTGAGGCGACAGTGCTAACCACCGCACCACCGTGCCTCCCTAAATTAACATATATGAGAAATGTAACTCTAAGTTCACTGTGCACTGTGTAGTTAGATTGATTGCACTTATTAATGCTGCATATAATGTTAATGTGTTAATATAAATTAATGAACTTAAGCTGCATTATTAATTACGTATAAACATTCACAAATTAAAAACAGTGAAACATGGCTGCCGTGCCTGCTTCACATGTGTGAGCTTCAGCGGAGAAATCAAATCATCAAACTGCTGGAAGAGCAGATGCACTTATTTATATAAAGAAATTACTTAGAAAATTATATTACTAAACATAATGGGCCATTTATTTATTTATTTATTTATTTTACTCTACTTTTCTTTTTGTCTCTCTTCTTTTTCCTTCACATCATTTACTGTGTGTGTGTGTGTGTGTGTGTGTGTGTGTGTGTGTTAGCAGGTTGAGTATCACTCTACTATTGGTGATATTAAAGGACTTTTGCACAGAGTGTGTAAGTCATTCTTAATATTTTTGTCTAATTTATATACTACCCTGATTACATTCACCATGGATTTGACTTTGTTTACAGTATAATACAGTATAGTACAGTATAGTACATAATACAGTATAATAGGTGATATCATCATGGACATGAAGGTCACGGCAATTTCGAGATTTCAGTGATTTCTTTGAGCTGCTCTTTTTCTGAGGAAGAATGATTGTACAACAAACATCTTTAATAACGAAATAAACAAGAATTTGTTGGACAAGTTTTAATTTATTTTGGGTTTCTGAAAACAACACCGGGTCAAAATGATCCACACAGCACACCTAATATTTGGTTAAATGTCCCTTAGCGAGTTTCACTTTGACCAGACGCTTCTGGTAGCCATCAGCAAGCTTCTGCAGAATTCTGGTTGGATATTTGACGGCTCTTCTTGGGAGAATTGGTAAAGCTCAGTTAAATTTGTGTTTCCTGGACAGACCCAACTTTTAAGTTCAGTCAACATTCATGTCATCTGTAAATAATAACAGCATCATATAATACCACTGTATAATATACTGTATTTCTCTGTTCATAACGTTCCTGTAGAGAAACTCTGTCTACTGTAGAATAATGAATTTCAGGCTATGATGTTGATATAAATACATTTCTATGGTAAATAAACATGATTTCTTTTTCCTTCCTTTAATCTAGATCCGCAGTGGTATCCAGCAAGACAAGCACTCAAACTCCATCCCAGTGAGAGAAACACACTCTCATTAAAATCAAACCTTCAGATAGAACAATTAAATACTGTAATTAAAGTTGTAATTGGAATAGACAATAATTGATTGATGAAACTAGAAGAATGTTAGTGTTTTATAGTGCATTTAGCAGTGTGTGTGGCGTATAAGAGCGTTCGTCATGTTATATAGGTTATCGTCTTCCAACAAGACTGCTAAAAAAAGCCATTTAGGTCACCTCTGAAGCAGGTGTAATAAAGGTCATCACTGAGACTGGTACAGAACGTTCTCCTATTAATGCCTTGCCTTGTTCCAGTTGAGGTCTTTTATTCCACTGAGGGATTTTTACAAGAGTTTCAGTTTAAAATGCTCTCATTTTACATGAACTCCGATCTTACCTCAGCAGTGGGTCATATAAAAACCACTGCATTTACATAATAACACGTCTCACAGAAGTTAAAATAAACTCAGCTCAGGTCACGTGCTTGTTGTAGACGTGTGCAGTGACATGTATTAGTGAAAGTAACAGCTCATTCACAGGGACTCGTACAGCAGATGGATTTATAAACCTGTGTAATGGTTGATATGGTGATGTTTTCCGAGAACAGGAAATAACTTGTTTCACAGACATCCCACGTCATTAAATGCAACTAAAACAGATAAAGAAACACACATTTCATATTTAGGGGAATATTCCATAAGGGATGCATAGTGCTAAAATACTTTTATTTAGATCATTATTCTCTGAAGTCTCTTTCTCTTCATCTCACTCATTTATTCTCTCTTCTCACGTTTCATTTTTCTTCTTTTATTTTTCTGTCATTTTATTCCTCTTTATCTCTGTTTTAGTTAGTCTCTTTCTATAAATTCATTCCTTTCTTTATTCCTTATTACTCATTATCTTTGCCTTGTGTCTTCACTTTACTTTTCCCTTTGTCTCTTTGTGCACAATCTTCCCTGCATTTGCATACTCAAACATGATTGGCTCGTATATTTTATGACTCAATAATGCTTCATTAGACCAGTTCTGTCTGTTGTGAGTGATGTCAGTGGATTTATGCTTCCAGAATCAGGTGAGCTCAGAGATGATGAGCTTTTACAGAATTTACCAGTTGGTGTGACCGCCACGCTGTATTTCCACGACCTCGGCCCTCGCTTTGGCTGGACCATGGTACGACCTCCAGCATGGCCTACACATGTTTACTTCCTGTTTTCACTTGACTCAGCTTCACCTTATTTTTGCTATGATTGGATATTTGTTTCTGTTGTAATAGTAAACCTTGTGTGTAATCCTGTATAATGGGTAAAGTATGTGAGATTGTATGCTGTTCGTGTGCAGGTGTTCCTGTCGGAGTACGTAGGACCGCTTTTGATTTACCTGCTCTTCTATTTCCGACTTCCCTACATCTACACTCACACACACAGCCCCATTCTACCCGGCCCCCATCCTGCAGTCAGGTACGCTGTCAGATACATCATCAGCTGAAATGACTACTATGTCTAATAAAAATGCTCCATGATCATCTGTTTCACCTCCTTTATTTCTCTCTTTCACTCTCTCTCTATTTCAGTCTGGCATGTGTGTGTCATTCTTTCCATTACATTAAGAGATTGATGGAGACAGTATTTGTGCATCGCTTCACCCATGGCACTTTGCCTGTAGGGGTCATTATGAGAGTGAGTACAGAGCACACACACACACACACACACTCCTGTGTATCTTTCTATATGTGGCTGCATATTTCATTAAAATCTGCTTACACATCCAGACAATGTGTAACACTTCACAATACAAAGAGGTTCAAGGGGGGTGAATACTTCTGCACACCACTGTTTTATCCCAGAATGTACAAATTACATTTATGGAATTTGGCAGATGCCCTTATCCAGAGTGACTTAGAGAAGTGCTTTGTAGTCTCTATCAATAAATATGTCCTCATTCTGGTTTATTCTAGATCAGGAGTTAAGAGTTCTATCTGTGTAAAAAGGTCTACATGGTGAAGAGGTAGGTCTTTAGACTGCATTTGAAAACTAAACCTGTTCAGGCCACCAGAGGAAGTTAATTCCACCACCTCAGTACCAGGACAGAGAAGAGCCTTGCTGGAGGCATTCCTCATACCCTGAGACATGGTGGGTGCTAGAGGATTGGAGAGAGTGTGGCGTGGAGTAGGGATAGGGGTAGGATAAGTGTTTTATGGTAGGTGGGTGCTGGTCCATTTTTGGATGGTAGGAGAGAACCAGTGTTTTAAATCTGATACAGGAAGCCAGTGGACGGAGCGTAGCAATGGGGTGGTGTGGGAGAACAAATCAAGCAGATGCATTCTGGATCTGTTGCAGAGGTTAGGAGGTGTGCAAGGGCAGACCTGCCAAAATTGAGCTGCAGTAATCCAGTTTCGAAATGACATGGGACTGAACAAGCACCTGAGTGACCTCTGGGATAAAAATGCTGTATCCTCCTAATGTTTTACAGCATGAGTCAGTTTAGCAATGTGAGAGAAGAAGAACAGTTGCTTGTTCATGTTTACCACCCAAGGTTGTGTGCAGTGACTGAAGGGGAGCTCTGCGAGTTGTCTAGGAAGATCACCAGATCTTGACATGGGGATGTGTTAATAAGGATGAACAGCAGATCAGTGGTGCTGGGATTAAGTTTCAGCTGATGGGCTGATGAGAGATCTGTGCAGAAACATTAGTATCTGATGGAGGGAAGAAGAGAATGAGTTGAGTGTCATCCACATAGAAGTGGTATGAAAACCCATAGGATATAGGATATAACCTCACCAAGAGTTCAGGTATAAAGGTAGAATAGAAGAGGATCCAGTACTGAGCCTTGTGGAACACCAGTGGCGAGTCTGCATGGAACAGATGTAGATCTCATCCATGTCATCTGATATTAGCATCCCTCCAGGTAAGAAGTAAACCACCACAATACTGTGTTATGAATTCCAAGACTCATGCAGATGGACAGAAGGTTCTTGTGTGTGCAATACTGCTGAAAAGTCAAGGATGATAAGAACTGATTACAGTTTGGCTGATCTAGCAACACCGATTCTTTCTTTCCTTCCCTCCTTCCTTCCTTTCCTATACTAGCCCCCATCTCCTCCCATTCCAACTTTTTTCCTACCTTTCAGTATTTTATCCTAATAAAATATATTTGTTGTGACTGAATGGTGTGTGTGTGTCATATTATTTTACAGAATTGTGTGTATTACTGGGGTTTTGCTGCATGGTTGGCATATTACATTAATCACCCACTTTACACTCCACCATGTAAGTCATTACACAATACCGACATTTTGATTTCTCACACATGTTAAAAACATTCTCGCTATTTTAACATTTTGTTTTATATTTATTAATTTTCAGCATATGGACAACCACAGATCGGCTGTGCACTGGTCATGTTTACGGTGTGTAAGAGTTTAGCATAAAATCACAGTTAAAATACAGTCAGACTGAAATAGAGTGATGATTTATTTTAATTCCAGCTGTGTGAGGTGGGAAATTTCTCTATCCACTGGTCACTCAGCACCTCAGGAGGAGACAGTGAGTGTCTGAAACATTAACTCCATTCTTCTTTCCTTATTTCTTTCTTCATTTCTATGGTGTGTAAAACATGAATAAACTCCATTATTAAGGAAGCAGTGTTTCAGATAGTGTTATTCTATCACACATATTTGAGTGTATGTTCTGATGTGTTTGGTTACCAGGAACTAAATATCGAAGTTTTCCTCATCCCTCTAAAAACCCCTTCACTTGGCTCTTCTTCTTTGTTTCCTGTCCCAACTATACATATGAGGTCAGAAATCCTTCTGAAGTATATATGTCTTGTGCATGATCTAAACCTCTTCTAATTGTAATCATCTTCTTACTTCCTGTCTGATCTGCAGGTTGGAGTGTGGGTGAGTTTCTCCATCATGACTCAGTGTGTTCCAGGTGAGATGTCAGTAGACAACAGAAAGTAAATAAACATCAGACTAATGCTAGCTAGACTAATTGGTGTAGTGTCTAGAGTCACGCTATATCAGGGTTAGGTTTTACTTAAAGATATGGCTAGGCTCTAGGTTAGGGTTCCACTATGTTTGTAGTTCAGATAGGGTTGTCAGGTTTGGATTATTTTAGCATTTGGGTTTTTAATGCTTGTAGCTGGACTAGGGTTGGGGATTGGCAAGTGTTGGGTTAGGTGTTGCTTAAGGTTAGGTTTTGGGATAAGGATTTGGATTAGGGATTGATCCCCTTCGGTGCACGGGCCTACTACACTCTAGGACCATGAATGGAGAAATGCATTAAATAGATAAGAGTTAAGGTTAGGCTATCGTATGGGAAAGTGGTGGAGTAGTGTTGGTGTTTAGAGTTGGTTTTGGGCCAAAGTTTGAGTAGAGTTAGAGAAGATAGAATTATACTGGGACTGTGGTTAGGGTTAACCTAGGTTTAGAGTTGGGCTACCGCTCAGCATGCGTTAGCATTGGACTAAGTTTAGACTTGGGCTAGGTTTATGGTTGGACCGGGGATTGGTTTAGGGTTGGACCGGGGATAGGGTTTGGCTAAGGTTATGGTTGCACTAGGGTTAGGTTTAAGGTTGAACTAAGTTCAAGGCGTTACTAGGGTTAGGTTTAGGTGAAGGTTATTTAAAAAAGGATCCTATAAATGAAGGATTCTGCACTGGCTACACATTCCATATTTTAGTTTCATCTAATGACCTTGAGATAAATTTTACATTTTTATCAAAACTTAAAGTCAAGGTTATTAAATCCTGCCTAATAAGAGGAAAAAAGAGAAGGAAGGGGTGAAGGTGGTTATGTTCAGGTTAAAGAAAAAGATAATTATGTTTAGATTACAGAAGAACGCATGATTCTGTTCAAGTTTAGAAGAGAATTTGATTGGGTTCAGGTAAAGAAAATGATTTTAGTTCAATTAGAAAGGAAGAAAAGCATGATTCTGAATGAAAGAACCTTTTGTTAGATTCAGGTCAAGGAAAAAGAGATGAATAAAGGAAAAGGCGTGATTCGGTTTCGGATTAAGAGAGAATTTGGTCATTTTTAAATCAAGGAAAAAGAGATGGTTATGTTTAGGCTTTAAAGAAAAGAAATTGATTAAGATTTATATTGAAACAAAGATTGAAAAGAAATTAAATTATGTTGAAGTTATGGAAGGTAAAGGATTATGTTTAGGCTAATTACCATAGAAGATCATTATGCTCAGTAAGATCACATTCTATAAACAGATTAAGGTTCCGGCAAATGAAAATTCAAACTTATTCAGAACAATATTAAATTCTTGGGGAAAAAAAGATTAAACAAATCATAAATTGAAATAAATAAGTTAATTTCTTTGAATGAATGTATTAAAAAAGTGAATTTTAATTGAAATACTTATTATAATACAGAATTATTATTTATTTGTATTTATTTGTGATTACAATAATTCAAAAATTCATTAAATCCTACACTTTAACAGATTCAAACAGCTTTATTAATACCAGTGACTAGAATACTGTGCAAAAAACCATAATGGAAATCCACAAGATTCCAGCAAACCATAAACTCGCAATCACACGTTTATTCCACATCAAGTTGATGTTAAGTGCTTATATTACTGTAACATGATGTATATTAAGTGATATTAAATCAAGCCAAACCTGTATATAAATTGCATGGAAAATTCCTAATTACCAATAATAAAAGAAATTTAAGTAAATCATACATTTTTATCATAAAAACAGGAGTTTATCACCACCTATTTCTCATTTCCTCTTACTATAATTGATCATTTAATCCAAAAGGATTCGTGCTTAGTGTTTTTATCCAATGTATTTGATGAGTTTAGTTTATTCTTGTTACTCATCATTGATGTTGAATTCTTGATGTTTTCATTTGTCCAATCATCATCCACCTGTTCCTCATTTTGAAATATGCTTAATAACACCTCTTTAGCAGATAAAAACCTTGTTGGTCGACTCACCGGGCTTACATGTGGTGTCAGCCATTTTGACTAATGTGCTAGCCACAGGCTTTACCCACAGTATGTTTTTCAATGCCAAAAGGTTCAAGTGCACATAGGCCCTTTTTACACCACCTCCTGGTGCAGTGTGTTCAGTGTTAAGTGCTTTGGTTTTTGAGTAATAAGTCTAAATTGATAATGAGTTAATTTATGTTTTTGTTGGCAAAAAGGGGGGAGGGGGGCGAGAGTGAGATTATATTTCCATTTCACCCAAGATCTCCTATGGTTTAAATATTAAAACCCCCTTTCCAGTACCAATACATGGAAAGATATTGGAATCTGGGGGCGTTGTACTCAATCATCCCCCTTACAGGATTTAATTGATCCAGCCGATGTTCTAAGATCCATCTAGGTTCAAGGATCAGGGTTGGATTAGGGTTGATCTAGGTTCAGGGTTTAGGGTTGATCTAGGTTCAGGTTTAGGGTTGGATTAGTGTTGATGTTGGATTAGGGTTGATCTAGGTTCAGGGTTGGATTAGGGTTGATCTAGGTTCAGGGTTGGATTAGGGTTGATCTAGGTTCAGGGTTTAGGGTTGATCTTGGATTAGGGTTGATCTAGGTTCAGGGTTGGATTAGGGTTGATCTAGGTTCGGGTTTAGGGTTGGACTAGGGTGGAGCTAGAGTTAGGGTTAGGTTATATTCCCTTCATGGAGAAACAGATGTGTAATAATGTGGAAGTCATTGTTCATGTAAACAGCTAGACTACAGCTTGTCTACAAAGGATCTGGTTTTGGGCACATGCCCCATAAGACATAGAGGAGTGCAATAACTGATTTCAGTAAAATGCTGCATGTTTGTTTAACACATTTGTCCAGAGGGAGTAAGATTTGTTAGGACAGCTTTTCTAGAACATATCTTTGTGTAGCTCTGTGTATGTTGTGTTGTTGCTCTGGTCTCGGTCAGTCGCTGTCTTCACGCTGATCGGATTTATTCAGATGACGATATGGGCCAAGTGGAAGCACAAAACCTACATCAGGGAATTTAAGGACTACCCTGCTCTCCGTATGTCCATCCTCCCGTTCATCCTCTGACAGTAAAACACACAAATCTTCTGGATGCACCTTTTGTCACTTCTCCTATTAAACACCACCCAACTGATTATCTCAATTACCATAAATCACTTTTTCAGAGTTCATGTTCTGAATTTAAAAATGGAACAACTCCAACAATGTTTATTTTGCTGTTACTTGATGGTGATGATGAAGTACTGTATGTGTACTTTAACTGTTTGAATAAAACTTTTTTCTAAAACTCTCTCTCGCTTGTCTCTGATCAGCTAGCACCTAACTGAGTGTCAGGTTAGTGAGATCTTCACACTGTAGAATGCATATAAAACCAGGCTTTTGTCCACAATCTTCTTACTGGCAATGATTCTGGAAGAAAGTACTTGTGTTAAAAAAATACACCCTCACAATGCATCACTGAAACAAATATGATAGCATGAATCAAATTTAGCTCATGCCTGTTAATGGCACATGCAAGTAAATACATTTGCTAATGCTAAATCAGTACATTTTAGCTTCTACAAGCTAAACACTGACATTGCTCTGTAGCTACTCTGTGCCATTTATTAAAAACCCACATGCCTCTAGAGCTCTGGAATAAATCACACACACACACAGACATAGAGAGAGAGAGAAAGATCACTAATTAGCCCCTAAAGACTGGTTTTAGTGACAGCTCAGATTCAGATGTTCTTGTCTCCGTCCAGTGAGAACGAGTGTTGCCGCCAGCAGAAGCCTACAGCTAAACACCCCGTCTGACACATCCTGAGGACACGGTCTGGAGTTTTACCAGCAACAGAGAGAGAGAGAGAGATTTCAGCAGGTCTCATTTGCATATTTCCTTTGAATCATAGAGCTTAAAATGCTATAACATGACTCAAAGCTAACAGCCTGAAACAAGCTTAAACTTACTTACGTAACGATTCTTAAAACTGTAGCTAAATAACCTTAAATACCCTTAAACAAAATCCAGTATAAAGTCTACTCCTGAAGAGATAAACAAACAAACAAACAAATAAATAAATAAATAAAACCGAAGGCACCATTTTGGGTTTACAAAGGGTTATGATTTTTTTTGTGGGTAATTAGCTAAATATCACACTGTAAATGTGAGATAAATCTACTGTTATGTTTCACTGGAGTAAAATCCTACTTTTATTAGGATGGCCGTGCCAACAGCTAGATTTTGTGGTCACTGAAATCACCCGAGGGTGCCAATAATTCTGGATCTGAGTTTAGATTAACTATGAATGAAAACTTGTAGTTTAATTAATTTGCATAATCAATTTAGACAATTTTTTTCTCAAAGTAAGAGTTCGAGCTTAATCAGAAGCGAGAATCCACTAAGTGGCAAAAAAGCACTTAATGGAAGTAATTTGCATAACTAATTTGCATAATGGATCTTAAAAGAAATCAGCCACGAATAAAGGGTATTATCTACCAATTAAGATAAAGTCATTTGCAAAATAGCTACTGCTTTAATTTAGGTTTGGTAATAAACTATTTATAAGCAAGTAATATGTAGTGTACTAATTAACGACTTGTGAATAATTAACGATTTATGAATTAATTAAATTATTCAAAGTTATTCTAAGTATAAAAATGCCTATTTTAAAGCAGCGTTTAATGAGTAAACTGTTATATTTGTTTATATATAGCTGAGTACTGAATCTGAGCTGCATAAAGGATTTAAAAGTAAGAACTTGACCATGAATAGAAGTAAATATTCACCAAGGAGCATTAGTCATTTACATAAATAGTTTGCATAATTATGAACAAGTTATCCAGCAACTGTTATAAAATGGATCATAAAAGTGAAGTGAAATCCATTAATTATCAAGCTCATTTGCATAATTAATTTACATAATGGGCCTTGCAGTAATCTTTGAGGCATAAATCGAATCAATCTACCAATTAGCATGAAGTCATTTGCATAATGGGATTAAAACTTAAAGCTCATCTATGAATGAAAGCCAGCGTTCACCAATCAGCTTCCTAAAATTTCCATCATACATATTGAATATTATCCTTTTAGGTTTTTAAATGCTTGCTTTGCTTGGTATTGGTAAATCCAACCACATATAGGCTTTTCATAACGTGCTGTTCATAAGAATTGGCACCCTTTGTAGAAATTTGCAAAAATTATGTACATCACACTATAATTAAAGATAACATTAAAGATAAAGTGACCACAAAAAGGTCCACAAATGTATTTTTTTGTAATTGCTTAAAAATATATATTTTAATGATTTATTATATTATTTTTATATTGCTTCTGAATTCTGTTTTGACCATGTTCTTATATTCCTGGGGTATAAATATAAGGCTGCACACATGTAAAATCTCTTTGTCATCCATTAGCATAGGAAAAACTTTCAACACTAAGGACACAGATGTTCAGCTTCTTTTTAGAAACCAGTGTTGAGTTATTGTGGTTGTGTGTTTTGGAGCCATTGTATTGTTCATACATCCATCTTCTCTACAGATTGAGTTTCTTGGCTGATGAGATTAACTTCTCCTCTAACATGTACCAGTACCTCACTCTATTCCTGTTTCCTTCAATGGTGTGTAATACCTGAGTAGCGTTTGCAGAGAAGCAGCTCCATCTCATGACGCTCGCTGTGGTTAGGATGGTGTTCTGGGGATCACACACAACCATTCTTTCTCTAAACATGACAAGCTGAATTACTGCCACAGATATGACACAGTCTGACTGAGCCTATTATTCCAGATTTGTTTAAATGCTTTTAAACATGAATCTCTATGCTTTTTTTCTGTGTACTTCTTGTTCCTGCTGCTTTCAGATCGTACTGCAGCTCGTTTACATTTATGCCATTTGTCAGGCACACTTCTGTGATTTTATGACATTTCCACCTGTGTATCATCACTCCAGTTGTACTAACAGGGATGGTTGTGGTTTTTTGTTAGGCTCTGGTGCTTTTTCCATTCGAGTGTGGCTTTAAAACCTTGTTCTTGAGAACTTTAGGGAGCTCCTTCACCTGTACACTGGTTAGTATATATATATGTATATTTCTATGTAGTGTCTAAATGATCACTTTTACATTTAAAACATATTTTTGTTTATGGTTATGAATACATACTTTTTCATAGTACAACATCAAAAGTTTTAATTTTAAGAGGACATATAAAATGGAAGTAGATTACAAAGACAAAACATCTAAATAGAATTATTTGTCCTTTACTGTAATATTTTATGTTTTTCTAGCATCGAAATTGGACTTGTAATTGATCCTGATACAGCAGCAGTGGGAACAGGAAAGGGAGTAAATGGTGTTATATCAGAGGAAAGGAATTCAGCTCACTGAAGCAGCACAAACATCTCCAACACACATTAACTATCAGAATAGACCAGCCGCAGGGTACACAAGGCCAACGACTTCCCAGAGGCCCTTCGAGGGCACGACGACTATGTGGAAGCCATGTGGAGCCAAAATATAGCCGAAGAGATCTTTTTTATGACGGTGCAGCAAATGATCGAGACTCAGCCATCTGACCGCATCCAAAAGACAGAGAGAAGTCTTATAAGCGCAAGAATATCTATACAGAGCAAAGAAAGAACCTGAGATGTGAAAGCAGAGCAGCACAAAGCATCTCTCAAAGCAGGAAATGTCTCCAGTATAAAAGAACACAAAACTAGTAATGACAGCAGCAAGAGACAAGCACTCTGCTGATAACACTGCACAACGAAGTTTTTGCTTCTTGAACACTGTTGGGTGTTTCTTATAGATTTTTGGGTGCTGATCATGAATATCACATCAAAATT
>JAQQZU010000033.1:28425467-28427967 GCA_030068025.1 Parauchenoglanis punctatus
CGTGGCCTCTGTGTGTCAGTCTCAGTGAAGGAGGCGTGGCCTCTGTGTG
This sequence comes from Parauchenoglanis punctatus, assembly GCA_030068025.1. Classification (NCBI taxonomy): domain Eukaryota; kingdom Metazoa; phylum Chordata; class Actinopteri; order Siluriformes; family Auchenoglanididae; genus Parauchenoglanis; species Parauchenoglanis punctatus. The sequence goes on from JAQQZU010000033.1 coordinate 28,425,517, forward strand.
TCAGTCTCAGTGAAGGAGGCGTGGCCTCAGTGACAGTAAAAGAGCCATTTGTTTATACCAAAGCAAAACTTTCCCTATATTGTGCATTTTTAAATTGCTATAAAATATATTTTTGCTATATAAATATATATGAAACTTTGAACTATTGGCTAATACTGCAGTCTTAACCATGTCTCTAATAATTCCTGCATGTATTGATGTATTTTGTCATCATTTAAACTATATTTACTTAAAATCCACACACCTCTTTAATGTCCACCAGGGATCTGGAGTGGCGGTTCAGCCGCTGTTCCTTCTCCTGAGGGGTGAAGCGGGATTTGAGGGACAGAGGTGAGCTCTCATCCACATGGCTGAGCGGAGAATCGAAGATTAGCTCGTAATGCCTGATGAGCAGCTCGACGATCAGCGCCTGGTACGGATAGTCCACCAGTGACGAGAGCGAGACCTCGGCGTCTGTCTGCCGCGGCTTGATCAGCGTCGGGCCGAAGATGATGCCGAGGTTACTGGCCGTCATTTTGTTCTCCTCTGCTTTCTCAGTTACTCTGGACAACACAGGACGTAAATGAGTTAGAGGGGTAACCGAGCAATAAACAAACAAACAAATGAGTAGATCTGAGAGGTGTGTGCTCACCTGTGCAGGTGCTGCATGAGGAACTGCAGGGTTCTGTGATGCGTAGAAGGCAGCTGCCTCAGGAGGTCCTTCATTTTGAAGAGGACGCGTTTGAGCTCGACGCTGATCTGCGGCGGATCGGTGGAGGAGCCGCTGCGAGATGCCTCCACCTCCTCCATGATGATACTCTGACTCTCCTTCGCAAGGCCGATGAAGTCGTTATAGTAACGGAAGAGGATGAGAGGCTCGGGAAGCTGGCAGCAGAAAACACACAGATGTTTATTTCTTTTATACATTTGGTTTATTAGAATAAATAAAATAAGAGTGGCACTTATAAAGACAAAGAGTGCATGTTAGTCTACTTATATACATTGTTAAGAGCAAAAGTTTGCACCCTTGTGATTTTTAAATTGGAAAAAAAGAGTTGGATGCATTAAGTAATGACGCTGCAGCTTTACACGCTGAGCACTACCAGGTGTCTGGTGTTTGTGGAGTGCGTGTCTACCTGTCGCAGGTAGAGCTTGAGGACGTTGCTGATGTCGTGAGGATACAGATCTGACAGCTCAACTAAATCTTTCCCATTCTCAAAAGCTTGGCACAGCTTCTCCACACGTGACTTGGCGCCGTTCACCCTGTAGATTCCCTACACAAACACGAACACAAACGTGTAAAGACGTGTCCTGTGTATTCTCTACAGCTAAAGACGTAGGGATGTAAAGACGAGTGTACCTTAATGCCCAGGGCCCTGTTCTCAATCTCGGAAGTGCACTTCCTGATGATGAAGGGGATTCCGTCTGGGCTATTTCTCGCTGCCTGGGCGAAGTCGACAGCAAACAAGTGCAGTTTCCCCTGCAGCTTCTTATGACCACACTGGATAGCCAGCGTCTCCAAACACTTCTTATGGCAGGCGAGAGAGCACTGAGCGAGACACAGGACAGCGATTCACCTTAAATATGTCTTTTACATGCGAGTGCAAGTTAGCGTGCGTAACCCTGAGAGAAGCTCTGTGGTAAACAGATGTGCTCACCTCCTCACACTCGGCTCCGTGGAACACCACCAGGCTGTCGCACTCCCTGCACTTCGACGGAGCGCGCAGTTTTCGCAGCCTGTGGGTCTGCGCCGCCTTCGACATCTGCGTGTTCCGGAAAGGTCCGGGAGAACTCGCCGTCTCCGTCACCATCTCGCTCAAACCTGCACACACACACACACACACACGCCGAGAAAAAAACTTTAGTCAAAGTGCTACAAACACATGGCGGCTAAGCGCAGTGGCCCGTCGACATGCTTAGCATTTTATTAACATTCTACACATTCTGTCGCTTTACAACACGAAGCAGTAATTAAAGTTGCGGCTCGAGGCAACGCGGTCTCACTGGACAGCACGTTTACAGTTGTGCTTGAAAGTTTGTGAACCCTTTAGAATTTTCTATATTTCTGCATAATGTCACAAATATGTAATATTCGATCATCTTCCTCAATAAATAAATGACCAAGTATAATATTTTCGTCTCCTTTGTTTGTCTGGGTTCTCTTTATCTACTTTTAGGACTTGTGTGAAAATCTGATGATGTTTTAGGTCATATTTATGCAGAAATATAGAAAATTCTAAAGCGCAAAACTGTACGACCCACGTCAATCAAATCGATCAATAAGTCAAAAAGCTCTGAATTTTTTTCCACCATGAAATATAATCAAATGTGAAATATATGTTCAAAACTGTGCTTGAAATCTGAAGTTACTTCTGTTCCATCCGTTACTTCATATTTCCAATTATATCGATATTTTCTGTCACTTTAATAGACACTCCATCTGCTCAGACACACACACCTTATTTTGAAACA
>JAQQZU010000033.1:28430467-28432967 GCA_030068025.1 Parauchenoglanis punctatus
CTCTCCCTCTCTCTCTCTTTCTCTCACTCTGACTCTCTCTCTCTCTCTCTCCCTCTCTCTCTCTGACTCTCTCTCTTCACTCTCTCTCTCTCTCCCTCTCTCTCTCTCTCTGACTCTCTCTCTTCACTCTCCCTCTGTCTCTCTCTCTCTCTCTCTCTCTCTCTCTCTCTCTGAGTAAACATGCTGAAGGAATGCACCAGGTGTTTACGAGCCCGACACTCATCCCATGTTCTTCATGTTCTCCAGTAACATGTGGAATCCACACAGGTGTTAATTAGCAGAGTTAATCACTGTGGAGTGACGCTACACGTCTTCACACGCTTATTAATCTCGCTCCTGTCGTTAGCGAGTGCAGTGATTCAACTCATCAGCTGAGTGAGAGACGAGATCAGACAGATGGAGCGAAGAGCGGCGGCTTTCTGAGGCGAGAGACGAGAGACCGAACATGTTGGAGTTAGCTGAAAGAGACAGATCTAAAAATAAGGAGTCTGTTTAGAAAAAGAGAAGAAACTGGGATCGCTGTGTAAGCAGGAGAGCGGAGGCGGAACAGCACTTCCTTTTTTACAGGAAATATTCGAACACTATACACTTCGAAGTTTTTTTGTTGGGATTCATTCTGTGAAACTTACTGCAGCTCACCTTTTACAAAATAAATTCATTATAATTATTTATAATAATTTCAAAACAATTCAGCTGCATGTTATTGCATCATGTGATATCCAACAGGGGAAGGGGGCGGGGCATGTAAATTCCACATTTGCATATTCAAAGATTCTTCTTCTTATTTATTTATTTTATTTTTTTTAATGTTTCTGCTAATCTATGCTAACAATCTGCTAAATTACAATCATATCATGTACAGCTGATACAAAGAAAAATGATAAAACTTTAGTAAATGTTTCATATAATGCCTTAATCATAATAAATGAGGTTATCATTATGTCCTGAAAGCAGGGTTGTGTTGTTATCACACCGCGCATCTCTCTCTCTCTCTCTCTCTCTCTCTCTCTCTCTCCGCCTCCTCTATTGTGTGAGCTGACGGGGCTAACGTTGCTGTTTATTAGCCGTTTACCCCCACCCCGCCCCCCCTATCGAGCTCCCCCACATTAACCCTTTATCAGTATCTGGAGTGATTAGCCAGAGGAACGGCTCGGGTGTGAGTGAGAGAGTGTGCGTGTGACAGAGTGCATGTACTCAGGGAGTCAGGGGTCAGAGGTCAAGGCACGCTTGAGAAACTCACACACTTTCCGTCAGGACATTCTGAGCGTTTGAGGAGGATCAGCAATATCACACACTCTGCGTGCAGCACGTAGCGTCAATACAGATTATTTTTGTAGGTATTTAGTAACAAGAGGAAGAATGCAGCGAGGCAAACACGCCTTACAACACGACTTCCTCTGACGCTGCAGGTTTCCTTCACACGCGTCCATTATTCTGAAACGCGTCTCTCTTTCCACACTTTCATCACGACAGAGAAACGCCTCCTGATCCCTCCTTTTACAGTTTTATTGTTTTTGTTTTGAAAGTTTTTACAGAGTATATAGTTTTATATAGTGTTCCCCAGAATTATTGGCACCCTTCATAAAAAACATGTCGAAATCTTACTCAACAAACAGAAAATGCATTTTGTTTTAACAAAAAAACTTTGTTTAAAGTTAATTGTTATTAATTAATTATTTTATTAATTTTTTTTAATTATAAAATTAATTTTTTTAAATTATTATTATTGCTTTTAATTTAATTTTAAAGGAAATGCAAATGTAATATTCAAATAATTAAACAAATTTTTTTGTAAAATTTTGTTACTTAAAAAATATTTATAAAAACAAACAAACAAAAAAAACCCAAACATATACTATACCTACACAACATTAAAATATCCCTAGACTATTACAATTAATATTAAATAAATACTGTATGTTCCAGAAATATTGGCATATTAAAGAATATTTTAAATAAATACATAAATAAATAAACTGTTCAAAAGCAAAAAGAAAAATACTGCATATATATGTATATAAAATACTACACTCAAAATAATTTACTGCAAAGGTTATATCTTTAATATGTAAATATTGGCCTGTAATATAATTTCCTGTACTGATCCTGGAGCAGTGAGCACTGTGATGTTTGCACGCTATATTACAGAATTATAGCTGCTGTATTAGTGTACTGTATAATAATCAGTGTAATATAAATGAAGAGGGAGTTTAAGCTTTAAGCTGTATGGCGTGATTAATCGACGTCTCAGGCTGGACTGTTTGTGATGTGCGGTGGGAGATCGTACCCTGGATGTCGGTGCTGCTGTGCGAGCGTCTCTCTGCGATTTTGCCCGTGCGGGTCGGGGCCGGTGCGTCCACCTCGTCCGAGCTCAGACAGTCTCCGGAGGTGATGGACACCTGAGACGACAGACTGGTGCTAACTGACCTCTTAGTGAGAGGAGACCTGCGGGAAAGAGGCAGAACACACCGCATGTTCACGCGCGGGAGACAGGAGACGA
>JAQQZU010000033.1:28450581-28475447 GCA_030068025.1 Parauchenoglanis punctatus
ACACAGACAAGCACTCCCTCACACACACACACAGAGACAGACAAGCACTCCCTCACACACACACACACACACACTCATTACAGCAGGAGAGAGGAGAGTAGATGGAGTCAGAGCTGCCTGACCTTTGACCTTGGCGATGAGCGTGCCCGCTGCAGTGAGGATGTCCACTGAGTTAAGTGTGGGGTGCTTAGCGATCACACACTTCAACACACGCAGCAGCTCGCCCAGACGCTCATGAACCACCTGGTGGAGACAGTCCTGGTGCTCTGGAACACACACACACACATGCGCGCGCGCACACACACACATACACACACACACACACACACACACACACACACACACACACACGGTGAGCAAAAAAACACCTCAGTAATTGCAGTGTGATAAAGAGATATTCATACACTGAGTGACAAGTTCTGGTTTTATCACACTCAGGTAATGTAAAGGAAACACACACACACACACACACACACACACACACACACAGACAGACATGCACAGTACACTCACACTTGCATACACATGCACTCACACACTGCGCTTGTGCTTCTACACACACACACACACACACACACACACACACACACACACACACACACACACACACACACACACTACAGACCTGTTAGCACTCGTCAGGTTATCTGATTATCTCACACTGTTACTCACTTCCTTCATTTCCAAAAACACACACTTACATCCATGCCAGTAATCTGATCCCCCGAGTGTACACTCACTCACTCAGTCATCAGATTTCAGATTAGAAACGTCGGCATTAAACACTCCAGATGTGAGCAGAGTCAAGCTCAAAGGAAAGCAAAGTACATTTTATTTATTCAAGCACTTACATAACATAATATATATATATTATACATATATAATATAATCTGAGCGGCGTGCAATCTCTCCAACATAAATGTAAAAATAACACTGGATGTTAAGTAGAAGTCATTTTAATAAAATAATCAAGTTGCCATAGTGATACTGAAACATCGAACATCAGCTGATACTGAAGCTCATCTGAATATTCATTTCTTTAAAAACCTTTCAAATTAGATATTATTATTTTTCTTAAAAGCTCTTCACTTCAAACACACAGCATGACACAAAACAGCAACAACAACAAAAAGGTTTTTTATTCAGTTAACTCTTTTACTTACACGGGAAAGATAATAAATATAAGCATAATAAAATTCTAACAATATATTTAAAATTTATATTTACTTTCCAGGTCTAAGAAGAAAATCTTTTACAAATGTGAGAAGAAAACCTAAAACTAAACAACACCTCGGTGTAAATCAATTATATTACACAGGTGGGCAGGATCTACACTTGGCAAACTCTTTTTTCAAACTAGCAACATTTGCATTTCCATTTTGTGTGAACGAATCAAAGAAAGAGAGTCACATTCACAGCATGTTGTAAAACTGCAGTAAATAACGTGCTGCGGGGGTCACGGGTCACACCCATCCACCCCCGGGCTAGAACCTTTAATCAGTCGGGGTCAATTAAGGACCATGTCCTGAAGACATGATGCTCTGAATGACAATCGCACATCCGTAAAACTAAGGGCCTTGCCGCATAACCTGCATACACACTGGTGGGGGAGGGGTGGATGATAAAAAGGTAACCTCAGCCCTAAACACACCTAATTAACATGACTTAGCTGCAGCCCATGATGACAGAGGAAAGAGCAGTGGATCATGGGTTTAGCACTGAACAATAGCACCAGGCCCTGGGGCCCAAGCACGCTCACTGAGTGCTGAGTGATGGGCTGTGGGACTTCTCAATGTCTCGGGGTCCCCTACCCCTGTGTGGTGAGCACGGGAGACCCTGTTAAAGCATGAGGCAGCTTTACAAAAAAGATGCCTTGCTAGGGAAGTCTTGCTTTTGTCCCTGTGGGTCATTTGCAAACATACCCCGGGGCCTCAAGGCATCACACGTTTATGGCGTAATAAATCTGAGGACCAGCTTTTTAATGTTCAGCTCGGTCTGGGGTGATCCACGGTACGATTAATCCTGCTTGCTACTGCTCATAGTCACCATCAGAACAGCTCTAATGAGAGGAATTAGGCTTCCTGCAGGGGGTAAAGCATGCCGTTGTAAAACAGTACTGAGACACAAGCTTGTGTACACGCTTGCTTGGTTGACACACGTGCTAGGTGTGTGTCGTGGTGCACCAACAAAGCATTCATCATGTCTCTACCATCATCACCACCAACACCAACCAGTCAAGCAGGAAACTTCTCACTCAGTATGGCCATATTTCTGATTATCCTCTACCAGTGTTACCATCTGAACTAGCATTGGCATGGCATGGAGGTGCTAATGTACGGTTCTAAGCTTCAAAGGCTTTGCAAAGTACTACAAAGCTCATTTAATCCTGTTTTACAGAGAGGAGGAGGCTGAAGATAAGCGGTCACCAACCCTGTTCCTTGAGATCTACCTTCCTGCAGGTTTCATCTCCAACCAAAATCTATCACACCACTTCTAGCTTATCAAGAACTTCTTAAGGCAATAATTAGATGCTCAGTTTGGCATGATTATGGTTGGAGATAAAGTTCTCCAGGAACAGGATTGGTGACGATTGTTGTAGATGGAGAGGTCTTGAATAAGCAGCATACCTGACTATTTTTCCAGTGCCTGACCAGATTACGCTATTAACCAGAGATAAATTGTCAGCATTCACACAAACACGGAAAGTCTTAACACAGTCTAAAAGATTAGACATTTGATTAGTTCAAATCCCGATGATGACATGGACATCCGGGGCAAGGAGTTCAAAAAAACTATCGGCGATGCAGAGAAAGGGTGTGTGTTTAGCTGCCCAGTGACGTGGCCTAAGCAGAGACTCAAAAAGATGTAGGACCTTCATATGTCTAGGAGGAAGAGAATGGGAATTGGCCAATGAACAAATTGTGAGAAAATGTGGCAACCCCTCACCCCCCACCCCCAAATATAAATAAGATACAGTACCAGGATTTTAGATTGAGGAGGGGGAGTTCAACGCACTTAAAATACTTAAACTAGTCCTTCTCTATGTCAGCATCCTTCGCAAATTAACAGGTCTAGGTCTACTCTAGATTCTGAAGAAACCTGGTCACATATTGAACAAAGGATACTAAATCAGATCATACTAAAGCAGATTCAGTGTTATCAACATATATCAAATCGTTACCTTAAGGATCTAAATCACATAGAATCCTGAAGTTCATATCCCTAAATCCCTTAGTTATTTTTATTTATTTATTTTCAGTATCCTCCCTAGTGACCCTCTCTATTAAACATGAACCAGTCTAATTTCATGAGAACTTTGCATAAATTCAGTCTACTGTGGGGAATGTGGCCAGATCCTGTTCTTTTTCATACAAATAAAGTCATGGGCAAATGTATGAACCCTCCAACTTTAACATTTTGGACACATTGCATTATTCGTACTGTTAAGAATGCAAAACAGTGCTAAGTAGAACAGAAAAGGAAATGCACAGGATGACAAGAAAATGGAGATAAGCTGTAGCATTCTGAATAATTTCTTGTTATGGCTTGTCATGACAGCATTATGTTTTGGCTGAAAGAAGGTCCAGGAGTCTGAGATTCAATATGATTTGGCAGTGCTGAGTGCTGTGCAAGCCCCTCTACTCAGTCATGTGTGTTAAAACAGGCATGTGAATGACGGGGTAATGGGGTAATGGGGTGGGGGGGTGATATTCATCTTGACAGTGATGAAGTATAAGCTGGTTTACTGTTGCCCAACACCTGCCTGCAGTGTGAATACTGAAACCTTACAAGCACAAAAAACCTGACTGAGGGATTTATGACTGCGTTAGCCTGTTAGTACTGTACAGAAACTGGCATCAAACTATAAAGAAGAAGGGATTTGTCTCCACAATTAGGAAAAGGCATGTCACTCCTACATCTTTGCTCCTCAGCGATATGGCTGGTCGATGCTGATTGCAAAATGGTAGAAGCGTTGCAAATGTGATTGAGATCAGATTAGGGAAAATACAATAAGACTCATAGAGACCATAGTCCGCGTGTGCTAAGAGCTCTCATTAGGCTAATTACACCGTGTTCAGAATCTTAATTCCATCAGTCTTGGAAAAGGAATGTCTGAAGAGGCGAATTTGAGAACAAAATAACAGCAGTTTCTCAATCAGGGGCTCTCTTGGTTTCTAAGAGTTTTAGGCGTTGCATTCAGTATTCCCATGAAAATATTCAGAAATCCACTCTGCTAGCCAAGAACGTGTCTATGCTTGGGTATGTACTCTTTTGCATGTAAATTAGATGCTTAGCATGGAGTCGAGAATGTGCTTTTTTCTCACAAAAATGAACAGGAGGCCCAGAGCAAAAGAAAGTGCAATCGAAAACACAAGACCTCAAGAGTGAGACAGATAGTGAGAGAAAGTGTGTACTGCAGCAAGAGATAAAGCAGAAGGAGGAGAGACAGACAGAGAGAGAGGCCTCTTTTTCCTGACCAGTGGCTCGTAAGCTGTACCATGCCCTTGCATTCCAGATCTGCTTGACTGAAGACAAGTAAGAATCTCCCACCGAGCTCCACCAATGACCAAAACTCCAGAGATCCAGTAGAGCCTGTTATGATAAAAGAAACCGAGCAGCAAGAGAGGAATTTGAGCAGAGTTGACAAGAAGAGGAAAAATGTAAGTGTATGGGATGTATGGGTCAGGAAAAAAAACCCTGAGTTGCAACAGTGGCTTGATGGTTGAAGTTAAGGGTCTGTGTTCGTCACCAGAGGATTGGAAGTTCAAATCCTAGGACTTCTTAAAAAACAATGTTGAGCTCTTGAGACCCTGACCTGCTCCAGGGGGTTCATACCATTACTGACCCTATGCTCTCAGCCCAGATTCCTTCCAAATTGGGATATGCAAAGAAAAGCATTTCACTATACTGTACACAAGTGTATTTGGACAACAATTAAGATTCATCCTCAATGCAAACACAAGAACACATTTGAACAAATTGTGATGAACTCTGAAAAGGAGACAAGTAATGGAATTTTTTGTATCAATTAGATGACAAAAATCAGAAAATGTGAATATAAAATGAAAATGTAGTTTGGGGAAGTGGACAATCTTCAATGTTTTGGGGAAAATCCTCTGGTATATTTGTCCATTTGGCAGATGATATTTACAAAAAGCAATTTACAATCCAAACCAACTATAAAGCCGAGAACTTAAGATTGTTTTTCAGGGGTGCAACATTGGCTCTCTGGTGCTATTAAGAAAGAATTTACACTTGCAACTTTATAATCACTAGCATGGAACCTTGACCTTTTATCTAACACTATGCCACACTTCAGAATGCTTATGTTTGCCAATCACAACTCAGTCCTCAAAGATTCATCTCAAATCACGCTTTGTACAAAAGCCCATGCACCAGTCATTAGAAACAACAAGGAAAAAAGACAAGAGACTTGTGTATGCTAACACCTTTGCTTATCTTAATTATTGTTTAGTTTCATTCATTCATTCATTCATACGAAGAAAGGCTATCATTGTCCCAAGAAGTGTAAGTGCACAATTAGATTGAAAGGGGGATCGGGTTGAAACCAAGATAAATGTTAACACAATAGTGAAACTGAAGATAACATTGTACACACTGGAGGAGTGGAGTCTCTCCATGGGTCCATGGATTGTCCAGAAAACTCTTCTTTGCTGCAACCACATACCCTTGCCCCTTTCCTACTGCCCCATTCACAGAAGAAGAGTTTGGGTGTACCAGACAGTCTACTGCCCCAGGGAGTCTTTATACTCTGTCTGCTTGTCAATGTAAATCTTATATCAGTGACGCAGGATGGTAAGAAGGACACAGCTCTCTGGCAAAAGCACCTGCTTTTCTTCATTAGCTTGGCTGATGATACAGAGTTGTGATCTCGCTGTTGACTCTTTCCACTTGTTGCCAGGCCTGGTTGATGGGTTTCCCAGGTTTCAGACCTCTTAAGGCAAAACAGCCTGTTAATCTGCAACCACTGCACCTGCTTCCACTTGTACGAGGAAATTGTTGCTAAAATAAATCCCATTAGCCCGAAACTGGTGAACATGATCAGGTTTTCCTGTACAGTCAGGGTGGAGTGGACAGGTGGGGCGCTGTAGTCCCTTTCATCTTCTGCTTCTGAGAGGGATTTGTCAAGATTAGCCAATTCCTTGGATCCCATTTGGGGCATGGTAAATTTGACCTTAATCCAGTGCTGGGAGTTTGGACTGAAGAATTCCTTTAATCCAATATACAGGATAAAATTTACCATCTTATTTGATAGTTCCAGTTAAGAAGGGTCGCTCAGATTGGGAAGTAAAATGTAGGTTAATCTACTGACCATATTTGTCCTCTTGGTTTCCTAAGGCTCTTCTAATAGACCACAGAAATGAGCCTAGAGCCTTGCATTACACAGAAGGAACTATGTTCCTACAATACTACAAGTGTTTGTTTCTGTTGTTGTAACAGCTGTTTATGTGTATTCCTTTGTTGCGTTTAACAGAAGGGTATGGCTCTGGAATGTGCCACAGGTGAGCGAAGGTTTACCTCCTCCCCAAACTATTATTGCAAATGCGTCATTCCCCAGTGTAGATGTAAAATAGAGAGCTTGCATGATCATTTGAGCTGTAAGAAACACAATAGGCTTAGAGGAAGCAGAAAATTAGGACCCTGTTTTATAGGGCCAACAATCCATGATCTAAACTTCTACAAAGGTGATAAGCAAGAAGCATTGCTAAAGATTGGTAGACACCAAGCAATTAGTGGATGAGAAATGACTTTAATGCCGAATAGACAAAGACGTGCTAGGTAAGATTTTGCAGCTAATGTTAGAAGACTAGCTAAGACGTCATAATTTGTGAGAATTTGCAGAATGTTTTGAGTTCTAATCCACAGCAACCTGATCTCTCTCAGAGTTCCCTCAGCTCACACATTATACCATTTCACAAAAGACCAAGAAGGACACGCTAATGTACACAACCTGTCCTGGCTCCTGTTCCCGTAACAAACTTCCCTCAGCCCCAACAGAACCCATAACCATGAATCTACAGAGAGAGAGAGAGAGTCTCCTTCACATTCATAGTAGCAAGGACCTACAAATCTTCTACTTAAGTGCTGATGGTCATTAAACTCTGCAAGTCAGCAAAGTTGACGCAATGTGACCACCCACATGTTACGTACGGTAAACACACAGACACCCACAATTTACACGTGTACATATAATGGCACCAGCAATTTATAAGTGCATGCTCATAGATGTCTTTAATTTATACATGCATGCTTATAGACACCCGGAATTTACACGCACATGCACACTGACACCAGGAATGCATGCGTGCATGCTCACACACACACACACACACAGAATTTACACACGCACGTTCAGACACCTGGAATTTAGATGCATATGCTCATAGACACTTATTCACACAAGGATGTTCATAAACACCCACACTAGCATGCTTATGCTTACAGTCACCCATTATTTACACCTGCATGTTGGCAGACAGATGCTTGTAGAAAGCTGGAACCTATATATGCACATTTTTAAACACAATTGTTTGCATGCACATGATCATAGACACCTGTTATTTACATATGCATGCTTGTAGATACACTGAACTTGTATGTACACACTTGTAAACGACTCTAACATGCACACTTGTAGGCACTCACAACTTACACATGCATGACATGACGTACATGTGCATGTGCATGTTTGTAGACAACCGTAACACACATGCCCATACTTGTAGGAACCAGCAACTTGCCCATGCCTGCCTGGCACCTGTAACTTATTTGTGCATGCTCATAGACAAGGCATTGCTCTTATAGACACCTGCATAGACACCTGCAGCCTATAAGCATGCACACCCATGCTTCCTTCCATTATTGTGGTCTTTAAATCATTACATCTCTGCTTTTGTATCTTTCCCACTCTTTCTCTGTCCATCTTGCTTTTATTTTTCTTGCCTAGTTGTGTAGAAGTCAAAACCTCTCTCTCTCTCTCTCTCACACACACACACACACACACACACACACACACGCATACACACACCACACACCAAGGTGCCATTTTAAATACCTCAGCCATATGCACAGTACTGAAATCTCCCACTGAAGCCTAATCTCTCTGCATGCTTCTTACGACTGTCAGGGTGAATGTGCTGAGGAGGGGGCAGGGGACAAGACAATTCCACTTATGTTTTAAACACCCCACCCACCCCCGTCCAGTCCCTACCCCCTAGCTTTGTTACTCATTAAAGCTAACCGCATGCTTCATAAGGGATCTGTAAAAGCACCCTGAGAATGTTTACAGCAGGCGAGCCGGAGTATGCAACCAGATCTTCAAAGGGAGCGTGAGATCTAAGCAACCCGAATCTCTGCTCATCTAATTTACAGTGGCTTTAATTTAGGGCGTGCTCGAGAAGGCCGCAGACGCAGCTTTATTTCTTTTCATTAAAGAATTAGCTGAAATGCCTTACAGTATATTTTTCAATCTAAGGAGGAGACGTGATAGGATCTAAACACCAAATAAGGCCGAGGGGCAGTGGCATTATGACGCTTGTAAAGGAGTGAAAAAAAAGTCAGCCAGAGGCTAATTTTAGGCCAGCGATTCACAAGGGACGGCTTGAGCCACAAATCACTGACACAGCGCGGAGGTTCTCTCAAGGGGTGCTTGTGCCACAGCTATTTTCCCACAAAGCAGAGACAAACTGAGTCAGTGAGAAAAATGAGATGGAGTGAGACAGACGCAAACAAACAAACAATTTTTTCCTACATGTTTGCAATGTCGTTTTCCCAACCAATCAGTTGAAACACAGCACCAGTCATGTGACAGCAGATGGAATGAGGTGTGCTGAGTATTTATGGAGCTTGTATATTTCAGAGATTTCAATTATATTTTTGAGGTGTATTTAAGTAATCTGTATGTCGTTTCTTTGGTTTGAACTCGCTAGAGGAAAGATCTGCATTTGGACAAAAACATAATTCGAAGTTACAGGTTATGGGTTAGGATTTTGAGACGAAATCAGAACTGTAAATCTCGAAAATTAAAATCTGAAAATTATGTAAATTAGGTCAAAGGTGAAGCGCCTGAGATACTGAGTAGACACTTTCAGAGTAGTTGATCTTCTACTCACAGAGCTAGTTTTCTGAACTTGATGAACCATTTAAGTAACGTGAAGTAAGTAATTGAGCTAGTTGTATGCTAACATTAGACAAAGTTAGCTACTTGACAGGAATTCAGCTATTTTAGTAGAACATAAAAATTTTAGATGCACTTATCTCATTATGGTTCATGTCCACCGATTTGACTTAACTCTCGTCTTAATTCTCGTCTCTTCACTTTTATTCATCAATGCCTGGGGTGATTTCTGCGTTATTCAAAATATAACAATATATCACAATTGCTAACAATTTCCCAACAATACAGTAGTGTACTGTTTTACCATACAGTTCTAACGAGGCTTAGGGTTAGGAAAAAAACTGCACAAGATCTCATATTATATTGTGACAATTTATCACGATATCAAATCTACCATAAGATTGCCCAGCCTTAAGCAAGAGAGACGATTGTGATTGGCTGAATGCTGAGTTTGACGAATAAGCTAATTGAGTAGTCGCTCTGAAAGCCTCTACTTTTCCACGGGAATCCTGCATGCTTCACCTTTGGCATAACTGACATAAAAAAATGGTTTTTTTTTCAGATTTGAACATCTGAGATATGTTTTTAAGTTTTGGATTTTAAAAAAAAATCTCAAAAGCATAATCCATAATTTGGAATTACCTGGTTTTAAAGGCAACAGTTTGGAGACGGTTGGATGGTTTGGAGACAAAGCCATTGAGATGACAAAGAGAAAGGGATTTGGAAGAAGGATGCTGAGGATGGAACTGCCAGGCGAGAGGAAAAGAGGAAGGCCTGAGAGGAGGTTTATGGATGTGGTGAGAGAGGACATGCAGGTGGATGGTGAGAAGGGGCAAGATGCAGAGGTCAGGAAGAAATGGAAGCAGACGACCTGCTGTGGTGACCCCTAACAGGAGCAGCTGAAAGAAGAAGTAAATTCTGAGCAATGCAGGCAAAAATATAAACTCATAACAAATTTATTTAGTGCGTCACGACATACATTTACTTCAAATATACAAAATTCTTATTCAGATCCTTTTGTCAGCTTCTGGGCTCCATAAATGTTTAGCCTGCCTCTGATAAAGGCAACACTGAGCCTACTGTATTTAAACATGATCACATGGGAAGCCGGAAAATAATCATTCCCAAAACATTACTTGGCCTCGTTCCAAGAATTTGTCCACAAGGACATACTGATGTTATCAGTTTTACCTGTTGGTTGCACAAGGCCTGGACAGAATCCACGAGTCTGTTAAATATTACTGTCAAATAAAGGTGTCCACTGATTCTGTGAAACGCTCAGCGACCCGCTATTTTCAACCAGCTTCATGTTCAACGAATGAAGTCATCCAGTGGCAATGACTCAGTTTACTGATTTACTGAGACTGCGTTCCCTGAAAGTAGCTGTGTGTGTGTGTGTGTGTGTGTGTGTGTGTGTGTGTGTGAAAAGCAAACATATTTAGCAAATGACTACCGACAAGTATAAAGAACTATCTCAGATATTACTAAATGGCCAATGCGAAACTCACCAATCTCATAAGCATGACATTAAAGCGGATTCAGATTTACACCAGATATTTTAGGGTGCTTTCAGTCCAAAATACAGAAACTCAAGCTTAAAATGAAAACCGAAATGTAATTTTATTCATTGATCAGAAACATGTTGAGAAGAAAACATAAACAAGTTTATTTACCAAGTAGGCATGGAAATTACAGCTATCCCTGAGCCTGGAGAACATGGAGGAGGTGCTAAACAAACGATATGATAAATATAATTATGTGCTTTGTCTCAGTTTAGCAGCTCACATCTACCAAAAAAACCCAAAAAACAAAAAACACTGCGACCCAAAACCCTTGGCACGTTTGCTTGACTTCCTGTAGTTAAATCTCTTTCTCACTCGGAAGCCGTCTGATACCAGACATTCAGACGAACGAGCGTCATTGATGTGTTCCGACATGTCTAAAGAACCGGGGTTCAGAGCCTTGCCGACGCGCCGTGCAATCATAAGTGGGCATGTTTAATCCCTAGGGATGCTATACGTACCTTCCGCCCAATGTCAAAATATTACCCCAAAACCAAATGTCAGGGTAGCACCACAGGATCTGTCTGTCACTCCAATTATTGTTGTAATTATTATCTGTTTTTGTGTGCGCCTCATTTCTGCCTTTATGCATTTATCTCTCATTATCACATATTAGTTGTCTTGTTTGCACTTTTCATAATAAAATAAATACAGAAAGAAAGAAACAACCATACCATGCCGAAGAACACACCAGGGTTCTGTTCAAATGGACTCAAGACTTCTTCCAGGTGAACGCCTGATTAAATTGGTTTAAAGTTACCACTTTTTCCTTCTTAAACCCTCAGAGAATAAACCCGTCACTGGGGTGCTACCTTCAAGAGCATATCTTTTATACCTTTATGTCTAAAGCATGGTACATCGGTTAAGGTACTGCACAGGACTGAAACGGACAACTGAGTGTATGATTATGTGGTTTGCATCTTGGGGAACCAAACTGTACCTGTAGAGTGTTTCTGTTTCTGACAGTGTGGTTAAGAATGTTGAAAGATTGACAGGTCAGGAGTCCTTGACTCACTCCTACTGGGAACTTTCATATTCTCACCTCATGGCTGTAACGCTGGCTGGTTGTGGTGTAATACAGTCAGGATGTGTAAGATATGCAGATGACCTGCTGTGTTGCCATTTTGTTCAAATTAAATCACACTGAGTGTCAAAATACACAGAGACGGTTTACACAGAGATCCTGCCGGAAAGAAGATACCTCAAATGCCTTAAACGCCGGCTTTGGCTGTTTCCACCGAACCAAGCAAAGCTGGCATAAAGCTGCCTCAGTGTGTGTTTTTACATAGCAAACTTGGGGTTTCAAGAACCACAGACGTGACATCACAACAGAGGATCGGCGTCTGGTGTCCGTATAACAATCTACACATTGGAAATACGAACACCAGCGCTGCTTTCAAAACAAAAATGGCAGGTGACCTGAGTGGTGAGGCGATTTTGCACATTTATATCACTCTTCAAACCCAATCAGAGTTACTGAGCATCATGTTTGTGTGATGTTGGAGGAGAAATTGAAGCAAACAGGGAAGCGATTCGAGGCAGAAGGGCACACTGATGTTAAGATGCCGTAGACAGAGATTTGAGTTTGCACTGGGCTCGAAAAGAAGAATGTCAATGCTAAAAATGCCACACTCCTGTTCCACAATGCCGGCTGTACCTTTTACACAGACATTGATTCCACCTCTGTTACTACCTATCGATCTGGCGCAGAGGCAAAATAAAATGACACGGCATGCCAGTTAAGTTTCTCCTCGAAACACTAAAGCTCAAAACCTCTAGATATCATCTGATCCAGCTATGTTGTGGAGTTTGTTCACACTTTAGTACACCTGATACAGTTCTCTGGCTCACCTTCACTAACACCCCAGTCCCATAAAATGGACAAGATCATGACAGGGCTTTATAAAGCTTAACTCTGTCAGGGTCACCAGTGGATGTAAAAGGCTCCAGTGTATCGCTCACCATGTGACCTCAACTTGTTTAAAGCCCACAAGACCACACAGACCCCCAGAATATCCTCACAATGGGAGCCTGAAAATCTCATTTAGCCAATCAGATTTTACCCCTGGGGGCAGGATGGCCTGGAGCACATAGCAGGGTTGACCTGGGAGCGAGGGAGGTGACTAATCCCCCTTACGGCCCGTGCTAATGGAGCCTTCCACTTTCTTCACTGAAACATGATGGGAAGCTTTCCAAAGCATTCTTGTTAAATTAGCAGGCTTTTCTGCTTCCTTATGCCAAAATGGAGCTTTAATCAAAAAACGTTTGATCTTTAACGGGATAGGAGTCTGATCTGGAGCTTAGACTGATCCATCAAGGGTTAGAACTACTATTATTGGAATTCAAGCTGTGATTGTCTGCTCACAGGCTCTGTCACATGGTGAAGCAGGAATATTCAGCTTTCACTATGGGTGTGAAGTAGGGCAGGGCAAAATGATGCATTGGTGTAATATTTTTAATGATTTTACTAACAGTTAAAACCTATGATTGCAATCGGCTAATCTGGAAATAAGGTTTTGCATTAAAGTCTTTCCTGTTTTGAAATTTGCATTTAAAATAGTATTAGCATTTTTGCAGATTTCATTTTTGTTAGCAAACGAAAATACTGTGATGATTTCAGGTATTGTAGAAATGTCTTTGCATATCATGATATGCTATTTGGTCTTGAACCACAGCACTATTTCATTCTGAATTCAGGGTTCTGGATGCTGATTGGTCAGAAGGTGTTGATTAGTTTTCTATAACAGCAGCTCTGACAGTAGCGCAGCTCCAAATCGCAGGTTTATATTAATGCGCTCGTTCTGATACGCTATCGTTGCTATAGCAACAGCTCATTCACAGGGACGTGAACGTGTGTAATTGTTGATGTGATGAAGTTTTATACCGTAAGTCACATCCTCACGGTATACGCCCCAACCCCTAGTCCGAAGACTTCATTTTATGTTGCTATAGCAACCAGTGACGGTTCCTTGCTAGAGATATTTGAGTTAAAATCTCAGGTTCAACAGCCCCAGGGTTCTTTACAGCAGCCCACGCTGATCTCTGGCTCCTGCTTCAAACCAAAATGTCTTTATTAACTGTACACCGAGTAAACGTGTTGCTTTCAGGACGCCTGTTTTCTGTTCAATTTGTGACGAGCTTCGGATGGAAGAAGTATCTGAAAATAATCTCTAAACGCTACATTAGACATTTGTTTTGGTTTAATATCAGTTTGATACTGAGATTAGTACCAGATTGTGCATTTCTGCTTAACTGTATTATGACTGCGTGATAATCAGAAAACAGTCTGACACCTTTATACTGTGTTCTGAGGTGTTTAAGAAACTCAACCCAGCCCAATCACAACATGTAGCAACATCATCGCTGGTTTCATCCCTATCTAAAACAGTTATCTAGATTTCAGTTATCTAAAAATGCTATCTAGACTTGCACACACAATTTCTGAGCGAGCGGCTTTGCAGTCAGACGTGTGACCTTGCGACGGAATTTAAACATGGAGGTTGTGGATCCTGCGTGAAAGCCGCAGCTTGTTATTTGCCGTGTTAAACCAGGCTCCGACCTCTGAGTGTACCAGGATGGAGTGAGCACATCTCTCAAGGTGTTTCACCATGCAAATGCAAAATTTCCTACTGAAAGTCCCAAAACACGTTACACAGCACATATCAGCCCAAAGTGCTATTTCAAAGAAGGTTTCACGTGTTGGCCGCTTCCTCTTGTTTCCGTGATTCTGTCTTTTTAGGAGCAGAGACCAGTTCAGCTGCTGGTGTGGAGGTCTAATGCAACAAGTGAGCGTTTGTTCCACAGGAATGCCGGCTATGCGAGCGATAGAGGAGGGGGATGGGACAGAGGGAGGATAAAAAAACAAGCCGACTGTGAGGAGGACACGAGCGCTTTTCCCACCTCTATCGCGGCGATTAGCAGAGAGCCTGCGGCGCTGACTATCACACAGAGAGGGTCAATATTGACACAGCGGTTAAACGTACACTTTCCTCAAGGTCCCAAAGGCAGGAACTGAGAGTGACTCTGAACATTAGCATAAATATTACAGCGGAACTGAACACAACAACGCACTGGAACACTTCAGTAATGGGGAAAATATGTAATAAATCCTGTATGGCCATATCAGTGACTTCCTCTTATCAGAATGTTTATGTATTAGATTTTGGGGATTTTATTGTGTTTTAATGTGACAGAAACATCTGTAATTGGCAGAATAACTGCTTAATGATTAGATTACAGTATGTACATCTCACAATATTACATTTAAAGTTGGCCATAAAAGCAATATTTATTTCAGAATTCTCACTAGAGCTGGGTCATTTGATGATATATCAATATCATGATCAGTTATGTCACAATAAACCTATAATAATTTGTAATTGTTATATAAAAAAAAATGCAATTGTTTTTTTTTTTTTAAAAAAAAGCACCAGTTCCTTAAAATTGTATAGATTTTGTTTTTTAAATGATCCTCATTTTAACTTAAACTATCTGGAAGAAAATACTCAAGAGGAAAAAAATAGCTAATATACGAATAAAAAGGTAAAATAAGAAAAAGATAACAGATCAAATTCCCCAAATGCAGTCATGGACATTTTACACACATGCTGCATTTGTGACTGTGTTTGGATTTATTGTATTAATTCTATAGCTTGCGTTAAACGCACTGCCGTTGTTTTATTGTGCTGGTCGTATTGGTTATACGTGCAGCTGTTTTGTCCGTCTGCGTTACACCAATTTCACAAAGACTCATTCTGAAAGCATGCGAGTGGCCAATTAAGTGATTCGGATTCAGACTCACTTCATATTTTGCCAAATGACTCCTTTATAGGTTCTCCTTTTGGAGCAGGTACTACAACCCAGGTGTTTGCTACAACACACCGTCACACAGACTGCTGTCCTGCATGATTCAATCATCTCTGGAACTTTTAAAAGGGCCGTGTGAGCCGGCGACTTTAACGCACCGCAGTTGTGTCGGTGGAAGAGAGCCAGGATGGAGACTTTGAGCAAGACTGAAATAGGGACTGAATGACAAAGCATGTGACTGGGTGAAAGGTTTTGTTTGCAAGCCGTGAACCTGCTGTTTATGGAACAACCGACTTCTGACTTGATCATTCGATACACAAAAACACGAAACCTTAATGGAGCTCTGGTTTATAATCCAAACAAAGTAATAAAACCATTTTTAACCGAAGTTATTATTTTTTAACTGAAGTTATTTGCAATGGTGATTTTTTTTAAATGGATATCTCAGATGCAATTTAAAGTTCCTCCGCCAAAAATAAATAAATAAATAAATAAATAATAATGAATGATTAAGCAGCATGTCATTTCATGGCACCAGTGTGATCACGTGACCTTCCACCTCTCCGACTGTACACTGCCTCTCTCGGATAAAACGCACCTGCCGTACGAGTAAACCCAAACGTAAAATAATCCCCCCAATGTATAAGCATTAAAGACATGGACATGGAAAAGCAGAATGAGCTGCACAGGCTTGAGAGGATGATGGAGGTTTGATTATTTAAGGCATCGTTCCTGTGCAAGTCTGGAATTGTTCAGGAGCCGAAGGGATTCGCTTCATAAACACAGCTCCCTTCTCAGAGACATAGAGATCCTCTAGACCAGACTGATTACGAGTGACGGTCTCCAGGAGACAATATGCAGACAGACAGAGGGACTAACTGCTCACATCACTGAGATTTTCCTGACAGAAACATGCAACGGCTCCAGTCTCAGGTCCAAACATCTCAGAGAAGACCTCATGCTCTGAGGCGTTTATGATCAGAGATGTAGTGAAGGTCAGAGTGCTTTCTCAGGATGATGCACTTTAGCCATTTCCATGAACCCATAACCCTATAATCTGCTACACATAATGCTGTCCAGCACTACAGGCGTGAGAGTAGCTCCCTGAGAGCGCTGAGGACATCACGCTGGCCTCGGATTTAAACTAATACCAGGATCAGAATTCAGAAACTGTGATTTTGTCCCGGCCGACAAATTTCCAGCAACAGGTCCGAGTATGAAGGTCGCAAACAAGAAACAGGCCTTGTAGTGTGACATAATTAAAAAAACAGTAAAGTAACATCTGGGACACCCCACGACACCCAAAGCGAAATGTCTAGCACCTCAGGACTTTTTCTCGCCTCACGCCAACGACGACGTGTTCCTTGACGTTCCTTCTGTAGCCATGATTGATAATTTCTTGACCCTCCTCCTCGGAGACACACAAGGATGTGACAATAATTGGTCAGGGTCAAAGTTGTAGTCTTGCCAGTCTCCTGACTCACTATGATCGCCTAATCTGACATGGTGACCATCACAAAATCTAATAATATCATGTAGTCTGATCCTGGGAGTGTTAAGTCCTAAATGTTGTCCCGCTCAGCATAAGAAAAGGACAGGGCGACAAATTCCTGACCACACTGTATTTAGTAATATGATATTGGGAATCAACAATTTGTGTCCTGCATCTGCCTCCAAATGTCTCACCATTGTAATTATTTTTAAATCGACACGGACAGTGAAAGTAATCTGGTACTAAGGTTTACATGTAGACTTCTATTTAAGGGTTATACCGCAATGCTGTTGAATTCTGGATTGTGATTGGTCAGAGGGTGTTGATTAATTTTCCATAACAGCAGCTCTGCAAATCGCAGGTTTATATTAATGCACTTGTTCTCACATGTTATCGTTTCTATAGTAACAGCTCAATCACAGGGACGTGTACAGCAAATGCACCACATAAACAGAAAAAAGCACTTTGTAACAGTCAGAGGTAAAGCTGTAAAGTTAGGCTTCATTGTGGTTCCTCTGTGACATGACAAGCTGCGTGTTTTTGTCTTATTAACTTCGAGAGAGAGAAGAAAGAATGACTGTTTATAGCTGCTATAATGTAAGTAAAAACAAGAATTAACTTCTTCCTAAGAGAGGATAATAATCTACTTCTAACAGCAACATTTCAGCACACCATGACGTCACTCAGTGTTTTTCAGTAACAGCATGACACAGACACAGAACCTGCTTTGGATCAACAGATAAACTTGTTATGTTATGGTGAGTAGGAGAACGTCTTGCTGCAAACACAGTTTGAGTCTCTCTCATGCACACAGCCAGCGTTTTACGAGGACAGCTGACATTTATTTGGCATTTATTAGTGCTACTGGAGGCGTGACTGCAAAGAGGTCAAAGCGACTCGCCTCTAATTTGACCATAATTGGCCAGAACTCCAAAAACACACCAAAAAAATTAAACATCACTCAGCCTGACATATGGAATATCTTAGAAATCCCACTCTGGAGAATGTGCACGCTTTGCTGGAAACTTTATACAAAACGTGCACACACACACACAAAACTGACCTCTGAGTGTGTTCAGCGTCCCCAGGCACGGAGCACCCCAAAATAATCCAATCCAATTACTGGCATGTCTCTCTCACGCATGCTGTTTCTGGACAGGGTCATGACCTCTGTGGAAGTGCACAAACCCCCCTTGCATTGTGTGGACATCATTAACAGGAACGTCTCAACGCTGCAGCCGGGCCGTCCCGGCGATCCGAGCGTCTGCTTCTCAAATCCATAAAACTGCTTTAACTCCAGCTCCTCTTTAGGTCTGGAAGCTCGAGAGAGCAGCGAACACTAAATTGCCATTTAAGGTGACCTCCAAAACATCACGACAAAAAAAAAAGAAAAAGAAAAAAGAAAAAGAACGATTGCCTCTCAGAGCTGGCTGCAACTCTCCCAGGAGATCAGAGATCTCAAAACTCACTGCTATTCTTACATGGGAAAACGAGGCTCGCGCCAATTTCTGCCAGTTTGCTGGAAGCACAAAAACGCAGGAGATGATCGCAGAGACAAAAGAGCTTCAGCCTCACATCGACGAGTCCGAATAGCAGCTTTTTTTTTTCTACAGACGCGCAGTTCTGAAGCAGATATCGGTCATTGTTGTACGGCGGATTGAAGTGCCTGTCGCTCGCCTTATTCTCCGCTCCTCTGAATGGCAGGGTTTCTTTCTGTGGCTGCGCACCGCCGGGACAATAAACTCATAAAGTGAATGGGGTTTAAATCACTTTCAATCACAGCACCGCCTCTGATTTACAACAGCCTGTTGTTGGAGCTTCCAGTTAACTGCAGCTCAGTGACCCATAACATCCAGCGTCCATAGAACCACCGTCTGGAATATATGAGAAAAACAAGTCTCTGTGACATATTAAATGTCTCTCCACTGCCTGAACACGGCTTTCTGAACACTGCAGCTGATCATCCAAGTATATATACACTGTATATAAGGTATACTGAGCTCACAGGAGGCTTCCTGCTGGACCTCAGATCCGCTTCATACTTTCTGGAAGTAAAATCAGCATTCCCAGGAAACAGAACACAGAATTTCAGGCTTGTACCTGCATTAGTTTCTGCGAAATAGAGGCTTTAAAAAAGTGGCTCGTGGCCCAAATTTTACTGTAAAAAAAATCAAAGGCCCATACCTGAATATTCTTTTTTTTTTTTGTTTGAGAAGTTAAAGAAAGCTTATCACTAGAAAACAATCCCTGAAAAGCATGAACAGTTCAAAAGTAAAGACTTACGGAACTATGCTCTTGTTTTAACAGTAAAATTAAAATTGAAACCTCTATATCTCATAAACACACTATCTCTTGGGAGCAGAGAAATAAATAACATTATTTGATGAAACAATCACTTTATTTCCAGAAAGTAGGAAGCAAATCTGAGATGGTCAGGATTGTTTTTTTAAATCCTGTGAGTTGATGTGGATTTATTTATTTATTTATTTGTACTTTTTTATTTTGTTATTTGTCCGTATTATCTGTGCACACATCACACTGCTGTTCAATCTGTATGTCTTATTTGCAGTAGATGAAACAGTCACTACTCAATAATCCCACACTTCCCTCTCCCAATCTTTGCAGTATGTCAAGAGAACACAGGAGAACTGATTCTGTACATCATCAATGCTGCGTGCCCTTCACATTCACTCGCTTTTTTCATAGCCAAAATTTGTGCAATGCAACAAAACAACAATGTGCAAAAGCAATCGACTTGCTTTTTCCACTCACAACACTGTGTCACAATTAGCCCAATTAATATCAATTAGCTGAAATATGCGCAAAGAATACACAACCCTGGCAACCATAACTGCCATTGTCTTTTTTTTTGTGTCGGATTTTCTACCTCACTATTATTAAAATCAAGCTGCTGTGACACCTTAAATTCCCCATGAGGATTAATAATAGCTGATCTTCTCTTTTGCAAAATCTGAGCAGGTAAAATCTTGAGAACTCAACAGCAGCTTCCTGGAAGTCCTGGGGTTTATACTTCCTGGTTACTGGAGCAGAATGTTGAACAATTTCTGCGTATGAATAATTACATATAAGGACACGATTTACATCCTTCATCTTAGGTGTTTAAGCTGTCATGGCTGTGGTGGATAGGGAGCGTAACGCGGGAAAACTGGGCATGAGACTGGAATACACTCTGGATGAAACATCCACACACTCGTTCACACCTAGGAGCAGTTTAGAGTCACCTGGAAGGTGGAGGAACCCCGAGAAGCCAGAGGAAACTCTTAGGAAACGGAAAGAACATGCAAAAGTTCACAAACTGTAATGTGAACTCAGGCTCGAACTACTTCAGTAAAGCTCTAACCATTTTAAAGTCTCTGTGATTCAGTGATTACATCTCGCTCCAAAACACTTGTGTCAGAATTATGTCGCAATTTCCAAAAGTCTGTTTTTCCTACTTGAAACTAGCACCTGAAATTGCTTTCAGAGAGATTCCAACCTTCAAGATCCTGAAGCTTGTAGCCAGAAAAGTGTCACTGGATTATCTGAGGCTGAGAATAATCCATGAGGACTAAACACGAATACATGAGCCTTTTGTTTTAAAGGTTTAAGCAGTAGACATCTTTACAAGATTGAACAAGATTTAAACCAAATATGTAAATAATATTGGGCAAAGTATTCATTAAATAATTCACTACAGAGTTTATGCTGGTTCTCTAACCAAGTCCACATCACTGGCACAGAGCGTCAGCCCTGAGAAACAAGGAGAAGGCCGAGACACCAGCTCTTTCTCTGCTGCCTCCTCCAGTTTCACAAAATTCGAGCGGTACAGACACGGCGTCTCCTCGACTCCATCCAACACGGTGACACGATGAAGAACAGCTGTGTTTGCAGAAGCTTGGGATAAGGATCATGCTGCTGCCCACCTGTAGAACCTGGACCGGGAAAATCACTCATTCATTTCACTTCAATACCCCGGAGAGTCGAATGAGCAGTCCAGTCCGGGTTTGTTGCGTTCCTTGGGTTGAAGCGGATAAAGTACTGAGAAACTGTATTTCAGTCCAAGTATGAGTATGGTTTCAAAACCTCAATTAAAAGTACGGAGCCAAAGATCTTCTTGAGTAAAAGTCAAAACCTGTCTAAGTTTAAACAAACTCAACTACTCAAAGGTAAAGCGTAAATATTTTCAATTGATCGGTGATTAACAATGTAGACAAAAACAAAGCTAGCTAGCAAATTTACCCAACTTAAAGCTAACTGTGAATTACATTGAACAAAAAACAACATGTGGAAAAACACAACTAATCGGATCAGCAGCTCGGCCAAAAAAAAAAGAATACATCAAGGCATTTTTAGATTTTCAGCATTTAAGGTCAAAATGAAGGGAGTCAAAAGTATGATTTTACCTGAGTAAGAGTTTCAGCAATACTGGAGTAAAGGACAAATCTTCCACAGCATCAAAGAACATGAAGCTGACTGGAAGAACCCTCACACCCGTTCCTGACAGTCTAACAGTAATGTCTCCTGGTGTTACCTTGAGACAGCACACACCTTTTTACTGCCCTATGAGAACCTGGTCACCTTTTATCTTCACCTGATCAGAGGTAGAACTTCCAAATCCCAAATCTCACCTGAGCGAATGAACCGAGGTTAAGTCTGGCAGCACGGATCAGAACAGGTCATCGGCACAGTTCATTCTTCAAGGAATTAGTCTTTATTTCAGCACTGACCCTGAGATAAAGCTCGCTCTGAGGCTGTAATCCACTACCCAGTACAGTGCAGAGTAGAGTTTCTCTTCCTGCAGGCCAATTAGCCTTCTATTTTCCCTAAATTTGCCCTTTCCTGTGTTTAGATAGATTACAAAAAAGCCAGAACAGAAAACGTTGACTCAGAGTGCCAAGTTACTCTTTTACTATCTGCTTTTTACATAATGATGACGAATATGCTCCATGCATCACACATTAGCAAATGCTAACCTGAAGAGGTTAAAAAAAATGATTTGTATTCAAGCAGAAAGGTTCTGGAAGAGGGACATGTTCTGAAATATTCAGACTATGTGAAAAATCCTGGGCTGTCCCATTATTTCAGAGAGAGCGAGGGAGTGGGTGGAGGAATGCATCCACACTTGCGGTGAGAAGTAGCAGTCACACACAGCTAGCTCTCCAAACTGCTCTCCAGGCCGAGCAGGGTCAAGCACCCGCCAACAAAAGACAACATTCCTCCTGACTCCAACTGGCATCACCACCAGCACCACCGATTTTAACCCTTACCTTCAGCTCAGGTCCACATGAACCACGTCTACAAACAGTGAATCCTTGCTATAGATGATTTTTCCAGCATAAAACAGAACCAGGACAGGAATAAACCGCTGTGTGTGGTGCTTTCAGAGTAAAGCAGGGCAGCAGCAGAGCTACTGTTATCATGTTATGAGGTTGATTATTTTCCTATAAAAGCACGTGACTTATTTCTCTTACACCACAGCAATTCACCAATGAATATGATTTTTTTATTTATTAAAGAACAAGGCACGATGTCATACATTTTATCCGTTTACGGTTACATTCTTTAAAACCGCTTCTCACGCTATACACAGTATACCCTCACCTATAGCTATATACCCTCACCGGCCTCTCTTGAGGTGAGTAAGACAAAAAAAATAGTTTGTCATGTTACCGAGAAACCATAAAACATGAGCTCGTCTTTCCTAAAAACTTAAAGTTACAGCTTTACCTCTGACTGTCCCAAAGCACTGACTGTGCTTTGTATATTTCTGACTGCTTCCGTAAATTTATAATTAAAGGCTTGTAATTTTAAAATAAAGTACCTATGAATGAGCTGTTGCTTTCGAAACAATCAGTTATTAGAACAAGTGAATTAATATAAACCTGTGATTTGTTTACGTGATAGAAGATTAATCATCCAGTCAGACCTGAGACACTGCGGTATAACACAAAAACAAGGGACAGTCTTAAAATAGCGGATTTACCACCGTGGTGCTTGGACAACAATATGAACATGTTCAATATGACAAAATACAGCATAAAATATAACACTTTGAATATGTGCAATTTTTCCCAAAGCATTTTATACATAAATGTCAGATTTGAAATTTCACACTTTTCCAGACCTACACAAGAAACGCACACACACACACACACACACACACACACACAAAAAAAGATATACACCAGGGATTTCAGCCCATTTAAAGGCCTCACTGGAGTCAAACTGAGACTGAATATGACGCATGGACACATTTCAGGAAAAACCCAAGCAAAATTCCAAATTTGTTCTTGTTTACTCATGTGTACAGGTTTACAGATTCCATCACCACATCATTCTGTGGGAAAGTATAACGTCATTTTAAAAATAGCATTGCTGCTGAGTCTCTGAGACCCCACACACACAGGAAGTGAAGAATCTGAGCAAAACACGATATTTACAACAAAATATCAACATTCAGTTGCTATTAAAAGATGGTCTGGAAGAATGGCACCACTACAGGGTTAAGAGAAGCGGTGTATTCGGGTCAGGATTAGCGAGCTGGGTCCGGTCCAAGCCGAGCTGAACCACACAGGACCCGGTATGCAGTAATCACACACGCGAGAGCAGCCGCCCTCTTAATCTTCACTCACTCTTTCATCATTTCCCCAAAGGTTTCCAAACGCTTCACTTGAGATTAGCAAAAGGAGAGGAGGAAAAAAGCATTTAATTATGGAGTAGTGTACTATTCTCAAGTCTTTTTTCCTGCTGAGTACTCCCACAATGCAGGAATTCACTATTTAAATATCGAGATCAGATGCCTTCAGTGCCCCCTTTTCCCCCTCCAGAGTAATTCATCACAAAAATCTGCTCATGAGCCTGGATTAGCCTACAGCTTTATATGGAGCGTTATAGAGCTGCCATGTTTCCCATCCCTAGAAAAGCTCTCCATCTGTACCTCTCTCCATTTTTATTTGGTGGATGCTTTTATCAAAAAAAAAAAAAAAAGAGTTAAAAGTTACACCAAGTGTGCAGTTGAACTTTTGAGGGTTAAAAGTGTCTCTCTTGCAATCCTGGGCTTTGAACTAACAAATACCACTCGTCTTTCTACCGCTTTCCTACTCGCTTATTCCCTCTCTCTAAATACAGCTTAAAGAAAAACCTCAAAAAAGTCTCAACCTCACCAAAATCCAAGCTAAGCCATACGTTAAGATTGCCTACAGGATTGGTACATTACAAACAGAAAGGAACAATCAATAAATTGACCTGTACTGTATTCAGTATCGCGGTAAACTTCACTGTGAATTTCATGATGAATTACGTAATCTTTTCTGAAATCTGCTCACAAATACAGCAGGTTAGTGACCGAGCAGACAAAGGCAAACACATCCAGCATGACCTGAGAGCTAAACACATCACAAGTGAATCCAACACATAATTCACACAAGAGCTACTCTTTTAAGAACAAATAGCAAGTTTGTATCATGGAAATTGCTTAGCCTTTTTTAGGCTTCACGATATTGCATTTAAAATGATACTTTACTTCAATCAGAGCAAGGTTTTCTTTCCATCATCTTACTCAAACTGTCATGGGACTCCTTCAGATTTGTACAAAATCACCTTACAGGACAACATCTGTCCGAACATGATTGTGTTTTCCTGGCATTTTTGCAAATGGTGCCTAAACTTGTTGCCTGTACAAACAAACTCCTGAACAGATACTTTTATGTACCGTTGATTAGACTGAGAATGAGAACTTTGGAGTGGTTTCAACCCTTATATATATATCCATCCATCCATCCATCCATCTTTTATCTACACCGCTTTATCCGTCTGGGTCGCGGGGAAGCTGGAGCCAATCCCAGCATCTTGGGGCGAGAGGCGGGGT
>JAQQZU010000033.1:28477273-28489524 GCA_030068025.1 Parauchenoglanis punctatus
CAGTTAAAATAATCAATCAATAAATAAATAAATATTGATGATTTTACAACTCATTATTATTATCATTATTATTATTATTGGAAAATGTGCAGTTGTAAAATGTCAAAAGTAATTGTCTGGATTGTCTGGAAATGTCTGGAATTAACTGCAATAAATCATAAGAAAGCATGAACAAAAATAAACAACAATAATACAAATCAAAAT
Source organism: Parauchenoglanis punctatus (assembly GCA_030068025.1). Lineage (NCBI taxonomy): Eukaryota > Metazoa > Chordata > Actinopteri > Siluriformes > Auchenoglanididae > Parauchenoglanis > Parauchenoglanis punctatus. The sequence continues at coordinate 28,477,478 of JAQQZU010000033.1, forward strand.
AATTAAATAATACTAGGCATTGATGTCCTGGCATTGCGTGGAAGATCATTACACTGTGGAAGAAATCAAGTCAACAGTTCTTCAAATTCTCAATCAAATTATCTCTTTAAAAAATGCTACAATTTTTGAAAATACTGAAGTCTATTAAGTTTTAAAGGAAGGTGTTTGCCTGGCATGGCATCATTGCTCTTTCCTTTTCTTTATTTTTGCCTCTGTTTCTGAGTAAATGCTGGTAACGCTGCATCAGAAGTTCTTTAAGGGTTCTCAGATGGTTAAGGGTTCTCAGTGTCCTAAACAGGCTTTATTTAGAACCCTTTCTGAACTCTGTAGTGTCATAGAACCCTTATTTCCAGCAAGGGACACACGGAAGAACCTTTTATAGTACTATATGGAACCTACAACATTTGATGTGATCCACAAATCCACATTCATATCACTTCATTCTTAACCAGTCTTATCAGGCTGCGGTTCCTGATGTGTTGCTGGACCTGTTAGGGATCATGCTTCAGAGAAATGCTCCCGGCGCCCTTCTTCAGTTTGCTGCTTAAGTAACATGTCTCTTCATTAGTCATTCTCTCTTGAATAGAAACAAAAGCTTTGCGTTAAGTAGCAGAGCCAGGAGGTTTTTTATGGCTTTGCAGAAAAACAGGCATGTTCGGAAAAGCGGGCGAGGAAGCTGAAGGAAAGGCTTTGGATGCAAATCAGTGCGCGGATGCATAATTGCTTGGCCGTGTTGATGGGTTACCGTGGAGACGACGAGAGCTCTGGGCTTTTAGAGGACCAGGCTTTTCTCACAGACCTCCCGCACAGCCGTGGCGCCTCCATCCGTCCTCCCTCCTTTCTTTAAAGCAAAGTACAGTGCTCCCTTTCATCCGCAGCTTTCAGGCTCCGAGTGAAAGGAAAAGAAACTGTTTCAGTGGAGGAAGCGAGCAGACAGTTTTACACAGACGTCTTCGTTTCATCCTGCTGAACTGCACTGTGGTGTTTCTCCTGCTTGTAACACTTGACTCTCTTCCTAAACAAACTCACTTAAGGAACACAAAAACTTTCATGATTTCTCAAAGTTAAAGCTGGTGAGGAATAAACCACAGTGCGCTGTGCTATTACAGTCAAATAATCAGCAGTGGGGTGGTGTGATGAAGCAGAGTTACTATTACCACTCTGAAGCTGATTATTTTCCTGTAACAGCATGCGTTTTATTCCTCTTATACCACAGGAGTTTGCCAACATCGTGCATTTTATCTGTTTATAGTTACATTTAACGCTGTGGAGCGTACTCAGAATGAGTTCTTATTCTGGCTTACGTTATAGCAGCTATAAACAGTCGTTCCCTCTCTTTTTATCTCTTTCTTGATGATTATTAGACAAAAATGCAGTTTGTCCTTAGGAATGTAACGATTCACTCATATCGTGATTCGAGTCGATTCACGATATTGTGTTCATGATTCGATTTTGCCACAATATTTGGCAAAAAAAAGAAGAGAAAATTACAAGAATTTTTATTACCAAAAAAATGCAACATTTATTTTCCTTTTCATTATCAATTTAAATACTCATTTTTGTTAAACTGTTAAATTTTCTAAATACGCAACAATAATTATGTACAATCATTTGTAAAAGTTGGAGTAAAATGCCATAGCCTCTTAACTAAAATATTACTTTTATTAAAATGAAAAAAGCTTTTTCTTAAATTAAAAAAGTTTAAAAAGCTTAAACATAAAACAACTACCTCAATTTCTCTTTAGCTTTCGGCAGGCTGTAAAAAGAAACCAGGCTCTGATTTCCTGGTGAATCTGTCTGTAAAGTTAATCACACAATGGCTCTTTCCTATTATAGATCAGGTTTTCGCGAGTGTGTTTTCACAGCATTACTTCCATCTATAGTGACGTCAGAATATCATAAAAATTAAATAAAAGAACATATCAGAAAAATTATAGTTCCAGGTTTACCTCTGACTGTTACAAAGTGCTGGCACTGGAGCCTCCTTCCATAAATGCTTCATAAACATCTCCTCACCCTGAAGAAACACCATATTTTAATCTGTTTGTGTGGAGCATCCTGTACACGTCCCTGTGAATGAGCTGTTACTATAGAAACAATAACGTATTACTACAACTGCATTAATACAAACCTGGGATTTGCAGCTGCGCTACTGTCAGAAAATTAATCAACAGCTTCCGACCAATCAGAATCCAGAGTTTATGTGCATAAAGAATAGAATATGTTTACAACACATTCTGTAATAAAGATTGTCTAATACAGCTTTACAGTTTATACACTAAATATAAATATACAAGCACAAAACCGATCAAGTGATTTGTTCCGCATTCAGTCCATCCAGATCACGTATGACTTGATAATTAAACAAAATGAAATGCCTCCTGCTTTAGTATGAGCGTGAGTCTGGGAGCTGTATTAGACGTTGGTATGTTTGCACATCTGGTTAGAAATTCTTCTCATTTTTTGTCATTTGCAAATAGCAATTTTTCGTAATTATCTTTGGTTCAGATGTATGGAAAGTTTTGAACTTGTTCTGCTATAAAAAAATGGCTGCACATCAGGAATGTGAATGGAGTTTCCACATTTGTGGAAAAATGTTATGGCATTTTAACCTCTTTTTGTTAAAAAATTTGTTTACATAAACTGGATTGTCAAGGGGTGTGTACATAGGCTGAAGGTAGAAGGTGCACCCATGTGCATGTGGTGCAGACTACTTTCAGAGATCACAGAGGAAACTCTCGTTTTCTTCTCGAATGTAAAGCTTGGCTGTGAAAGCACATGTTAATATAGTTATCCAGTCCATAGACTAAATGCCAGGGTCAGAGGAAGCAGATATAAAGCCATACATTCTGCTTAACATCAGGGGGCTTTTCTCTGCTAATAAAGAACATTTGACAGGGTTTTGTGTTTTGCAGTGGGAGCGTCTCGTGTGCTGGAGTGGGTTTCTCACGCTCTAGGGTTTGACTCGGTCCCACTTCTCATGAGAGTGAGACGCTGCCAAAATTCTTCACTGTTAACTGAAAGAACACAGCTCCATTGCAGTGGAGCACAAAGTGGATGTTATTGCATTAAATCGATAAGTTTGGCAGGATCTTTCAACCAGATAATCAGGTTTGACCAAAGATCTAACAGCATCTGTTGTACTAAGTCTTTTTCTTTTAACCACTAGAGCATGTGTAAGCGACCCAGGTGGGACTCGAACCCACAATCCCCAGCTCCAGAGGCTGATGCCTTATCCATTAGGCCACTGGGACACAGTCTATGCTGATTGAGATTCAACATTTACACATACTATTAGTAATCTACACCTCAGGGTTAAGCTTTGGGTCATCATGAGCCACCAGAACATCACAACTGCACCTTGGTATAGATTCTACTGGAACTGCATTAGAAGCATGAACCCCATTCTTCCAAAAAATATTCCCTCAGTTGGCATTTTGGTGTTGGTGGTGATGATGATGGTGGTGGTGGTAAGAGATTGACAAGTGGAGTCTGAACATACCAGCAATTAGAAATAAATGCCTCCTGCAATGTATTAGAGCTACTGCTTCTTTCCTTCTTTCTTTGCTTCTTTCTTTCTGTAAGGGTCTACATGTTCAAGTGCTCTTAGAAGATCTGAGTAATTAAGTATTCCTTCAGTGGCTGTGAGGGAATCATTGTGAACAGATTGATGGTACCCATATGGGGGATCACCATGTCCAATTTGTTCCTATTCCTATGACGGTCCATCAGAAACCCTTGGGTGTATGAAACCCAGATGCATCACCACATTTTGGATCATCTGTATTTATTGAATAAGGAAAGATGGTGGGATTTGTAGTATTTGAGCTGTGAGATGGTGAACTGTGTCAGATTCTTTCAACAGGTGCTATCTGATCTTCCTTACTGAATTTTATTAGATAATGAGAGTGTCATGGGGTATTAACAACAATGAGCAGAGTTTGGTGGTGATATAAGATATTAGCTTAAAGCCCTCTTTGTATTGGATTAATTTTACATTTGGAGAAGTGATAATTTAATTATTACTGCTGTATCACCGGGAAATTAATCCCATCTGAATTTGTCAGTAATTTTCTTCTATGTATTGTGATTTGTGATCTGATTTGACCGAAATTGAATTGTTGGTAAATTCAGATTGTGTTTTATATTGTTTTGCATCTTTTGAGGAAAAGAGATTTTTCACTTTTTCCTTATTATAAAGACACTTCAGGAAGTGCTAACTCTGAAACCAAAACAAATCCAAGTAATTCTTCTGGGGGTTTTAGGTAAGTTATTGACTTTGTAGTAAAGGTACAGTTTACAGGCATGTTATAGTCATGAGATCTACTAATAATTCAAATATTACAAGCACTCGCCCCCTAAAAAAACAAAACAATAAGTCTGTATTAAAATGAGGTGTTTATACGATCAACTTTTTACTGTGATGAATGTGTGTACATCATGAAGACATGCCCATCTCTGTTATTCAGAAAGATTGTTAATTACTCAAATATCCCCCAGCAACATTACTTACCAAACATATGTCTGAAAAGCTTATCCGAGAACATGAAGTTCTTTCTCATGTTTTTTGGGGAAAACTAGAATTGCTACATGCCTGCGCCTTTCTCCAACACCTCCTATAAGCAAGAATGTGAAAAATTTAAGTCTAGAATGAAGCCTTGGATTAGGGTTGAAGTTACATTTTAATGTGAGGACATCTTTTTGGTTCATCTTTGCTCCATCAGGTGTTCTCTCTTGTCATGTCTCATTAAGGGCATTGAATCTGCACAGCCATCTTTGTAGGTGACCCCTCCTAACTCTTTCACTTACTCTTTACCCTTACAACATTTTGTACAAGATACTTGAATGTTGAAGACGATAGTGACAGATGCTGCAGACAGTCAGGCTCAGGGCCCCATAGTATTGTACTATAGTCTTAAAGTACAACAGCCTGACAGTTCCAGGGTCCATGATTTTGATCCTTAGCTTGGATTATTGTCTGTGTAGTGCTTTACATGTTCACCATGCTTCAGTTTCCAGTTGGTGGAAATAGGTTGTTATACAGTACTTGTATTAATGCCAGCTCCATTAACAGCTCTATGTTTGGATTGGACTCTGGCCCATGAAAGTCACTTGGGATAAAACCATCTGCAAGATAAATGTAAATAGTATTTAGCCCATGTTAAATCTCTGTTGTATTAAAAACAAACAATTAACTGTGGACCAGATCTGTGTTTCATACCGAGAGTAAACAGTCTAATCTTCAGTAGTTATTATTATATCATGAATCATATCAGCATTCACAGATTAAATTTCTTTTGGATTATTTTCTTACTTAATGTCTGGCATAAGATATCTTTTCCGATGAGAACGTGCATGTCTTTTTTTGCCCAGACATTTTCATTGTCTTGTCCGTTCTTATAAAAAAATATTCTATGAACTTAAGGAATTTCTGAACATTTTTCACTGAAAGCCTGCAAAGCACTGAGAATTGTGTGTTGCTTTTAGCTCTCTTTAGAATATCTGTTATTTGTAATTTATTAAAATTCACACTAACATTTGATTTAGAAGTCAGTTTTGATTTTCTTTTATTTTATATGCCATTAACTACTTTTCAGAAACAATGTCAGATAATAATGCTGACTGAATGTGGTTTGGTATGAAATATATAGCGTACTGTAGACCACATATTTATGTAATTCTGCAGTCCTGTACCAAACAGGGTCTACAGCAGAGACTGCTCTTGCTGTTTCCCACTGAACAGGGTCTACATTAATGGTACATTTATCCCTTACTCATCCAGGTCTATAGTAATGTCTGTTTCTACATTTCCATACTAAACAGAATCTACAGCAGTGCCTGGACCAGCTGTTCCTCAGAGAAGAGGCTCTACAGGAGAGCCTGGTTTTTCTGCACTATATTAAACAGGGTCTATAGCAGTGTGTGAAAAAATGATTTTATGGGGCAGTACCATCAGATCTGAAACCTAGCAGAAAACCTGAACATAATCAATGATATAAAGCACAAGGGAACTTTATCACTCATCAAGCCATAATTATTTAAACATCACAGTCATTTTTTTGGGGAAATAATATAAACAAAATAAGAGAAAATTTGCCTGAGTGTTTGTTAATAAGGTACTGCAAATATATTTTATGAGAGCCTTTATTATGAGACTGGGTTAGCAATACAGAGAGATAGAAGAGAGGAGAGAAAGAAAGAGAGTAGCCATTCAGGCCTTGGGTAATAACTCAGCACTTTTTGTCTCCTCTTTGAGAAATGAGATCTTGATTGTTCATTTGCAATGGCTGAGTAATTTCCCCCAAATACAACAACATTTACCACATACCTTTATACAATACACAATGCCCATGCTAGCAGTGTGGATTAGGACACTGAAGGGCTTTTATTTTAGGGGAACCGCTTGGTTCTACAACCTGTCGCAACTTGTCAGTCATTTTCAATGTGCAGGTGACTGAAAAAGCTGACATTTGGTCTTGGAGATTAACAAGACAGGGCCTGTGGGACAGTTTTATTCTTTCCTATAACCACAATATTGCAATCAGCATTCCTGCTTTTGCAATCAGGCTCCTAGTTAGCGGCGTCTTCTTTCCCACAGGAAACAAAATCTCAGCGCCTCCACAAAAGGAAAGGCTGTGTAAAGAACCTGTAAGAAAAAGTCGGTCACAAAGCAGCGGTTGGCATTGATTCCTCTCTTCTTTTGTACTAGCAATCACCAGAAGGCAAGACAAACCTGCAGACCGGCACATCCCTCCAAAATTAACACAAAAGAGCCGCGCTTGTTTATAATCACTCTCGTGAATGAGGATAACCTCTTCTCTGTGCACTCGCACGAAAGACGCCCGAAGCATGTAACTATATGATGTAGTTCTCCTCCCTCAGGGGGAAGTGACCTCAGCTAGCATCACTTGTCATTGCCTGTGGGGTCCAAGACCAATAACAACACCTTACGAGCTGCTTCACAGGGAATAATTGTGAACACTGGAGCTCCATGCACAGTTCTCCATAAACACAGAATTCCTGTGGTTATATAGATAGCCTAGGAATTCTAGGAGTTTTCATTTTGTGGTTTCTTGTTAACATGACAATTTTCTGTTGTTTTTTTTCCTTATTAACTTTAAGCATAACTTTCTTTAATAAAAAAAATAAATTTTTGCAAATTGTTGTGGTCAAAGAGGAACACTTGAAGACATGCCGTTGTAGAAAAATAATCAACGTAGGAATGGTAACAGTAAGTCGCTTCATTACGCTCAGTCGTTGACTATTTTTCAATAACAGGGAAAAAAGAGAGAGGATGTGTGTTTTCATACGTGTTCGGCACCATTTATAACCTTCATGCGTTGAAAGCTTGGAAAAGGGTTGTATTTGTAAGGCAGGAAATCAGCTCATATCAACGCACCAGAATAAAATGTCCAGGGCATTAAAAACAGGCTAAAGTTAATCCAGTGCATTGTTGCAGGAATAAAAACATGTGACTGGACAAAGCAGTTCAGGAATAAAAATGAAAAACAAGAAGGCAATGCAAGGCGTTGTAACTGTAGCAAGAACAAATGCATTAACATGCATGAAAGAGCAACATGTACAGGTGTGCAGAACATACTCTAAATCAGTCAAGTGGAAAGAAGCAAGTGTTAAAGAACATTATTTCTGTCCCGTGTCCTTCCTGTCTTCTGCAGTTGTGCTCCAAAAACATCCCACTTTCTAAAATGCATCACAGTACTAAGATTACTGTTAAAAAACAGAGCAAGAATAACACTGGGCACTCACTTCACCAATTAATAACCTTAACCTTATGATGCTCAGACTGTAATTATAGACTACTGACTGGATCTATCAGATATCAGATCTTTAGGAGCACTCGCGAGAGTTTACTGACTTAGTTGAAGCCCAGCGTGTGTTAAATTAACCAGAGTGATGACTAAACAGATGGCTGTTTTTAACCGAGCGGAAACACCTTGTCGGCAAAAGGCTTGTTTTCAGCTGACACGGCCGTCCTGTGAGAACTGATGTACTGTTCATGCTTATCCGCTCCTCTGCTAATATTCCCCATCACTGCCAGGCTGAAATCCTGTTCTGCTGTCGTCTAAAACACTTTCAACCAGTGAATGTGTGGAGAAGAACAGTAAGCATGAAGCGGTGATTTCTGAGACAATCTGGTGATGTTATTAGCAGTTCTGAATGTTCAGAATGTTCTGAATGTTGGAGGAAAACTGGAAAAAAAAAAGAGTTGTAGTGTATATGTCATCTCCAAGTATTACTTGAGTATTATTAGAGTAACACTGAACAAAAAAATATTTAAAAGGTGCTTTGACAGAACGATGATTTAAATCTGAATCCCTGAGAGGTTAGTTGCTGGATAAATAACAACATTTTAGTTTCACTTCCAAACTAATATACTTAAAGGAAATTAATATTTGAATCAGATTAACATTTGGATGCTGTAGTGTGAGATTCTGCGTGATCAGCAGTGGTGTTTATCCAGCAGAGGGTGATATTGATCCTCACTGCTATTCTTCTACATTCACCATCTCCGATGATCACATTTGCAATCTATAGCGTTGTTTTTCCTCTCAGTTTGGTTTAGTGGTGAAGGGTTTTTTTTAGTTTTGGCAACTGATAAGTCAGATAAATCCTGGGTACAACACTTGGATAATAGGCTATAACCCATCAATAGCAGATAATTAATAGCTGAATGGAGCATAAGATGCAGCAGGCCTGTGTGTGTGTTTGAGTGTGTGCGTGTGCATGTGTGAAATTTCAGTAAAATGTGCACCATGAAAAGTAAACAACCAACCAAACAATCTGAACCCATTTTGTCATAATAATATAATATTACACCATGGCACGTCCTTCGTATCCTACATTTCACGCTTTACACACGCGCACATGAGTATGAAGAAAATCACTGAAGGTTTTGTAAATCTGTCAGGAATTTTTATTTCAGTTGGATAAGAAATGTATTTACACACATCTGTACTACAACTTTTAGTGAATAAAGCCCAGTGTCTGCTGAGTGGAGGTGCCCTGTCATGGCTGCACGGGGTACAAAGCGTAGTTTTGTATTGCTGTATAAAGACTGTCCTTTATACAGCACAGGTCTGAATTTTGTCAGGAAGATGTTTCCGAAACAGAAATGATGTCCTCTTTGCTTTTTTTGTGTCTTATTCTGCCTTTTTTACTTTTATTTCCTTCCTTACTAAGTGATCGTCTAATCCGCCTCCTCTTTCACCACGTCCGTGATGCATGAGCGTGTGACTGATGTCAAGAGGTCCAGAACATGAGCACTTGAGTACCAGTGATGTCATATTTAATACCTGAACATTGCCCAATTTAGCGTTTTTTGGAAGATAAGGTTTGGATTAGAGTTGAGTTTCGACCTTGTTGTTCTGCACTAACTCGCTCTCCTCCCTCTTGGCCGGCTGCCCTCTGAGAGGTCCACTAAGCCAATCTGAAATAGCAACAGGTTGTGTGTGTGTGTGTGTGTGCGCGTGTGTGTGTGTGCTTGGTTCTGCAAGGCCCTGGGGCCAGCCACAGGGAGCGAGTGTGTATGGAAGAGTGAGGGAGAGATAGCGAGGGGAAGAGAGGAGCTCTCTCCCACGCTGTCCTCAGAATGCTCAGTGTCATGTGCTTCCTCCGAGCGTTCTTCACGGTAAGAGCTTCCTTGCTTTCCTCCAACGCTCGTTTGTGCTCTGTTCTATTTAATGCTAATGCTGCCCGGAGAGGCATGCCGTGTGTTTGTCTGTGTGTGTGTTTGTACCTTGTGTTTGTGTTGTTTAGATCCACAGGAGATGATTGTGAGAGCAGGAAAGGCCTTCAGGACGGAATGTGTTGATGATTGGAACGAGTAGTGTTTGAATGTCTGAATGCAGAAGTGCTATAAGTCTCAACTATTGCTAATTGTGTTAAACATATGTTCCCACTAGCAAGAGTCACAGTGACAGGAGACAGCAACATGTCAACAAAAAGCAACATTTAAACGTATATTTTCTCAATTCAAATCCAAAATCGCTGGCTTAAATGATTCCTCAGGCCAAACCTGTGCTGCGTGAGGGCTGACGTTTGTTTAGTTCCCTACTCACAACTTTAGTTCCTACCTGCAATCAGTTCCCGTTTTCTGTTTAACACAAACACGGAAGAAAAACGACTAACCCTGGCTTCATTTTATCCTCTCATATCCACATAACCAAGAACAGTGAGGCTTGGTAAGAAGTAGCAGAAACCGTTGGTGCCGCTGGTGAGTGTATGTACTGACTAGTCCACGTAGCTTGCAAAAAACTAGCATGTGATGTAAATCAAACAAACAAATTCCACACTGCTGTACTAGTTAGCGTTAGAAGATGCGGTTTATACAGGCCACGCCCACAAGAGACAAACTACAAGATCTGGTGAAGTGAACGCAGGGTGAGACATTCATCTTTTCCTTCTTTTGCTTTTCATGCATTGCTACATGAAAGTCATTTTCAGATAGAAACCTGTATGAGTGTGCGCACTTCTTTTCTTAAGGTGTTTTGTTTTCATTAGCAGAGCCTTATGGGTAATGTAGGTTCGAAACAGCCAAAACAATAATATAAGATCAGCTCGATGATACAGAATATAGATTGTTTCTATAGTAACAGCTCATTCACAGGGATTTGTACAACAGATGAGATGATTTTTTTTTGTAATTGAAATTACCCCCAATGCTTGAGATTTTTTCCACGTGTACATCATGGTGTCACTGTTATTCTCTCCACAGGAAGCTTTTATGTTTTCACTCAAAATGTGATTTGTTGCATACAGTATATTCCTCGCTTTTAAATTCACTAATTCTAAAATGGACTGCATTGATTTTGGTCCCCTATACCTGTTGCTAGGGTTTTCCTTCACTGTGGTATTTGCCTGCTCTGGAGCAGACTTTTCTCTTGACAGGATCTTTCATCGTCATTATTAGAGCTTATTAGAGGAAGTTGGTTCTATTCAGTGCTCTTGTGCTTTAAAAGAAGCAGCTGTCATTCCCCTATCATACACAATAAGGATGATTAAGAAGTGAATGGACTAAGACAAAGCGTTCAGGACCTCAGAGCTGCCGACTGTGACCTTTGACCTGACCTGATGGTTTGAAGAACAGCCTCCGCTACTTATCAGAAGTGAGGGATCAAGTGTTTTTTGGCTGAATAATTTCTCTCACATTGTAAAGTTTTCCAGTACGTTAAGTCTTTATTTAAATGCATTTTTACATGGATGTTGGATTTGTTGCATTTATAATAAATATAGCTTCACGAGCTGTATTTAGGTTGTTAATGGAGGCATGAGTCTCTGGGTGCTGTTAAATCTGAGCTTTATGGAGGGCCTGTTAGTATAATCGCTGAGGTTGGAACTACGCTGGGACTCGTTTACTGTCAGCTCGCCCCTTATTCTCTCTCTCAGTAATCTGCACAGCCTCTGCTTCACTAGGAGACTGTAATGGAGCTCACACAGTCACTGCTAATAATAATAAGTAGAAGAAGAAAAGAAGAAGAAGAAGAGGAAGAAGGAAGGATGGATGGAAGAAAGAAAGAAAGAAAGAAAGAAAGAAAGATAGAAAGGGCAAAGTAAGGTAAATGAAAAGAAAAAAGGAAGGCAGGCATAAAGTTAGAAGGAAAGAAGGAAGGAAGGTAAAAATAAAGAAGGAACATAAAAGGGAAGAAAGAAATAAGGTAAAACAAAGGTAAAAGGAAAGAAGGATGGTTAAAGTAAGAAGGAAAGAAAGGCTGTGGAAATGAAGGAAGGCAAAAGGAAAGAAAGAAGGAAGGTGTAAGTGCTTGACCTCAGGACTGAAAGAATTTAGTGTCCTCAAAATGGAAGTTAAATTAATGTTTCTAATACCTTTATTTAAAAAAATGGAAGATACAAAAAGAACAAATGGAATTCTTGGTGTTTTTTCCACCAGCCCTGAAGAAAATATTATTGTTTATTATTATTATTATTTTATTTTATTATTTTTTTTTACCTATCCATTATCTATAGCGCTTTATCCGTCTGGGTCGCGGGGAAGCTGGAGCCAATCCCAGCATCTTGGGGCGAGAGGC
>JAQQZU010000033.1:28502348-28525384 GCA_030068025.1 Parauchenoglanis punctatus
CACTAATACAAACTGTTAGCCAGGGCTATTAAAATGTGTGAAACAGTGAGAGGTTTCATGGGAAATGGTTAGTTTACCTGTGCTAGCTACCTAGCCATATATTCACCTTGATAGCTTTATTTTTTCAGCATTAATGACATCCGGGCAGCTACTGAAATCTGTACAAAAGCAGTGAACACTACTGATAAGATTAGGATGGACCTTGGCATTGGGAGAAGTGGGCGTGCCTAACGGGGGACCTACCCAGTGAGTAGGTGCACCTGACTTCAGCTCTCGTCTCTACTGCACAGTCTCTGGCTCCTGGAGGACAGCAGGGCATGGAGCCACACCATCCATGTATTTACAGTCATTGTTTTGAACTAATTGTGAGCCACGAACTGAAAGATTTTCAGACCACACATAGGAATAGTCCGAGGAATCCTTCGAGGCAGTTATTTAGATTCGTCACTGCTTTAACTTCTTTGCATGAAATTGAGAAAATCTCAGTTGCAGTAGTAGGAAATCACTGCTAATTATATACACAGAAAATACCCAATTAAGGACACAAAACTCTTACAAAATTAGAAATCACAAATGTTTAGCTGTCTATAAGTGTGTGTGTGTGTGTGTGTAATAGTTTGCTCCACATCTTTCTTATCCTGCCATGGATGAACCCTAGCGATATAACGCACTGCTCAACACTGAGAGTTTCCCTGCTGAGCTACTGACAGATTTTAACCATCATTGATCTACACATCTGCACCAGGTTTGAGGATTTGTGTCTCTTTGTGTGTGTGTGTGTGTGTTTCAGACATTGTGTGATGCACTGGGTTATAAATAAGAGCCATGGCGTCAGTTTATTAATAATTAATGAGCGGGCAGATGTCATGCGTGCTCGTCTTCATGGAGGAGGACAAAAGCGTAGACAGAACGTCTCGGGTCTCAGATCTCTCACTCAGGGACAGATTGGGATTCTTTTCTGATTGGCATGTACTGATTCACTTCTCAACAGTGTGTAAAAGAGAAAGTGTGTGTGTGTGTGTGTATTGTGTGTAGATCTCACTGGACCGTTTGGTCTGGCACGCTGCCAGAGCCACCCTTCCTTTGGAAAACTGAAGTCGTCGTGCAGTCAGTCTATCCAAAGTGTGGATGTGAGCGCTTGTTTGAGCATACCCAGTGTGTGTGTGTGTGTGTGTGTGTGTGTGTGTGTGTGTGTCTATGAATGAACAGCACCCACATGCATTCCCGATGCTCAACTGCTATCCAAACTGGAGGTGGAGCTCCTGACTGGATGCATGACTGGAAACTGAGGTACTGAACAGAGAAAGAAAGAGAAAGAAAGAGAGAGGCAGATAGAGAGAGAGAGAGAGAGAGAGAGAGAGAGAAACAGAGAGAGGGGGATCTGGAAGCACCTGCTCATGTTTTCCTGAAGGATTTCGGCTGTAACTGGATAAGAGCAGGTAGGTGTGAATGGAGTGAGGAGTGGAGCGAGCGGTCTTGGTGCTTGGGTTTGTTTTTCTATCTGAGCACGTGTACCACTCTTCTTCTGAGTCACAGAGGTATGTGCAAGTGTGTGTGTGTGTATAAAGTATAATTTATTAGTAAAGCATGTTCAGAGCATAATTTATAAACAGCAGCACTGGAAGCATAAACTCTCATTCGAATTGGTTGTATTGTAAAAATGTCTTCACTATAAACAAACAATTTATTTTGAGTAGAATCGAGACTTGCGATCTTTCATCGTGATGATTTCATTTCCAGTCCAAATAAATGATTGTTATATTGTTATTACAGAGAAATATGTTAATAGTGCTGCTGAATGCTGGATTCTGATTGGTCAGAAGGTTTATATCAGTGAGCTGGTTCTAATACGTTATCGTTTCTATAGTAACAGCTTCTTCACAGGGACGTGTACAGCGGACACGCCACATAAAATAAGGACCGTGTCATTGTCGCTGTGGTGAAGTTCTCCGTGAGCAGACGTCTATTCTTGTGGTGTTGAGGGAACGACTGTTTATAGCTGCTATAACGTCAGTGAGAACTCCATAAAGAGTACAATTATTTTCAGTGATCATCTATCTGAAGCTCTCAGCTCTAATCGGAGTTCTGTAGTTTCTTTATGTATACGCTGCTCATCATGATATTCATTCTGTTAAGTCCGAGACGTTCCCGAACCGCAGTGAGCTGATGAAGCAGGTGCAGTTGGAACTCTAACCTGCAGCCACACTGGCTCTTAGGCTACGTTCACATTACAAGCCTCATTGTTCAGTTCTGATTCTCAGCTCAGATCAGATTTGCCTGTCTTGACGGTTCACATTCATAAATACAGTGAGCTGTATCTGTAAATGTGACCACATCTGTCCTCCGAACTGTCACGCATGCGCACAGTGACAGTCATCTGCATCACCTACAACAAAAAACACGTCTGTGAGACGACTTGGCATATTAATCCCGACAAAATGGACGCTAGTCTCTAATGTATGCGTGACATTTTGCTCTGGAGGGCAAACAGTTGGTCAGCTGTAGCTCCACCCTACCATTGTTGTTTTGCTGCACTGCCGGGGTTCTGACGATTTGTGCTAGCTTGTCGAATAAATGCTTCTGTAGCGTGAAACAATAGCAGAGAATAGCCTGGATTTTAGCTGTAGCCCTTAATCTAACCTTAACCCTAAGACTTACAGCTTAAAGTTAACCCTAAAATCCTAACAACAATCCTAACCCTAAAATCCTAACATCCTCACATACAAACGCTAAGTAGCTCATCTCAATGGACAGAACAGCGCGCAGGCTGAAGACGACACGTGCGATGCATACGTACAGGCAAAAAGCCACAAGAATTCCCATCTGAGCTTCTCATTCAGGTCATATGACCACGAATCGGATTTAGGACCACATTGGAGACTCAAATCTGATTTGAAAAGATCTGATTTGTGTGTCCACACAGCCCTGAAAAGATCTACATCATATTAAGGCAAACAAAATCAGATTTGAGTCACTTTGGCCCGGTAAGGTGAATGTAGCCTTTGTGGAATAGATTGAGTATAACCCCTTCTGACCGCTCTGTCTGCATTTCCACTAGTTTAAATTGGTTTAAAACCTCCACATCTCAATACCATGCTCATGAGACCACTTCCATTCTTGGTCTAATCGTTAATCCATATTTTCATACGCTGTTCACTCCAACAGCTTGCTAAAACTGTCTCCACATGTCCACTTCTGCTCTCCCAGTATAGCTGCATGCTTCAGTGCTTCTGAAAGACATCACAGCTTCCTGGTTCTGCATCACCTGCTAGCCTTTAGTCCACAGATACAGGCGTTTAGATCAACGTGATACAATGTTTTTCAGTCTGTTAAATTCTCGAACCTGATTGGTCAGAAGGTAACAGTACCTCTGCTTCATCACACCACCCTGTTGATTATTTTACTGTAACAGCATGACGCTGTGTTTTCTTGTCTACTCTCTGTCTGGTTTTTACACTCGTCTCTTGCTGTAACGTAAGCCATGCTCTTTCACGCTCTTTTCTTTCCTCCTTTGTAATCAGGTCGTTGCTGTTTGTCAGCATGTAACACAAAGCCTTTGACACTCTTGTATTTTTTATAACACACACGGAGGAACACAGTGTTCAGACTGTTTTAATAAGGCTCATTTTAGAGGATTTAAAGCGCTTATCAGAATGCAGCCTAGCCGGCCGGGTGCAGTTTCCTCTCGGCGAGTGTAAATGGAGGTGACGGATTTCACACCAGACTGCTGAAACACGGCCAAGACAAGCTTTCTGATCACACTTCATTTATTAGTGATTAAAAATGTACTTTTGCCAACAAACCCACTCACAAGACACGTGTCCATGCGGACTTGGCAGTGTACAACGTCGGCATTTCATACTCATGCTCCATAATAAGATGGTATGTTGTGTAAGTCACATCATTTACTTCAGAACGTCGCTTTGATTGATCAAAGCCTGAGCCTTCAATGTCAGATCATTGCTAAAGCTAGATCTGAAAGTCTTCTGCGAGCCACCCAAGCTTTAGTCACACCTCTGATCAACACATGAGATTTCCTTCCAGTGATCAGATATGAAAAATGTTCTAGATGAAAAATTGGTCAGATGAATGAAGAATAACACTAATGACAGTCATTTAAATCCCTTTTTCTAATTGTTAAATTTGCTCTGATTACTTTTTTAAATCTAAATATTTAATCAGGAATATTTTATGCTCCACACTTTGGGAAACACTGATCTAAGTGGTACTGAAACAAGGAGGTTCCTTTAATGATGCTGGCTAAACATAAATATCGAGAAAGATAAATAAATAACAGAGCCTGGCTGTGCTCCAGGTACTCCACTTGGAGAGCAGTTCTAGTGCGTACAGTAAATCAATAACGCTGTAATGTGAGTTAGTGAAGGCAGGATGGAAGTGCATATACTCAGCATCATATTAATTAGGGTAACTCCATAAAGATCCTCAATGTCCTTGGCAGATTGCATAACATGAGAATAATCAAAACATATTCAAAGCATAAGAACAGGCGAGGGTCAAAACCAGGGAACGTGAAAGCAAGGTGAAGAACTTAATGAGACGAATAGCATGATAAGACTTCGCACGAAGCAGAAGGTTGGAAATAGACAAAATACTATTCGTGAAACACGGAATAGGTGAACACATTAGAGTAACAAATCAACGGCTGAAAACAAAACAAAACACGTGGAAATGAATGAAAAGCAACAGTGATCACTTTCTGTTTGTAAGAAGTAGGGTTTAGGGCACCATTTCTGCACAGGGTGCAAATCTTTGTAAGGACAAGACCGGGGAAATAGCACAAAAACAGGACGTGCTAATGATGGAAAAGCAGCCACTAAATTGTAGGAACAATCTTCAAAGCTGAGTACCAAAAGCGTTGAGTGAAATCAGCGTCGAGGGTGGTGAAGGTGGTGTTTGAACACTGTGCTGCATGTGGTTGCTGTAGCCATTATTCTCAGTGATTAGAGTGTAAAAATAAAAGGCCCAGTGGTTAATCAGTGATGCTTTGAACTCAGAGAGAGGTTCACTTTGAGTACTCACCACTCATTTTTGTAGGAAAGTGTGTATTTGTGTGTGTGTGTGTGTGTGTGTGTGTGTATGATTGGGTATGAGTGAGCTTACAAGCCTAAAGGCTTTCTTACATCTCTGGCAGAGAGTGATTAGCTCCGATTAAGCCAGGCTTTGAGTGTAGAACACTGAAAGCCCCCCGTCGTACCAGTCACAACGCTCTCGCTCGTCCTCTCAGGCTGTGGGAGGTGGTCATGGTGAGGTTTTCCATTGGACTGGTTGACGCAGGTAGCTACAACTTCCTCTGTGCCTGTAACTTAAGACTCTGCTCTATGGGGAATCCAGAGCACCCAATGGGATGGGTGATAGAAGATAAACAAAGAGATATAGAAGGGCAGGATGGCTAGCGAACACGTGAGTGGTGATTTGCAGAAAGAACAATCCTAAGGTGTGTAGCTCAGAGTGTAAGAGACCATGGGAGCAGTTTTCAGCTGGATATCCACACACATCTGCATGCTTATCAAACACACAGCCACCATCTCCATGCTTTGGACTGTAAGTAGTGTGACCTGATATAGCTACTACTGTGTGTGTGTGTGTGTGTGTGTGTGTGTGAGAATGGGTACAGAGACTGATGAAGTGTTTGTTTAAGTGTTAGGTACAGCTTCCTTCCTCTGGGTGTGTTATGGTCTCCTGGTAGCGTTGCAGTTTTGGGTCATGGGTCAGTGTGATTCTGCACAATGAAAACAATTCAGAAATTTCAGCAGTTCTGGTGAAATACTGTAGGCATGTTGTGGTTGATTGTTTTATAAAAAGAAAACGTGTTTTTATATTTCAGTTCTCTTAAAGGAAAGTCCAGTGTGAAGTGAATATGTTCACTCTAGTGTTCTTTTCTGCTATATTACTTTAAGAACAGATCCGGGGGGTTGGGAATTTGCGTTAAACCTGTTACAGGCTGTTAGTTATTGCATCATAAAATGGGAGCCAATCGTGTTTAAATTTATAAATGTAGTCCATGCAGCCAGCGTTTACATGGGAAGGGGCAGAGTTTGTACAGCTGAGAGTGGCAGCATCCAAACACTCAAACTGCCACACTCTGTGGTACGCAAAAAGCAGTACGTGATAATCCATAGGGTGTCAGTGTACTCAGTAGGCATGTAGTAGAATTAGAACGGTACACGGATAATATACTACATTCGTAGTACACTGTCACGCTAAGCTAGGTCAGTGAGCTGCAGCTTCCGAGTCACAATAATAGAAAAAAAGATGGCGGAATGAAGTGAAGCTGGTTGTGCAAATCTAAGCATCAGGAACAGTTTAAACATTTTTGCCACTGCAGAAATATTTTTTACATTTTCACGGCATCCTCTGTGAACATCCAGGTCAAGGGACAGGAAAGATGGTAGCAAAGTATGTCCGAAATGTGTCCTATCTCCTCACTCGCATAGAACATACTACAGTAACAGTCAGGTAGCATGTACAAAATCAACCTTAACGCATAATCAGTATTCGGGTGCAGCCAGTGTTTCTAATTTTCATGTTTTTAAAATCTAGAAAGTGATGGCTTTTTGTGTGTTTGTTGCATAATCCCATTCAAAAGCAACTAGTTTTTCTCATATGACTACTACTACTAATAATTCTACTGGTAGAAAGATTACTATTACTACTGCTAATGCTTGTACTGCTACTACTACAACTGTTACTATCAATACTAACACTACTAATATTATTATTACTGCTACTACTGTTACTACCAGTACTAATACATCTATTATTATTATTACAACTACTGTTATGACTATGACTATTACTACTATTACTTTTACTATTA
Source organism: Parauchenoglanis punctatus (assembly GCA_030068025.1). Lineage (NCBI taxonomy): Eukaryota > Metazoa > Chordata > Actinopteri > Siluriformes > Auchenoglanididae > Parauchenoglanis > Parauchenoglanis punctatus. Next base: position 28,509,187 of record JAQQZU010000033.1, read on the forward strand.
CTACCACCACTACTACTAGTAGTGCTAATGCATTTACAGTGAAACTTAAAAACCTGAATGTTTTGATCAGTTGTCACAAATCAGCTTTAAGGAAATCCAGGTCTAAACTGATAATGAGTGAGCTGAAGGAGATAACTGAAAGAAAATATCATTAAGGAAGGAACCTTGAGAGGAATTTTCAGTGGAAAGAGGAGCTGCTTCTTCTTAGCTTGACACTAGATAGTGATAGTACATAGTACCGTATAGTACAGTAGAGTACAGAGTACAAAAAAGTTAAAAATGTCTTATAAATCTTTTATGACCTTTTAAATTTACATGTTTGTGTCTCTTTGCTTACTTATTTGTTTTCCCTGCAGGTCCAGGAAGCTCTTGAGGCCCCGAATGACCCTGGTGGAGCAGAGCAGACCAAATGTGAGCTTGATTCATACCCACAAGGAGGGAGGGAGCAGAAACCAGACAGTTCACATGAACCGAGGAATGATGAGGATGAGTTTTCGGCTCTGTTGGAGCTGGAACATCTTTTTCCAGGATTGAACTTAGAAAATGAACCTGATGAGACAGACTGTAAGGTGCAAGGAGGAGTGACGAACACACACTGCAGAGAGCAGGAAATACAGCACATCAACACACTTAACACAGAGGAAAAAGGACTAAACAGCTATCACATTAACACACACTGTTTAGAGCTCACAGAAGTAACACAGGAAAGACTGTCACTCTCAATCAATGGTCTCAACACAGCGGAACTCAGCACGCAACTTGATCAAGGAACAGGGGAACTGAATACTCAGCATGTAAACACATTCAATGCAAAACACACCACCACAAATAACACAGAGAAACTGAACACACAAGACACTGAAAATACAGATCTTACAGGTAAAGCCTGCTTAGAAACTAAGAGCACAGAGAGGGCAGGTTCACAAACTGCACAGAAAAAAGGTCAAAATATAACAGAGGACAAAAGAAAGGAGAACACTGAACCACTCAATGGGTGGCAAAGCTCTTCAACAAAATACTGTGGAGAAACATGTCTCAAAGTCAGCACTTGTTCACAAAGGACTGATTTGTTTAGTTTAAATGATTCTGGCAAGCACAACGTAGAGAGCACAAGCATATGTCGGCCAGAGATACAGAAATATATCCACAGTAACATAAACACACACCTTGATAGATTACACAATACAGATGACAAGCACACATGCAAACCAGAAATACACTCGTCTGACAGCAGAGAGGTAGAGATCAGAGATACGGGTGCACAAAGCTGCTCTCAGGACTCAGAGCTACACTATAAAAACAGCAACAATCTAGATGCACATTGTCCAGAAACTTTTATAGATACAGAAGGCACAACATGCTTCCAGCAAAGACATAACATCAATTCAAGGTGCGTAAATATCAAACACAAGGCACCGTCTTGGGATGAGGTATGCAATGGAAAAACAAGCCTCTACAAAGAAGATGAACTTGACTCGCTAAGCAGGAGTGAACTGAAGCGGATTAATTGTAATGAATACACTTTGCACACACATGCAACGAATGAGAGCACAAACACTTCAGGTGTAAAAGGAAAGGCACTGAACACTTCCCTGCACTGCAAAAACGCTCTGACTGTTTTCACTACTTGCAGAGACTGTAACATAGTGGACATAGCACCATCCAAAACTGAGGAATACTGCTCAACACACCTTAAAACCTGTGATGGTGACACAAAGCATCGTGACACATTGTGTGTATCAGGTATCCACTCATTGCATTTAGAAGCTGAATCTGTGAACTGTCCAGGGTCTGGACCTCCTCACTCCTTAAACGCTAAACTGTTGTCTGCTTGTTCTGAAGAGACAGCTGCAGAGACTTTATTGCACACTGGAGCAGAGAAGCAACTACAAAAAGCACCACATGATCAGCTGCAGGATTTAGAGCCCAAGTTCCTGCCATGCTCTACAGACTGTGAGGATGTTGACAAAATCTTCTGGCTAAACTCACCAGTCACTGCAACAGAGAACAACAAGTCGACACTGTCCTATACTGGGGGGTTTAAACAGTTTGTGACCAGGGAGGACAGAAAAAACAGATTTGAGGAGAAGGTTTGGGAGGATTCCTCCTTTCCACGTACCCTCTCACCACTATCTAGGTCTGTGGAAAGACTTGCAGAAGGCATCAAATACCTCCAAATACACAATGGGTGTAAGGATATTACCTCCCATAGCCCAGAGCTCTTGATATCCCCCAGTCCTTCCTATGACAGATCACATTACTGCCTTTCCACAGAGGAGAAAGTGAAGGATCAATGCCAGGAACCGACAAGGTCTGAGGAAGTGGAGGGTAGTTTTTATCCAAAACATGGACAGAGTATAAAAGATGAGCTACATACTCCATTCCATTCAGCCAAGTCAAACCGTTCTGAGATTAGGAAAGGGAACTGTGTCTCATCAAAGCCTGTTGAAACTCCACTAGTTACTGTTTGTCAGCCAACACACACACATGAGCAGTGTGTCAATGCCTTGAATAATCACACACTGTTTATTGAGTTAAAACAAAAGAGAAGCAGCTCTTCTCCCCAAGGGAATGTCACTGAGATCCCATTTCCAGAAACTAGCACTATTAAGACTGTTGAAGACTCCGAAGCTAGCTTTGTTGAAAAGGACAATCCTCAATCAGATCAGATTGAGCCTTGTTGGAACCTGGCGGTATACAATAACACAACCTCGGAAAAGGCAGCAGAGGCCAAAGAAGATGTAGGTGTCTGTAATCCATGGCTGGAACCTTTTTCTGATGGTCCAGAAAGTGATTCTGAGGATAGTGATCAAACCATTTCTCTAGTGCAGACCTTCCACCAGAATGAGGGAGCACTTCAGAGGGGCTTGGTCAACTTAGATGGTCTAAAGAAACACTCAGATGTTCTGTTTCCTGTAGATTGGAGCAGTGAGGATTCAGTTGTTTCTGGGCTGGGTGAAGATTTGGAGAGCATACACTGTGATTTCCCACCACTTGTGGAGAACTTTAAGCAACGTACACAGAAAGTATACCTTGAAAAGGATACATGTTTTCGCTCTGAATGTGATATAGTCAACACAAATGCTAAACTTGACAATGACCAAAAGTGTCACATAGACTCACATTTAACACAATCAGTTCATAATGGATTTGGTCTATTTATACACTCTGGACAATGCAAAGATATTAACCATACACCTGTACACACTTCCCTCTGTGGCTGCATACAAGAGACTGATTTAGACTCGTTCAGCTCCCTGCAACATCAGCCAGGTATTGAAGTTCTGAAATCTTCATTAGGTTATCTGGAGACACAGAATCCTCTCCAGCAGGACAAACAGAAAGAGCACTCTAGCGCAATTAATCTCAAATCCCATAACGGCATCAGGAGCTGTGAAGAAAAAGAGGACAGTTCATTAACACTTTCTGAAGTAAAGACAATATGCTACGCCCAACCTGAGGTCCTACTCTCCTCCAGAAGCCTTGAGCCTATCCCAGAGACAGACTGCTCCCTGGATAACTTCTCTAATCCTAATGATGATACCTCTCTAGGTGACAAGAAAGCAGAACCTGAGACGTTTGGAAGTGAAAAAATGAAACCCTCAGAGTCAGACCAGGACATTTTTGGGGTCACTTCCTGTGAGCACCGTTTGTCTTTGTGCAAAGGTAACTCTTAACATAAAACCTGGAAAAAGAAATAAATAACTTCATGAAATGAACAAGTGTAGCCTATTACATGTATTACCATATTTTGGCTCTGATAAATGGTGACTTCTCACTTGTTGTTCTATTAACCCTAATAACCTAGTCCAAATCAGTGAATGAATTGATACTTTGGTTCAGTTTCTAAATGGTCCTATTTAACCATGAAGGGAATACCAAAGTCTGATTCAAATGGGCTAAAGACTGTGAAATGTGAACGCACTGTATAATTCTTTATAAGCATTATCTTACCTAGTAGAATAGCTGTGGCCTTCAAATGGTGAAACCTGGACAATACTTGATTTGTTTTACTTTTCATTCCAATTTTAGATAAATGTAGCTTTCTCCTGCATAACATGCTTTATTTTCCAGCTAGCATAATTAAATTGTAGATGTTCAAATAACTGCTTAGGTAACTTAGGTAACTAGGTAACTGTACTAGCATAGTACAATGTATTATAACAGAGAAACCAAAACTAAGCATTGATACCATTTTAAATATTGTTTTGTTTATTTAAATACCAGGAAAGTCTGAGGATCAGCCATGCTCTGCTCCCTCAGTCCTGAATGAGGACAAGTCATTGCAGAATGATAAAGCCACATCAGTGAAGTGTCCGTCCACAGGATCCTTGGAACTGGACACAAGCAGCATTAACAGTGAGGACCAAGAGGAGCAGAGATCACCTCTTTCTGGTCCCTCTGTGAAATCACAACATGCAAAAAGTAAAGTTAAGCCATCCAAATTCTCAGTTTTCTCTAAAATGCCCTCGTTCAGACGAGGAAAGAGTATGGTAAGAGATGGGAGGGTAAGTAAGGGTGAAATTTCACCCAGGGACTCACAGAACAGAGGGGAGGACCATCTTTTGTATAGGAGTCACCTGACCCAGGATGCAGGACAAGACTCTGAGAGTCAGCTAGACATCTCAGATGATGAAGTATTCTACAAATGCGAGGCTGGAAATAAGCAACTAGGGCTCCAGGCAGATACAGATGAGGAGGAGGAGGAGGAGGAGGATGATGTTTTTGGTCATGTCCAGGGGACAGGGGACATGGAGGGTTCAGAGATGCCACAACTTAAACAGAGCACAGGCAGTGAATGCTCAGGCTGCAGGAGGAGCAAAAGCACAGAAGGCCTAAGCTTTCGTTTGCGTTTTGCCCAGGCCCACAAGTCTCTGTCAAGCTTATTTGAGTCTCGTTCCATGGATAAGTACAATGAGTGTCCAGAATCAGAAGATACGCGAACCAAGCTTTCATGGAGGAAACAGAAACGGGCGAAGGAGGTGGATCTCTTAAGACGTACAATGTCTGTGCCAGATACAGAAAAGGATGGAAATAAAGCTATGCAACGTCACACTGACCCACTTAGCAAGCGTGGTGTCCTGCGAGATGGAGTTGCTGCATCCCTGCAGGACAACAAATCAGATGGACGTAATAGGAGGTGCTTATCAATTACGTTTATTGATTCCTCCGAGGCCTCACCTACTGGTGACTCTGGTCCCATCTCAACTATGGCCCCACCAGCTAGTCAGCTGTCATCAACTTGTTCCAAACTGCCACCAGGGAGCACTGAAAACCCGGAATCACCTATGAGGCCAATGAGTCCTAAACCAAGCAGTCCAAGGTCTGCAGGACAAAAACAGCGATTCCGTTACCCCTCTTCACGGGCAAACACTCTTTCTCTGATTATTCTCGGCCAGAGTATCAGTGTTTCAGATCCCCCTGAGAGACCGAGGTCCCTCAAACCTAAAGTGGGTCGACAGGGTTCTCTCAGTCCACTGGGTACCAGTGGCCATGTGGAGGATAGCAGCATAGACAGCCCCTCCCCCATCAACATCATTACCTCTATGACAGACAATGAATTTGAGGTAAGCAAAGTCTGTGTTATTATTACTTTTGCCTTCTCATTAACATGTTACCATTACCATTACAGAAATCTTAAATATTTGTACCCATTCCTTGATTTCCTCTAGGTTTTTCGTTGCAGACTTAGCTGCAAACATGGAGTACAGTAGGGTTCCTCAGACATAGTTTTGAAATACAACTGCCCAGTACAGTCAAATGCTTTGCATGATACAATCAATCAGCTAATTATCAATCAATTCATAGGAGAAATCAGGTAGGAGCAGGGAAACTGAAAATGTTAACAATTGTGGTACTGGTATTGTCTTTCAGTGGCAGAAACATAGAGTTCAATCATAAACATTGTGACATACTTAAAACTTTGAGAATATCGCCATCTAGAGGTGGCTTTGCAATCAGGTAATGGGAACAACCCTTATATGATATAACTCTGGATAAATTTGAATAAGCTCTATGCCTTAACTGGGTCTTCGCTTTAGTGACTATTAATAAGAAGCTGTTCATGGAATGGAAGTTCTATAGGCACTACTCATGACAGAATTACCCATAATGTTTGAACAAACACTAGAGATGTAATCATTAATACAGAAATTGTAAAACAAGTAAATGGTCCACGAACAAGAGCAATTTTTATTTCATTAATTATTTTGAGAACTGGTTATTGTTCAATTATATGCTACTAGTAAAAATTAAAGTAATCTAGGATTAGTTAAACATTGTATTTGTTCATTTTGAATCACAAACTAGTTATTATGCTGCTTCCCAATGCTCTAATGCCTAGAAGTTAAGTGTTTTGGTCAAAGATACTGTAGCAGTCTGATGATGATTTTCATGACACAGCCAAGCATATCGCTGAAGGTATCTCCTGGAAGTCCTCGTCCCGCCAATCACTCTACAGTAATGAAGATGGCGAATAGTTTTCCTTCTATATCATCCAGCCTGAGGACCAGATCTGGATCCAGCATTAGCACTGTTCCTACCCTAACCATGCAGGTTAGATTGAAAAGACACTGTTTTAGGGATGATCTGTGGATCGAGGAGGAGAAGAAGCGGCAGAGGAGGCTGATGAGGGCCGCACCAAAGAGGGGCACTCACCTACTGGAGGAGCTAGAGGAAGTAAGAGTGACCAAAATGTCATCTACTGGAGCAAAGCTTCTCTTTACTTCTTTTTCTTCTCTGTTATCCAGGTTCCCTCTTGAAAAATAAATTGTCTTCATTGTCATTTGTTATCTTACCCTTTTCCACAATTTCTCCTTTAAATCTATCCTTAACACCTGGTAATCTCTTTTGTACTTTGCTTACAGTCTGCATTATTGGCCTGCATCATTATGCCTCCTACAATTCAAGAGCTTGGGATGGGGGTGTTTTTGAGTTAGCATGCTATAATGCTATAAATATTGACTCGATTTAAAGTTTGTTAGTATTCCCATGTTTAGTCCATCAGTGTTTTTCCTGACCCTACTGATTACCACTCTGGCTTAGTCTTGTAGCTGGTCAGTCCAAGCAGAGTGGAATTACCATGGGCTGGTTTCAGAATTTTATTAAGGTTATTAAGGTTTGTGTGATTTGGATAAGGATTACAGTCTGTGATCTCTTCCTTCAGGTGAGGACCCGGCTGTCTCTATGTGCATTGAAAGTGTTTCCTGGAATGCCACTCCGAAGTCTGAGCTTCTCACACAGCACCCCCATTGGGCTGGACTGCCTTGGCTGGAGACGCCGCATGTCCTCCCCTGGTGAGTATTGAGGCTTTTAGTGTTTGGCTGCTTGTGCTAATTTTTGAAGCATTGCTGAGATTTTATGATCTTATCTGAGTTGGTATTATGTCTTCTTTTGTCTGGTGTATGGTGTTGGTTATCTATATACATGGATATGTTCAGGTGCATAAGGATAAATTATGCTGGTATTGGTAATGGACAGTGTTACGATTGTGTGACATTTGTGGGTAGCGTTAGCTCAGCATTTAAACTTCTGTACTAGTGACCAAAAAGTAAATTTAAATCCTTAAGCAGTACCTAGGACAATCAACTGCTTAGTTGATAAATAGTAAGCTAAATTCTGGATACATGCATTAGCCAAGCAAGTCAGTGGTTCTTAAGTGGTGAACTGTGGTGCTTCTGAGAACCCAGAGTATTTCAGGGTCAAACCAGGCATTCAAAATAGCCTGTAGCAGAACAAATTAAGAAAAAGATAAAAAAAAAAACAATGGCCATAGTTCAACTACTCCAGTTTTCTAAGAAAAAAAACATTGTGGATTTTATAGCAGATCCTCTAGTACAGCTTAGTGTAGCCAATCACATGCATTTGTGTAAATTATTCAGCTGATAAAAGTTTTCACAAAATTTTATAGATCACTGGTCTAATTAGTGAATAAAAAAAAATCAGCTACAAATGCATAAAGTTTAAAGATGATTGAACAGAACCGTTTGTTCTTTGCTTCAAGTTAAAAAGAGAAGTCTGTAGCAGTAGTCAAATGTGGTAAAGTGAAGTGACCACTTGATTGTTTATAGCCATACTTTCAATTAGTCACCTATCAGACTACCAGCAGGAGGCAGCAGAACTGTGGTAGAGCCTTGCATGATATAACATCTAAGCCTAACTGCAGTGTGCAGTAAAGGCCCTTTTATTCTGCATTGGACAACAGTGTACTTCCAAATGCCAAATGCTCCCTCCTTATGGGAATGTGTCATGTTTCATAAAGCTATGGACTGATGTGTCTAGGGTTTGACTCTTTATCTGAAAGTTAAAGCAGGACAGGAAAATTGTCTCTTCAACGCATTACACAGATTCATTAGTTCTGGAAATTTAATCATGCAGCTCTGAGGTGAACAGCATGTAGCTCTCTTGATGTCCTCATAGACAGCTACATTCATCCAACCAAGGATGCATGCAACTTGGTCTTGACTATGAATTGACTGTATTTAAAAAGGTTCTGAAACATATAGACGGTAATATATTCAGTGGGATGGACGATGTTTCTCACATTAGCACACAAGCCATGTCCTGTGCACCTACACACTTGACTGACCATACTTATCCTGAGAGTCACGTCAGACCTGTTGTGCCAGATGTCATCACTGTAATTAGATCAATTTGTGTTTACTGTATTGAGGGAAGAGATTTGTGGCTGCCTTCCCAGTCTTGCTCCCTTTTAGAACACTCACACCTTATTTTGAATGCATAAGTCATAAGCTAGCTTGAATTATATGAGGATAAGTGTTTATAGTCATTGAATAGCTACTGATGTTTCAGAATGATATAAAAATCAATGGACAAGTTTGTCCAGTGTTTAAGCAAGTATTCATTTTCTTTTTCACCTTTTTTAAATTAACTTAACATCATGAGTGTTCAATCAGTCAGCACAGATGCCTTTGACAATAAAACATGTTAGACTGGTATCTATCATTATGTTTCCTTAGCTAGCAAATGTACAATACACTAGCCATGTTTCTGTTTGGTTAACATTAGTTAGTTAGAAGCTAGCCTGAAGCTAGCTTTATGTTCAATTTGCCTGCATACATAATTTCTGTTTGGAGTTTCTGCGAACGTTTGCCCTGTGTTTGCATGGGTTTATTCCCATGGAACATGCAAGTACATTGAGTATGCTAACTTGCCCTTAGGCGTCAATATGTTGGTAGACTGGCATCCCATCCAGGGTGTATTCCTGCCTCATGACCAGTGTTCCCGGGATAGACTCTGGATCCACTGCCATCCTAACCAGGAAATAGAAATGATTGAAAGAATTAGCTGCTACCCATATTTTTTTATCCTTGATGGTTGGACTAAAAAAATTAGATAGCCATTAGGACTTTTTTTTTATAACTAATGGATTTAATTTAGCATCTGAATTTATTTTAGAAAATGCCTTGCTTCAGACCAAGCTAATAAATTTTGTTTTGGTACACTGTGGCTCAGTACACACGGAGTATCCTATATCAAATGTGTAGGAGGGTTGAGAGAATCTCCCTTTAGACAGTTAGCCTTCCATCATACTAAGGCTGTGAGATATTAATGCCCTGTGCTGGGAGGAAAAGTGTCCGCAGAGATTTGTGTTTTACAATATCATTATGAAGGTCTGGGATTGCATTAGATAACATTTCTAGTTTGCATCATATCATATAATATGCATGTACTATATACAGTGGGTGTTTCTGAACATTAGTATATAAGAGCTCCATCCATCCTTAGTCATAAGCAGCAGCGCTATAAAGCGGATTGGGTATGAATTGACAGGCAGGAAATCCCATCATTATTGCTTCCTGTGTGACACTCCGCAAAGCACCAGGGCTTTATCCATTACAGCCAGGTTTCAGCAGGAGAGATAGACAGAGAAAGGACAAGAGAAAGGGAAAACAATGAGGGGTGAAATGAGCTGCTTTCAGTGCCACTCTAATGCTATTAGTGGCACTTTTTCATCTCCCGAGTTCCCCCTCAGAGCCCCCCGCTGATGAATGGTGTGCTGCTATGGGAAAGAAGTGACAGAGCGAGGGAGCGAGAGAGAGAGAGAGAGAGAGAGAGATTCAGAGAGGAGGAGCTGCAGATCCTACAGCAGAAAGGCTGTTGCTAGTGACCAGGCAGCAGTATCAGCTACCACTTCCTCACACACACACACACACACACACACACACACACACACACACTGAGCATTTCTGTTGAGATCGCAGCAGACAAGGGTGTACGTTTGTGCGCTGCCATGCGCACCCAGCAGGGCGGCGCTGAGGGCTCTGTGCCCCTGCCCGGGGGTAGCTGTGGCAGTAGCAGTGGCAGTTCAGGCTTGTCACCCGGATCGGACTCCGATGCCAGTCTCGGGCCTGGAACTTACAGTGGGTATGGGGGAACCCTGAGGGGCATCTTATCCCGATATTGGAGCCTTGAGAGCCTTCACTCCACCACGGGTAAGATGAAACATTCAGATATATACTTTCCATATATACTTCCCTTTTTATAGCCAACAACTTCATTCACCATAATAATACTCATATGGTTGATGTCATTGCTTGCATATTGTTTTATGTTCATTAGACATGGAGGATGGATGAATGGAGAAGTGGAAGGTTGAATTTAGATTATTATTATTATTATTATTATTATTACTATTATTATTATTATTAATATTATTATTATTATTATTATTATTATTATTACTATTATTATTATTATTATTATTATTATTATTATTATTATTATTTAATGGTGATATAGTTTGTTGTTCTCTACAGGTTGCTTTTTTATTGTCCAAACTTGCAGTATATACATTTATAAGTGTGTGAATGAATAGAAGGCTGGATGGATGCTTTGCAGTCCTCTGAATAGATGGAGGGATTGATGCAGTGTGGTTGTGTGGATAGATGGAAGGATTGGTGCTATTTGGTTGTTTGAAAGGATGAATGGACGGAGGGATCAATGCTTTATGGTTCTCTACATGGATGATGGGAATGACACCTTGTGGTTCTCTGGATCAATGGAGGGATTTATGCATTGTGGTTCTCAGAATGGATAGATGAATGGGTGGAGAGATTGATGTTTCATGGTTCTCTGTACAGATGGAGGGATTGATGCTTTTGGGGTCTCCTGGTTGATGAATGGATGGATGGACGTATAGACAGGTGAATGGATGGATTGATGTTTTTATGGTTCTCTGAAAGGATAAATGGATGGAGTAAACCATGCTTATGGTTCTCTGTGTGGATAGTGGGAATGACCCCTTGTGGTTCTCTAAATCGATGGAGGGATTTATGCATTGTGGATCTCAGAATGGATACATGGGTTGGTGGAGAGATTAATGTTTCATGGTTCTCTGAATGGATTGAGTGATTGATGCTTTTTGGGTCTCCTGGTGGATGGATGGAAGGATTGATGGATGGATAGACAGGTGAATGAATGGATTGATGTTTTGTGGTTCTCTGAAGTGATAGAGCGATGGAGAGGTTTGTTGCTTTATGGTTTTCTGGATGAATGGAGGGATTTATACTTTGTGGGAATAATGATTTCTGGTTCTCTAGATGACTAATGGGATTGATGCTGTGTGGTTCTCCAAATGTCGGAGAGATTTAGACTTTATGGTCTCTGTAATAGTAGATAAATATATTAATGGATGGATGGACTGATGCTTTGTAGTTCTCTGAAAAGAAGGATGATGGTATTGGCACATATTGGTTCTCTGAATAGATGGAGGGTTGATGATTTGTAGTTCTTTGAGTTGAGGAATGAATGGAGGTATCAGTGCCTAGGGCTTGCTGTATTGTACAAACTCATACTCATGTACAAACACTATATGGCCAAAAGTATGTGTACCCCTGACCATCACACCCATATGCGGGTCTTCCCTAAACTGTTACCACAAACTGAACACCTTTGGGATGAACAGGAACTGGAACCTCCTCGACATCCCAACATCAGCACCTGACCTCACTGGTGCTCTTGTAGCTGAATGAACACAAACCCCCACAGCCTCGCTCCAGCATCTTGTGGGAAGCCAAACCGAAGCGTGTAGCTTTTAATAACAGTAAAGAAGGAATTAATTAATCTGTGTTAATGCGCATGGTTTTGGAATAGGTACATATGGGTGTGATGGTCAGGTGTCCACATACTTTTGGGTATATATTATAGAAGAGTAGAGTTTAACGGGCTTAATACTTGTAATATAAACAGTATTACAAGAATATAAAGCAATATGATATTTAAATAGCATGTCAACTATGATTCAGTTTGTTATGATAAAATATTTAAAAAATACTGTTTGGTGGCATGTATGCTTCAGACATGAATAGCATGGAGGTTTTTCGCTCTGTCTCTCTCTCTCTCTCTCTCTCTCTGGGATTAAAGCTGACATCTTTTGTTCATATAAACATATATTCACACAGCTGCTCTGTTAAGTCAGTACCTTCATGTGTACATGTCCTCATGTGTCATGTTTATGAAGCATGTGAATTCAATTGATATTAGTTATGTATTTGATTAGATCTGTAAATAATTAGCTGTAAGCATCTGTTGCTTCAGTGATCTAAGTATATGTTTATGGTTGTGTTGGTGCAGTATGTCCAACTGTGTTAGTCCAGTGTGTGATCTCTCTCTCTCTCTTTCTGTGGAGTGTAAGAACTCATCTCACATTCACTTCCTTCGCTCCCTCATCGTCATGGTGACGGAAGCGAGGTGGACTTTATTACACAGATCAGATGATGTTAAATATATACAGGTCCATGCAATGTCTTTGGAGACTTCTCTAGATCGATATCAGGCATTGATTATTGTGCAGTGTAGAAGATGAGGATGAGGGTTCTGCAGCATTTAACGTGAGCGTCATCGATTCACACTTTCACTTGGTAGCATCTGCTGAATCTCAGGATTAGTCCATTTCTAACAGGCGCCAGGTTTTTTTGGCTATTTCGCAATGCTGCTGATGGCTGAAGAATGTGTCGAAACGTACGTGGTCAACGTGCCACTGTAGTGAGTGTGTGTTCACTGATGATGTGCAGGAACCACTGACAGAAACCAGATACATGGAGATGGAAGCAATCAGGCTCCATTCACAAAGCCAGCAAACCTCATTCACGCTCTCTGTGTGGTTTTTTCACTGCATATTTAGGAACATGCTTCATGCTTTTTCATGCACTATTTGGGAGATAAATGTCTTTCAACTGATTTTTAATTACTATGAAATAGATGTGATATTACTGTATTATTAATATTGCATAAAAGCATTGGAGGATTAGTTATTAAACTTACAGCTATGGGTAATTTGTGTAGCCAATTTATCTACTGCTATGATTTAAGATCTGGAAAAAGGTTGGAGGAAACCATAGAACCCAGAGAAAACTCACAGGGACACAGGAAGGACATGTGAAACAATAATCCTGGGGCTGTGAGGTGACAACAATATATACTACCATGCCACCATGGCACCAACATTTAGAGACTGGGCAACAATAGTAGACAAAACAAGGAATTTCCATCTAAATGATGCCAGTTCACAGACTCTAATCCATGCACTGTAGATCTTCATGGCTTTTATTGTCATAACAGACTATGACTTGTATGGTGGACTAAACAAAAACCTCCAAATAAAAACTTCATAACAGCTAAGAATCATATGTAGCAAAATAATTAAGACTTTGTGTTTATATGGTGTCAAATGTTGTCTGGTTCCTGGTACTAGAACCCCGGAGTTCCTGGAGTACAACTCCATTAGTTCCCTTTTCCTGGTACAAAAAGTTATGCAGTAAAAATGTTCTTATTCCTGGTCTTTTTTTTCCCCCTCCCTCATTGTCTTGCTCTTTCTGTCATACATGAGCACACACTCGTTATAAATCCTGCAGCATGCAGTTCTCCTACACCGCTCTCATGGCTCGTTAGTGGTGAGTCACTGTCACACTGAGCAACAGTAGCAGGCATATGCTTCCTGATGATATAATCCTGCTAGTGAAATCCCACTGGGTTGAGTTTAGTGTTTGTGGTTGTGTGTTGGCAGTTGACCTTTTGAAAGGGGTCAGGGTTAAGGGTCAGGGTCAGGGCTGTGCTGTGCTGGGAATCTAGCGCAAAATTCAAGTCAGCTCATTGTTTGTTGTTGTCAATGTGAGTGGGATGAAGTATTGGGTCTCCAGAAACAGGCAGTAACATATAGCACAATGTATATGTCCCAGCATTCCCCTCGTACCCTGCTAGCCCTGACACACAGCTAGCTTTTCGCCTCTGTAGCGGGCAGTGTGTAGTGTGTTGTGACTCAGGTCACTGTAATGAGAGGTTTCCCACCAAAACTGCGAACTGCTGACTCAACCACCCGAGATAACCATGATGTCATGTTGTGTCATGGAGCTCAGGGATTTGACCGGAAACAATGATGGCCTCATAATCCTGCCCTGTTCTAGTCTTTAGCTAATTTGTGTGGCTCTACTCTGCTTGATATTGACGGTGTAACAATATAGAAAGGAAACTCTTAAAATGTGAAGATTTATACCAGTGACATTCACATGAAAGTGGGAAAAGGTTTGGGGAAATTTTAATAATTTGAACAGCACACCCCCCTGATTAAAGATCCACTGTGTAGGATTTATTAGCAGAAATGGAATATAATATTCATGAGTATGTCCTCATTAATATATAATGACCTGTAACTACAAATCGTCGCGCCGCTTAAGCAGCCCAGAACGGACAAACTTCTATGTTTCACGGTTTTACTAGCGGCAGCGTGAATCCGTAAGGAAGCACCGGAATGACGACAAATAAGAATAAAGGAAGACGAGGAAGAAGAAAGAAGAGGAATCAGTGTTTGCTGGAGCTGGAGAGCAAGTTTGAGATTACAAATTTTGAAAAACGGAGGATCGTACTTATTATTTAGCCTAGAAAAAGCAAAAAATTGTGAATGTAAGTCCTTGGAAGTACGCTACGGGCTCCTGACGCCCAGCGTACGCTCTAATACACGCCTGGAGAGGGAGGGGTAAGGGGGGAGGGGTCAGGGGGCTGAATCACACACAGTGGAGCTTTACTGTTAGCCATGTAGTGTGTTACAGAACTGCACAACCATCCATTTGACCACAAATCACATGTCGTCCTGCTAAAATGAAAATGTGTGTCAGAACGAGCTAAACGCTGCATGATGATATTCCTAATCACTGCTGTATACAGTATTTGAAATGAAAAAAAAAAAAAACAACTAGCACAGTGCTATTTGATTAGTTTCCAAGACTGGCTGGATGAGTAGGAATAAATCTCTGGTATGAACCAAAAAAAGATTCTCATAACAACCTCAACTCTAACGGTTGTTACTACATTTTGTTTGCATCTCTTGGCACTGCCACTTTGCACACGTTACCAGTTCCGAGTGAAAACGAATCAATTCTGGCTGGTTTGTTGTGTCACATTGCAGTATAACACACAATGTTCAGATTACACAGAACTCCTGTTAAACATGGAAATGATTCAGGGCCTGAAAATGTTGGCCACTGCGAATATCTCTATATAAACACAAAAATATAACCTCTACAAAAGTCTTGTTAGAACAAATGCTACATGAGTCCTACCTCTCTGTGACTGTGCAGCAGAGTGTTCCCAGTGAGGAAGAGCTCCAAAACCACTTTACTGGAAACTAAGAACCTTTAATTATCCAGTGAACTCTTGAAGAGCCCTGGGAAAGGGAACTGGGAAGTGAGAGGTAAAAACTCCAAATTCTTGGTAAGGAAACTGTTTTGGTAGCTGTTATACTCTTAGCGTCTACTTGGAACCACTTTCTGAGAGGGAAAGGTGTTGTAGGGTTCTACATACAGTAGAGTA
Source organism: Parauchenoglanis punctatus (assembly GCA_030068025.1). Taxonomy (NCBI): domain Eukaryota; kingdom Metazoa; phylum Chordata; class Actinopteri; order Siluriformes; family Auchenoglanididae; genus Parauchenoglanis; species Parauchenoglanis punctatus. The sequence continues at coordinate 28,525,012 of JAQQZU010000033.1, forward strand.
TTTAATTAAGGGTTCCTCCAGAGGGATAATGGAACATTAATTTACTAAGAGGCTGGACTTGTACTGCACAGGACTCTCAACAACAGGGTTACATAGCAAATCGTCTTTAATCCCTAACCATCGGAAAGATAAACGTTAAAATGAAACCCAGCATCTGACCTGATTTCTCATTTCTTCTATTTTCAACTTGAGATTGAAAGAATGGCAAACAACTTATTTTTGTTTTGTTTCAGATTTATTGACAATTAATAAAATAACAAGCTGTTATTTTATTTTCTGATATTTGGTTCAAAATTGGCGGCACGGTGGTGCAGTGGTTAGCACTGTCACCTCACAGCAAGAAGGTCCTGGGTTCGATCCCCGGGTCACCCAG
>JAQQZU010000033.1:28525956-28539844 GCA_030068025.1 Parauchenoglanis punctatus
CACCCCAAGATGCTGGGATTGGCTCCAGCTTCCCCGCGACCCAGACGGATAAAGCGCTATAGATAATGGATGGATGGTTCAAAATTGAATTTGAAAAATGAACTTGATACACAGATTCAGCACGAGTTTGACTCCAATGTAAAATCCAAAAGCTTTAATCCTTAATTCATGTCAAACTTTGGGTACTTTTGGGTCCTCCTGGGTAATAATGTGCAGGCTTCTCTGCTGCACAGACTAATCTAATGCCATTCCATCAAGATTCAGAAAAAGAGGTTCCCATTCAGCTTTAAACTGTTCTAAAGATGCCACACTAATCAATATTTTCTTGTAATCTCAGTTCAACTCCTCATCCTACGCCCTTCTGTCCTCTCCATGATGGTGCAGAGTGGCCTAAAGTGGTGACATTTTAAGGTGATGTCATGCTTACATGAGTTTATGTCATCTGAACACACAGCCGCCTTTCAACCAGAAAAACAAGGCAGTCATGTCGAAAGCATTCATCTAAAAGACACATACACAGAGACAGACAGAAAGAGAGATGTGCATTTAAAGTAGGTCGCATTTTCTTACAGCCTCGCACGCCGCCACCGAGCCCGAGAGGAACAGGCCAAGCGTGAATAACACGCCCGTGATTTCGGAGTGCTGATGTTCAGTTATTTTCTCTGAAGGAGCATAACCTCAATAGAGTGACTTTCCTGCTAAATGAAGGCAGATTTATAAACAGTGGCAATCATTGGCAAATTGCTGTGGTCTAAGAGATGTAAAACGTGGGGATGTGCTCTTATTAGAAACTTCAGGGTGGTACCTGGAACACTGCTTCATCGCACAGCGCCATCACTCAGTATAACAACATATTCCTATATGTGTACAATGCATAGAACAGCAACACACACTCTTTATTGAATACGGGATGCAAATTAATGCAGCTGCAGATAAATCTTGCGCGTCTTCTGCATTAGCGCAATAGCTAACTAAGCTGCTAGTAAAACGTATCCACCTCTGAAAGTGAACATAAGTCTTTAAACTGTGTACAATTTTCCATGTGTTCAAATTAGAAATCTGTAGAAAGTAGAGTGCAATCAGTACATCAATGGGTACATGTTTGATTTTGCTTAATGCGTTTTTTCAGCATTGTAGTCAAAACCAGCCTGCATTTTAACATTTACCAGACTAGCAGACAGTGTGAGGTTTTACGACGGTGTTGTTAATCCGCTGTCTATCGATGGCTGACCAATAGCAGCATATCTGAGACATGGTGTGTCTGTGAAAGTAATTATCCACCTAATGGATTTGTAATAGGCCTGCAGTGTTCGAGTAGCTGCTGCCATGTAGTACTGAGTGGCCCGTAAACGAGATTTAACACCCTCCTGTCTTTTGTTTTTGCATCCCTTTTGAATGATGTCATATCGAGGAGGTGGAGGAATCGATGGCATTGAGTGTATTTAGATTGATCTGATTAAACCCAATGGTCCGTCAGTGAGTCTGTTATCCAGTCAGGCACAGACATCGCTTGCCGTCGGGTTGCTGGACGTATGCTGTCTGTTCAGTTCCTTCCTTTCCTGTCATCTTATTAGATTAGATCAGGCTGGCTTCATAACTCTGTGAGAAGACCTTTATCCTCAGGCCCATAAATGCTTGTAAAATGTCCAGTTCTCCCAGCACACAGAGCTCTTATTAAAAACGCCACGAGGCCAGAAATCATACAGCTCAGGGTCTCCATTCATGTCTGACTCTAATATTGCATTCAGACTTAATAAATACACTCAGGCTTGTAATGGGAATTTTTTTCAATCGCTGCTTACTTTGTAGTCGGTTGCGTAAGAGATAACAGCCAACCCAGTGTCCTGACCTCACATCAGGAAATAATCAGCAAAGCAGAGGCCATTATTCTTAATTTTATGATATTAGGATGCATCTTATTTACACCCCAGCTGCTTACGGGTGTTTGATAATGGAGATTTAATAAGGAAGACCCTTATTATTGCAGGCTCAGCCAGGGCTATAAAGTTGCTTTTCATTAAACCGTTTCTCTCCACTGTAGCTAAACAATTCCCTCTTGTTTAATTATACATAACAATAACCTATAGTATAAACATCTTCTAGGAGAAAATGAATAGGAAATAATTTAGGAAATTCAATTAAATATTAAATTCAGTTGCATTTTGACGCACATATAAATACTCATATAAATCCTTTGTGTGCTTTCTTTTGAACTAACAGGGTGTTAGATAGGTTATATTCATAGATCCTCGCATGAGGACATGTTTAGCTAGCTCACGTTGAGTTGTGTCAAGTAAGCAGGCTGGCTGCGGATGTAAGTGATGGGAAACTTTATTTAAAGTCCAAAACGTGAGATAAAGGCCAGGTCAAAAACAGCCAATGGTCAGCACACTAAGTGAACAGGAATATGTAAAGCACAGCTATGGCTACGGCATAAGAAACTATGGCTCGGCATTAACTGTGAATAACACTAACACTTTGCAAAGAAACTAAGGAAACTATGGAACTTAAATAGCATGACTGAAACTCAAAACAGGTGCAAACAATTAAGGACATGTGAGGTTCAGGGGCTGATGGGAAGTGTAGTTCCGATGATCAGTGAAAACAAACGAGTCCCAAAAACACCCTCCTGACATGACAAGTCGAACATTTCCTTTAAAGGTGCTTCTGGTAAAATTGGCGTCCCTTCTTAGTATTCATTTTTACCTGATGAGCTTTCATATTTTAGTCGAAAGTCATATTCCTGAAATACATAATTTGCCATGTATGCTGAAGATGTCACTAACACTACCATAGTATCCGATTAGAACTAGGAATTACAGTTTTACGTGACGAGCAGTGCGATACACAGCGCTGTTATTGCAAAATATCAGTACTTTAGGCTCATTCAATCAAATTAGTGGATGGAAACTAACTGTTGTATAAACTCTGATATACCATCAAACTTGGATTCAACTGGTGCAAGTTTGTGCAGATGTAATCTTTAATATTGGCACCCACTCACCCACAGTAAATGCAGGACCTTTCAGACAGCAGCCTCCTTCAGGCCAACCCTAAGCAGTAATTTTGCATCTCAGGGTTTAATTTTCACAGCCGATTCAAGCATTATGAGCTTCTAGGCTCGAGCAAACAACAGAAGGATAATTCAGCTTTGTTTTGTAAAAGTGCCCACACGCTTCCTTGTGCTCAGTTTTTGCTCTCGCTCTCACTCACTTTGGAGATTCTTTCTCCATAAATAGACAATGCTCTTGCCTCCTTACTGCTCGCATTGTGATCCCCGAGAGCAGGAACGCTTGGTGAAGTGAAGAGGAGTTAGAGGAGTTGGAGTTGGAGGAGTTGACATGACAGCAGAGTATACACATGTGATACCAAAGTAGGGGCTTTGCCTCTAAGCGAACACATCTATACTGTTGTAATTAATGCATCACAAAGCAACAATCTGATTAAGATACACACATATACCGTATACATAAATATATATTAGAGCAACCTATTCACATGAGAGCTTTACAGCCTTCATGTCGCACTGATGAATCATAATTTCCACACTAGAGGATAACTGGGCTGATTTGAGGTCTGATTTGCCCTCGCAGTAATCATATTTTGTAACACACAAGTGCAGCCAGCAAGTCCCTGGAATCACCACTATGAAATCATTTAGTAAAATCGCCAAGTGTGCGGTCCTGCGTCTTGACTGAATCGTCTGGTGTGTGTGTTCTTATGATTAATATATGAAAAATAGGTTAAATCTGTCATGATGACTGTGGTCTCCCACATTTTTTAAATCGGTTAAGATTAGAAAATCCTCTTGTGTGTACCAGGCTTATATAATTACACAATGGCACTCTGTAATGCGTAATATTATATATCAAAAGCTGGTACAGTTATTACATTATTAATATTAAAACATTTAACAAAAAAACAACAGAGCTAGCATAGTAACATGTAGCTAGTAGTCATGCATTGGCTTATAGTAATGGTATAACGATTAACCTGTAGTATTATACAGTGACCATTATGTACAGCATAGACACAGATTGCTAATAGCACTATAGGTAATATGCAGTAATAGCACTATAGGTAACTAGTACGGTATGGTATAGTATAGGTTAGCTGGGTAGTAAGAGTATAGAGAAAATAGTATAGAATCATGCAGCTATGAGTAGTAGTATAGCAACAAGTAACCAATAATTGGTTGTAGTATAACAGCACTGCGTAGTAGTTAGTAGAAGTATAGTAACACGTACCTAGGAGTTATGTAGGATTATACTAACAAGTTATAATTGTGCTGCTCTTCTTTAGATGATTTAGATGTGTACTAGCTTATAGTAATGGTTTATTAACAAATCACTTTTGGTATTGTACTCTATGCTAAATACTAGCAGTATATGAAAGCCTAGATTGTTTGCTTTACATCGCATCACTGTTTCCATAGCAACAGAGCCATATGCATTTGTTTTTGTTATTCTTCTTGTGTTCCTGCATTTTTATTTGAGTATTAAGTAGTAAGGAGCAGTAGAGTAAATAATAATTAATTAAAGTATATGAACAACTAGGGTAGTAATGAATATGAAATAGTAGTAGCAGAGTAACAGTTGTAATAATTTAATGGTGTTTTAAATGAATAACAGACCAGGTGTTTAGTTTCTTTCCATTCTTCTTTGTTCTTCCTACAACTACACTGCACTTCTTTGGTAAAAACATAAGTCTGCTTTATACTGAAAGCATGGACCGTTAGCTTTGCTTCGTATTACTGTTCCCATGGCAACAGAGTCATACGTTATGCTTTTGGTTCCCTATCCTGTTTTCTGACATGTATTATTACGTATTAGTCATTATTTTCTTACTTCTTCTTAGGTGTCACTTGATTCGCTTGATGCTTTAGTTTAAATCCATTAAATCTTAGTCTGTCTCCTAATTGGTAATTTGAACCATTTCTACATATTTAATCTTAAGTTTGGCCTGTATGCTGTAAGCTTGGAGTGGAATCTCTCTTATTTGTAACTTGTTAGACTTGAACAAAGTCTCCAGTCGTTCTGTAATTCTGGTTTAAGTTAAGAGAAGAAAGGCACATTTTTTTCAGAGATGGAGTAAGATGTGTTCTCCTGTTCTTCTCCCTCCACAGCTTGATCCATTTCAGTGCTCTCACTCCTCTTCCTCTCCTCAGATTCCTCATCCTCACTCAGATCTCAGATCAGTGTGTGTTTTATCCTCTCTGAAGGATTTCTCTCAGCTCAGCATCTCCTGTTAGTCTGTTGATGTAGCAGTGTGTGAAGGAGCTCATTTCAGGCTGAGGTGATGTGAAGTGTAGTTTTTGGATGTGAGTATGTAGGTTTTTTTTACTCACACACACATGCACACACACCAGAGGAGCTTATTATCAGTGCGCTCACACCTCCTTTGTGCTAACGGATGACGCAGCAGTCTATGTGGTGTATGCTGCCACTGAGCCTCTGTGTGTGTTTGCACTTTCCACTCTAAATTTAGTTTTAAGGGCTTAGTGGCTCCCTGCAGGTGATACCATATGGATGTGCGTGTGTGTGTGTGTGTGTGTGTGTGTGTGTGTGTGTGCACTGTCTCCTAATTCTCTGCATCCAAATACTACATACTGAACTGATTTGGTTTGAGGAACAGTGCATATTTTTATAAATGAACAGAGTATCATCTAATTAATAGTACTATAGTGATTAACAGAAATACACGGGTAGGCCAGTACAGCAATTATTATAGTAGAATAAAAATAAGTAGTGTGTACAGTTTGCATAGTAACAAGAAGCAAATAGTAATGTAGCAACACATGTAGTATTGATTGACAGAGATAGTATTTGCAAGTTAGAAACATATAATGTTTGTAGTGTTATAGTAATAAGCTAGTACTATTGTAATAAATGGTATAGTCATACGCAACCTTCAGTATAGTATAGTAGAGTACAGTGCAGTATAGCATAGCATACTTCAGTATAGTAGAGCACAGTGGGGCACAGTATAGTATAGTACAGTACAGTGCAGTGAAGTGCAGTATAGTATAGTATAGTGCAGTGCAGTACAGTGCAGTATGTCATGATATTACATAGTATGGCATAGCAAGGTATGGCATAGCACATAGTACAGTATAGTGTAGCAAAGCATACCGTGGTATAATATAATATTATATAGTAATGAAATGGCCATGTGTACCATACAGTGTATCATGTAGCTAATATCCATGTACTAGCTTATAGTATATTAACAAATATCTTATAGTATAATAATGTGACAAATACATTGAGCATAGAGTAGTAGTACTATGATGTAATAACAGGAGTGTAGTGAAAATAGTATACTAACAAGCAGCTAGTAGTGGTGCTATAGTAACAAGCAGTAGAGTAAGTAGCACTTGGTAGTATAGTTAGAAGTAATCCAATAGTATATTAACACATAGCTTAGGAGTATAGTATTAAGCCTAGGGGCTAGTAGAAATAACAAGTAACTTCGAGTAATTTACTCACATTTGCAGTTATAAGAAGTACGTAATAGTTGTACTATATAGTGTGACAGCATTTTACTACAGAGTTATTGTTATAGCATTGTTATAGTATAGTAAGGAGCAACTTGTAGTAGTTTGGTATCTAGTAGCTAAAACTATTTAAATAGTATTGATATTGGTTTGTATCTGTTGTAAATGTGAAATATCAGTATCAGTTTGTAATAGATACATGTACAAATATGGCAGTACTGTTTGCATAGATAGATTCATACAATAATGTGATCAGATAATGCTTTTACTTATATTTATATCAGGTTTTCACCATATCACTCATCCAAAACTGACTGTTACTCCTTAACTATTTTAGCTAAAAATATCTGGGTGCAGATGCTGTTTATCAGAAGGTGCGATCGCAGCGGAGTCACGTGTTTAATTTGTTTGTGAACAGATTTCTGTCACTCTTTTGTGTATGGGAGAAGGAGGTTGTGTGATATCAATTTACAGCACTTTGCCTGACAATGTTAACGCTTTTCTAGAAGCTAAAGGCAACCAGAGATGATTCTGTAAACATGGAAAAAAATTCGTAAGGCTTTTCTTTTCATAAAAAAGCATTAAAATGGTGTTTTGTTATGATAAACTTCCAGTTAACAGGATAACAGGGATTAGCTTGTCTCACAGACATTCCACAACATTAATGTAACAATAAATGGATAAAAGGTTTGACCTTGAATAACTAAAATAGTACTCTAGCTTGGTATTGTTGTTATCTCAAACTATCCCGTCTTCTCAAACGTGTGTCATGGTACAGCATGTAATTTACAGTGAGGCATAATTATTATTTACTCTGTGTGTCTGCTATGGAACATTCATACTTGACCGACAGTCAAGTCTAAAAACCTGAGAAAACAACCGAGGACCTTTTTTACTTCATCAGTCAGCAAATATATAATCTGACTCTTGTAGAAGAATCTAACCTCACATTTGAATTAATAACTCATGAGATCATTATTACCGTGTTGATAGTTCTTTCTAGATCAGTAACCATTCCTTGTAAACATTTAAGAACATCATAAAGTTCTAATAATGTGCTATACATAATGATAATTTATAATATTTTTATATTTTTACACTGTCAGATTCTCAAATCTGAAGGGTTTGATTGTTTTCTATAACAGCAGCTCAGACAGTAGTTCTGACAGTAACATAAACGGTAGGTTTATTTTAATGTACTCATTCTAACAGGTTATTGTTTCTATAGTAACAGCTTATTCTCAGGATCTTGGCAGACACTCCACATTATGAAGACTAATAATTCAGTAAGTTCCTTCCCCCTGGAAATAATCTTTGTCCTTTATGGCTTCTTGGTAACGTGATGAACTTCCCTGTTTTATTAACTTCAAGAGAAAGAAAAAAAGAGATACTGGTAAGGTATAGACTGTTTATAGCTATTATAATATACGTAAGAGCAGGAGCTAACTTTGTTGGCCAATTGCAGTGGTATAAGAGGATACAACACCTGAGGAGGTGCTGTTATAGGACAATAATCAACTTCTGGGTGGTAACTGTTTATTGGATTAGTATAATATAACAGCATAGCACATTATGTTTTATTCTGTACTTATGAGTTTATAAATTAAAAATAATTATTAGCACAGTTATAATGAATTATAAATACAGGCTGGGTAGAAAGTATCGCCGAATATAATTCCTAAAACTGAAACAAATCTGTTTCTTTTTTGTGTCTTGTTGGTAAAAAATAATGATCTGGCTGTTTATATTCTATATCCTTTAAAATCACAGATGTTTTTCAAACCATTTGTACATAATGTCAGTTCTCAGGGACTCGGTTCTCAGTGTAAAACTGTCAAGAGGTTTTATTGCTGTTTAAATATATGTATGAAACTAGATCTTTCCTGCATGTGAATATGTGCCTAAGATGCTTTACCCTTTTTTTCCACCTTGCTGATCTTACTCAGTGTTTCGACTTTGGTGCCCATCTGTCTCATTCTGTGAGCAAGTACAGATAAAGTCAAGGTCAGGTATGAATAAATACACTGTTCACATGCTTTGTGTGAGTCTCTCTGTGAATTAAGAAACAGCCCCCAACCCTGAACAATGCTTCACTGTTTATTTAAATTAGTATTTTTTACATCTGAATTTAACAGTTGGCGAGCCAGCCAGGAGTCGATAAATACAAGGCACAAATTAAGGACATTTTGAAACTGCAACTTATTTCATTCCATAGCTTCATATAACCTCGCTGTATAAATCTCCTGTGCTAGATATAAACAAACAAGTGTTTTTTCTCTGTAAAGCCCTCAGTAGTACACTCAGACCTGTGGAGGCAGGTGCGGCTCTGCATGGCTGCTTGGCACTGAGTGGAGGATTTAGAAGGTTGGAAAATTCTCACTGTGGTATGTGAGAGATAAGAAGTAACGTTAATCTCCAGACCTGAGGATATACAGGCCTGTCAAGGAGTGAGTGTGTTTGTGTGTGTGTGTGTGTGTGTGTGTGTGTGTGTGTGAGAGCGAGAGAGAGAGAATCTGTAGAATTTTGTGAGAACTGTAATGAATCTCATTGGTCCGCATAAAGAAAGATGTGTGTGTGTGTGTGTGTGTTTGTGTGTGCATGTAAGCGATAAAGAAATATATAAAGAAAACATGTATGTGGACACAGGTTATTGTTTTTATACCTTGTGAGAAGTCTAATCTATAATCAGTGACCTAATGGGGATGCTAATTACTGAAATTTTGAGTGTATATTAAATTGTTTTTATCCCTTTGTGAGGACCATATAGAATGGCTAATAACTATGACTTTGTGGGGACCTTTGATTGGTTCCAAGATAAAAAAGACAAAATGTCTAATAGAAACTGATTACTAAAATGTTGAATGCATGTTTAAGTGGTTTATCTCTTTGCAAGGACTGTAGTGAATGGTCTTAGTAATCAACAATATTATGACCTTGTGGGGACCTTTGATTGGTCCTCATAAAAAATAGTATGAGTGCATGAGTATGAAAAAAAATAGTATGAGTGTAAGAGGAGTGTGTGTGTGTGTGTGTTTTGTCAAGGCCAGTGGATTATCAGTAAAGCGCAGACTGATAATCTGATGAAGTGAAGCTGACATTTAGAGTCTTGCTCTCTGCGGGCGTGGCCGAGAAAGCAGCAGATTTTCCTGCCCACTACACACACACACACACACACACACACACACACACACACACACACACACAAACAAAAACACAACACAGTGTGAGAGGAAGAAACAGGAGAGGCTATGAAGACAAACAGTAGGGGAAAACAGTCGCCGCATGATGTATGCCTGGGAGACTGTTGTGAGACAGGAGACAATAAAAGCGAGACAGACAAGACTGAAATAAATGTCTGAGCCACTACTCAACTATCAAATGTCTCTCTTTTAATATTGGTGTGTTTACATCTATTTATTTGATACTATGTAATAAGTAGGCCTAATTAGTATCTACCGATTTAATATTAATCATCTTGGTTTCAAATGCATCTTTAAAATTAAACTCTTTATTTCACCCAGTTCCACTAAAGCTTGGAATTCCTACTTGGAATACGGGATTGCATACGGAATAACCATACGAAAACTGAACGGATCAGTCAAAAGAATTTAAAATATAGATAATTTGACAAAATATCTTCAATTTCATGTTACAATTTAAGATCTATAGCCAAGCCTTCATGCCATTGAAAATGGCAACTCGCTACTTGGTACGGAGGATTGTGGGAAGCGTGAGCTGGCCCCTTTAAGACATGAACAATTCCATACATAAATATAAGCAGGTGTGCAAAGCTGCATTGGAAATAGTGCCCATCTATTTGGCTTTGTTGCAGTGGGAATGAAAATGTTTGTCTGAGTTCTCTGTGCCAGTTTTAGGTTGACTCTGAATCAAATGAAATGAAGCAAAAAAAAAAACAAAACATTTACTGGCCATTTTAAAGTTCATGCACTTGGAATGAAAAGATGAAACGTGGGCACACGTGCTTGTGTGCAATCGTGCATGGAGCTTAACACAGCGTACAGCTCTCACATCTTCACGCTATACTTTATTCCTAAATACTTGTCATAGCTAATCCCTGTCTCTGCCTCTCCGAGCTCTCACTCATATCTGCGCCACATCCTCTGGCCCTCGCTCCGTCTCCCAGACTGATGCAGTGGAGCGCTGATGATCACGGCCTCGTGCAGAATGGTGTAGGGCCACACAGTGAGTCTGAGCGCGTTAGACTGCAGGAGAAGGTGGTGTTGTAGTGTCGACTGCAGGGACAGTAAACCATGGCTGGTGGGGTTGTTGCTTTGTTTTGTTCTGATCTCTCTGGCAGTCAGAACTAACCCATGTCCCATAAGCCTCTGAACAATAGCATGCCTTAATCTCATCTCTCAAAAGCAGGATTTCAGATCAAAAGGGACACACACTATGCTCCAAAATCTTGACACACTGCATCCTTTTTATTCAGGAATATATTAATTAGAACGAATCCATTTTCATTGGCGTGGTTTTTCGGTTTCCGCTGCTGTGTTATAAAACACAGTGTTAATAATCACTTTTTATCCTGCAGCGCTGCTGAATTCTGGCTGCTGATTGGTCAGGAGGTGTTGATTAATTTTCTGCAAATGCAGCTCTGGCAGTAGTGCAGCTCGAAATAACAGGTTTTTTTTTTTTCTTTTTATCAATGCACTTTTTTAATATGTCAGCGTTTCTATAGTAACAGCTCGTGCACAGAGACTTGTACAGTGAACGCTCCACATAAATGGAATAAAAACGTGTGTAATTGATTTCTGTGGAAAATTGATTTCATTTATGGAAGGAGTGTTCGGTGTCAGTACAGCTGTAAGGTTTTAAGCTGTGGTTTTGTTCTCTGATTAAGAGAGAAAAAAGCTAGGAAAAGTGAGAACAGGAACTAACTTGTTTCATGGAAGTGTTAAATGTAACTATAACTGGATAAAAAGTACGATGTGTTATTCTTTAATTAATACAATATTGTAATTCTTGGTAATGATTGCCGTGGTGTAAGAGCGATAAGGAAGTACGGTTACAGGAAAAGAATCCTCCATACAGCGCCACGATGTTGATTATTTTACTATAACAGCACTACACACTGATTATTCCTCATTTACATGTTAATCAATCTTCTACAAAAATGGCGGGGCCTTAATGGTCATTACCATAATGGTTATTAATGAATTTAAACGATTAATATATTTAATATCGATAAAATATGTATCATTACATTCTATTAGCACAAAACAGAGGATAATGGAAATGTAACGACTCTATCGAGATCCTGTGTGAACATTTCTAGTAAATGTATTAGAATAATGACCTGCTGGTGATATAATGTAAAGCCATAACTCACACACACTCGGGAGGTGAGAGGAGCGGGAGACGCCTCGTGTTCCTCTCTAATTATAAACTCATCTAGCTGACTGGCTGAACTCTTAATGGAAAAATATTTAGCTCCAGCGGTGCGTGGGAGAGCGGCCAGCTGCTCACAACTCGCTTTGGCTTTCTACAGAGGAGGAAGCTGAGGTTCGGCTCGGCTTAAACCCCTCGGCTCAGCTGAACCACCCGACTGTGTGTGCGTGTGTGTGTGTGTGTGTGTGTGTGTGTGCACATCAGAGACATCCAACAGATGCAACTACTCTCCAAATAATAATAATAATAATAATGAGAAGAAGAAGAAGAGGAAGAAGCCGATTCTGAAGGTTGTGTTACAGCTATACTTTGATATAAATGATCAAATCAATTTAAAAAATTGGTATGTGTGCTGTAAAAAACCAGGGGAAACAAGACTGTATCACTTCTCGTCATCAAAATGTCTATTATTTTGAATCCTTTTACACCATAAAAACATCTTGAACGTCTCCTTGGTGACACAACTCTCAAAATCTGTAACAAACGAAATATTTTTTTTTAAAAAGTATAGGTGCGAATGAGATACCTAGTAAAACTAAAATTCTTTCTTCTTCTGATTTTCCACTCGTGCTTGTTTAAGGGTTAAATCTAAATGGTTTATTTCTAGAGATTATATTTGACCTCTTAGCTAAATATTAGCATCTACGCGCAGCACACTGTTCCAAACAGCGACAAGTGCTTGCTTTGCTAGCTCGGCTTTTTAAGGAGGTTTATCGTAGCGAGAGTCGGGACTTCCCCATTCTGATTTTAATAACGTACCAGATTTTGACAGGAGCTGCACACGGACCTACAACAACCAACAACCTTCACACGTTTTCCCAACTGACTGTAAGTGAGCCAGTGGAAGCCCCGCCTCCTTTCATTTCCTGTTGGTAATCTGAAGCGTATACTGGTTAACTAAAGCAGATGAGAGGCAGCGTTTTCCCTTTCCCATGCCTGGGTTTCTTACTTAGTCAGTTAAATAATGGCGGACTAAATTATTCTAAACTACAGTCATCGTCCTTTAGCACATCACTTTATGAGCTTTTTCTTAAACATTTTGACAACATTTCCAACAATATATATATATTCACTGAAAATGGTAGTAAATAGGCAAAACCCAACTAAGAGTTCCATTTCCACAACATGTATAAGATTATTGACCCAATCTTTTTTCATTTTTTGTTCTATTCTGCTGGTGGATCGTTTTGCTTATTTCATGCCTTTATTTCTAGAAAGAAGCAAAATAATCTGCTGAAAGAGTGAAGCTTTGAAAGCTTGAAATGAGTCAATATGTGTAGAAACAGGCTCACTGCTTTTATACTTGCTGTATTAAATATTTAAGGAGCTTTTTTTATTCAACATATCTTCTCTTGCTATGATATTTTTCAGTGTAAATAAATAAAACCTTTGCAACATGTCTGCTATTTCTATAGATTTAATATTCTCTTGTGTCAATTCCTAGACATGTTTAAATCATTTTTTCTATGTAAACAGTAAGTTCAGGATAACTTCAAATAATTACAGCTGCTTTAGTATTCATTTATTACATTGGATGCAGTTTAAATTCATTTATATTAATCTACATGATTAGACTTTAGGGAGTGTTTTCAGGAGAAAGACACATACTAAAGGTACAAACAATGTCCTAAAATGCGGAATACAGACTCGCAAACAGACTTTGTATTAGACTGAACGTATCGAACGTGACACTGATGTGTTGCGACAGCCGTCAGAAACGTGATAAAGTGTGAATGATGGAGTCGAGGAAGAACGTCTTCAGAGAGAAACTGTTGATTTTCCGTCTGAATGCAGATGAATGCTTTATTATTTTCACTCCTCCGTCGAAATGAGACCTTGTATGGACATTCAGTCATCCTCACTTTGAATCAGATTAGATGTAAAACTGGAGGAGAAGGTCACAGAGAGAGGGAGGATGAGAGAGGGAGAGAGGGGGGAGAGAGAGAGAGTGAGAGGGAGGGAGGATGAAAAAGAGGGAGA
>JAQQZU010000033.1:28541789-28553174 GCA_030068025.1 Parauchenoglanis punctatus
AGAGAGGGAGAGAGAGAGGGAGGGAGAGAGGGAGAGGAAGAGGGAGAGAGAGAGAGAGAGAGAGGGAGAGAGAGAGGGAGGGAGAGAGGGAGAGGAAGAGGGAGAGAGAGAGAGAGAGAAAGGGAGGGAGAGAGAGAGAGGGAGAGAGAGAGGAAGAGAGAGAGCGAGAGAGAGAGAGAGTTAAATAAAGACAGGTACAGACAGATTGACAGAATGGATGAACATAAGTGAGAAATGAATAGAGAAACTAATTCAAAGAGAGATGGATGGAGAAATGGGAAGAGAGAAGAGAAAGAATGATGCATATAGAGAGAATGGGCAGAAGCATAAAGATGAACAGAATGAGATGGATAGAAGAGAAACAGAGAGAGGCCTCAGGAAGAAAAAACGGATGAGGAGATGGACAGAGAGGGGGGGCGGTGAGATGAGCACAGAGGAATTAGTTCAGCTTGAAGCAGTAATGGATGAACAGATGACAGTAGAGATGGATAGATGTGTGTGTCTGTGTGTGTGTGTGTGTGTGTGTGTGTGTGTGTGTGTGTGTGTGTGTTTATTCCCTCCTGTGGCCCTCAGTGTGAAAGTGCGCCTACCAGCACACAGACACAGAGTAAGCTCCAACGCCCCCTGCTGGACACACACACACACACACACACACACACACACACACACACACACACACACACACACACAAAATAAACCAACACAATCTAAATCAGGCTTCTCAGATTAGCACTAATAATAATAATCTATAAACCCATCCATTCTCTGTCTGCACATCCATCCACTCTTTCAGCTCCTCTGTCCATCCATGTGTCCATCGAATCATCTACCATTTTATTCCCTTTGTTCACCCATCCATCTATTCTTTTATTCTATCCTTCCATCCATCCATCCATCCATCCACATATAAACAGAGATAGACATGTTCAGGTTAATGATAAAATATCAAATCATCTCCCTTCACCGCCATGTGCTTGTCGCTTGGGAGCTCATGCCGTGTTTCCACGGTGATTTGTCATCTCATACACATGGCACTGATGCATCGAACAAGTGGCTGTGATTGGCCGAAACTGGACGGCTATTTTTAGACAAGAAGCAGGTAGATATGGATGAAAGGAGCAGTGAGCATGCGTGCTGAAGAGGTTGAACTCTGTGTGTGTGTGTGTGTGTGTGTGTGTGTGTGTGTGTGTGCTTTAGCATCAAGTTTGGTGTTTACAGTTCATCCATTTAGTGTTCATGAAACAAGTTAGTTCCTGTTCTCTTACGTTATAGCAGCTATAAACACACGTTCCTTCACCAGCCTCTCCTTTCTCTCTCTCAAAGACAAAAAGGCTGAAGAGGCCAGAAAAAGGTTACAGCTTTACTTCTGACTGTAACAAAGCACTGGCACTGGAGACTCCTTCCACGCATGTTAAATAAACATCTCCGGCTAGCTAACATTAGCTGACATGACAAGCTAATCAGCTGTTATCTCTTTCTCTCTGTCCCTCAGCGGTGATCCTTCCTGACGGCGCTCCAGAGAAGCTGGGTGTAGGTGACGAGGCTGGCAGTGAAGAGGATCTCTACGAGGAGCTACGCAGTTCAGGACATCGCTTCCCTCATCCAGGAGGAGCAGGAGAGCAGCTGGCCATAAACGAGGTGAGAGAGTTTTCCACACCCCAGGATAGCTCTACTGATATTTCTACTAATCTGGGGATTGTAGAGTTAATATAAAAAAAATCCCCTCTGGTTTAGACCACACCCACTTTGGGTTAAAATCCTAATAGAGGTACACGAGAATAAACAGGTACAGGTAGCGGCATTGCATTTCATTCCTTATGTAGAACATCAAGAGCTAAGTAATCAACAGGTAAAACATGTCTCGTCAAATTGTCTTCCAGTCTTATATGGCATTTGATGCAGAAAAGGACTGTATGGCGCTGGTGTAATTTAAAGACAGTGTGATACCTCGGCATACCAGCTTCATTCCCTCAGATAACAGACGGAGCAAGTGTGGCTGCCAGCTCAATGCACTCCCCAAAGCTATGCTGTGAACAGTGTGTGTGCCGCAGTGATGCAGAACTGCCAGTTAATGTTGGCCAGAGGCATCTCCTGCTTTTTGTTGTGTGAATGAGGAGACCAGCTGGTGAAAGAATAATTAAAAGAGCCTTGAATACAGATCAACATTCACCAGCTGAAGAGAAGGTTCTGTTTCTCACATGACATTATGTCATTTAGCAGACACCCTTACCCAGAACGACTTACACATATCTCATTTATACAATTGAGGGTTAAGAGCCTTGCTTAAGGGCCCAGCTTAGCAGTGCTGGGATTTGAACTCACAACCTTCCAATTGTCAGTCCACCATCTTAACCACTGAGCTACCACTGCCGCTTGTACCGTGGGGCCATGGTGTGTTGGCTGTAGACCTGTTGATTAGCTGAAAATACAGGAATGTGTGTAAAAGGCTCTTGTATTTTGAAGAATGGTCTGGATAGGTATGTACTTGTATTAAATATGATGATGATGATGATGATGATGGTTGCTTTGGGAGAATCTCATTAGCTGTCTTCTCTCTTGGGTGCTGAATCCCAGGAACTTAACCATAGAAGCTTAAACCCTGGAACTTAAGTGAACAAACATAAACAATAAGTGAAAAAAAAAAGTTAGCAAACATTTTGTGTAGCATTTATTTCCCTGTTTTGTTTATTGGTCCAAATCTCCAGAACACATACCGCTTCAGCAGGGCTACAGCTCTGTCCTTTGGCTCAGTTTGTGTTCTGATTTCTTGTTCGTATTGTGCCTAATGTATCCCATCATCTTTCATTTGGCATCACGTGGCTCTGGGGATTGAGTTCCTGGTATAAGGAACGCTCTGGGCAGTCATGGCTCAGTGGTAAAGGTTAACTGGGGGTGCAGGTGCACTAAGCAGCACCATGTTGCCACTAGTGGTGATTTGCTGCAAGGATTTTAGAAATTTATTTTGGTTTGTTTGTTCATCAAGTATACAGTACCTACTTAAAAATATTTTTGAAAAAATAAACTCCAGCACGATGCTGTGGTGCAGCAGGTAGCATCGCTGTTTCACAGCTCCGAAGTTTGAACCAGAGCTTGGGGTACTGAGGTTAATGTTTTTCCCAGGTGCTAGCCAGTCAGTCAGTCACCTCTGTCCCTTCATTAGCTAACATGCTCGTTTTATAGGTAGGCGTTTTCCAGGGATTGTTTCATAAATACACTGAATTTTGCACACCATTAGTTCTGGTAAGCAAAACATCTGGTCTTCTCTTCATCCCTTGGATGATACTGACTCCATTTCTGCATTCTCACAAAGAAAGGAACCCAGGCAACGTTTTCTTGGTTCATTAATAATGGTGTAGGTGTTAGTGTGCCATCCGGGTCACGGCACCAAGACATTCTGCAACTATGAGTCAGAAGACTGGCTTGAAAACCAGATGCTAAATGTGTACTTGTGCACTCGGAGTACCTACAGATCAGCTTTTCTCCAACATTTGTATATCTTTGGAATGTCTACACAAGTGTACCAGTCTAACTAAACAGTAGGAAGTCCTAGCTTATGTAGATCCAGAGATAAGGAGAGAAGGGAAGAGGGATTGATAAGACTCCTTTGAACCAGAGAGGATTATCACTTCTGACCTTAGTATGTTTTGTCAAAGCCCCAACTGTATCGTGAAGAAATACAGCATAAGCATGCATGCACATAACATAAAACTTTAGCAAATGCTCAAAGAATCAGAAGCAACGAATGAAAAGCAAATAATCAGTTTCCTAAAGGCTCTCCAGTTTCCTCCCACCTCTTAAAACACACAGTAGATTGAATAGTGTAAATGTGTTTGTGTGTGTGTGTGTGTGAGAGAGAGAGAGAGAGAGAGAGAGAGAGAGCGAGAGATGCCCTGAAATAGACAGGCACCCCATCCATTGTGTTATATAACCTGTGAGCTGTGATGTGAGTCGTTATTTGAAGAGGATGGATGAGGATTTATTCGGTCTGATTTCCTGTAAATGTGCTTGCTGAAGTGGAAAACACCTGAGCCTCCAAACATGGGGCCAAGAACACCACATTCGTGTTTTATAGCTACTCTGTTATTTGCATATTTTTATTGAACACCTCTGACAGATTGCATATGAAATTTAGTGCTGCAAGAGAAAGAGAGAGAGAGAGAGAGAGAGAGAGAGAGAGAGAGAGAGATGATCTGTCTAATAAGCAGTCAGCTCCATATTCTTGGCTCCCCCTCCTCCTCCGCCCTTCTCCATGGTTGCTAAGAGCTGCCTCAACCATTCTGGTTTCCAGGATACGGTGGAGAACCGGGTTCTCTGATTGGTCATTCACAGTGGGAAGGGGAGAGAAAGGGGAAAAAAGCTGTGTGAGAAGAGAGCGATGCTGCGAATGTGATGGATGAACGTTCCAGCGTAGCTCCGAGCAGAGTCAAGCTTGTGTGTTTACTTACAGGAGAAAACACAGCCATGGAGGAGAACCGCCACCACCCCGTCGTGTGTGTGTAAGTGCCAGAGAGAGAGAGAGATGCAGGGAGAGGCCTGAGCTATAAAACATGAACAGCGCAATCGATGAGATCGTACTGGTGAGATTTGGATTCTCCTGACATCTCGGCTGGAAGAGAAAAAAGAAAAAAGGAAGAGAAGAGGCGAGGATCTGAGGACCGGGGTTTAGCTAGAGAGTGGGGGTGCGCATGGCTCGTAGCTGGGTGAGGAGCGTGAGGCCGAGGCCCGGCCTCCTCCACAAACTCCTCCGCTGCAACATGGAGCCCGAGACGCAGCGTGTGGTCGTCTTTATGATCATGATGTTCCTCGTGATTGTCAATGTGGTGCTTGTGTTCCTGCTCGCCTTCCAGTAACGAGAGATTTTCAGAGAACGAGAGAGCAGTGAGGGAGGGGGACGTGGGACAGGGCTTTTCTGATGGGCTTCTGGTATGATTGCAGCATAGAAACCCAGGTAAAGCAAGACGATTTCTTACAATATGCTCCTGTATTTATTTATTTATTTATTCATTTTTTCATTTATGCATGTCACAGTTTAATGTGTAAACATCTATGGAACTGCACAGAGCTCTTTATTTTTTATATTAGAATAAAATTTCATGGCTGAATCCATTCTTTCTGATTTTTATACCCCATGATATTGGCTAAACCAATAATCGCGATTATTTTGCTCGATATTCACCAGAAACTGCTTCACTTTATGACAGTACAAATCTTGTAGGTTTAGAATAAGAAAATGATTTTTGCTCTCATACCTTTTAAAATAAAAGCGGTACTCGTTCCGATCAAATAAACTGTGTAAATGTTAAATATATGGGACTCGAAAGAATGATCAATAAATTAATCAATAAATTATGCACAACGTGATGTATGAATGTAGCTACTTCATAGCGTAGCTGCAAATTTGATTAATTGTTAATGTTCAATTAACTGAGCAATTCAATTGTTGTCATCGTTATTACGATATGATAAAGCGTCCGTTCTTTGCTTCAGAATCGGAATATCTTATTCGTCATACACGAGTGTGCAGGGAATTTGCTTTGGGTTTGGAGGATTTCAGTTGAAACTGTATATGATGATCTCTTGGTGCTGCTTTTTTGTTGTTGTTATTGGGTTTTTTGTTTTGTCTTGTTTAAATTAGAACTTGGCAGCTGCTATATGGACATAAGAACATTTATAAAGCTTTTTTGCTTTTGATATCCAGCAGAAATACACTTTCATCCTACATTAATATAAATATAAATTGCAGCTAATTTTTAGAAAGTTTTCTGGGCGAGTTTTCTACGTAGGCTACAGAGAGCTATGACTGATTATAATACAGTTGTGTCACATTTATTAAAAAGACATGCAGAATGGACGTTGGATAGTTTAACAGAGTCCTGAAGGTGCCCTGTGTGATTGCTGGCTCAGTAAACGCAGCACGGCTGAGCTCTTCGCTAGTCTCGGCATGGCTGATGGCAGCTAGCTTGGATTCTATGCTAGGCCTGGTTTAGAGTAGCAGAATGCTGATCAATCTTCAGCTCGTCTGTCTTTAACAATCAGCACTTATGGACCATGGTGATCAAGTCTAATCAGCTAAAAGTTATAAAGTTCACATCAGAAATGACCTCATGATGATGATGTAATGATTATTGACTAATTCAGCAACATTCCGTAATGTTGATTTTTTTTTTAGTACTCACGTGTTGATAAATGTGTCACGTGTCAATCGGCTGTAAGTGAATAATAAAGCATGTGTTGGATGGCTTATATTTAACCACCCCCACAAAAGTCTAAAATAAAAGGCAAAGCCAGAAAATGACAAGTAAACCGTGAGAAAGCGTCTCGTTTGCATGGCGTGCGCTAAATCTTCCGGTGATGCAGCTCAGCCACTGCAGTGCGCCAGCTACCACGGACTCACACTAACTCCTCCTCCTTTTACAGGGTGCCATTTCTTTTTTCCCGAATTGAACAGCTAGTTTTGTCATAAATTATAGATTAATGATGAAAATAAATAAAGTTGACAGTGTAATCTGTATATAAAACAACATTACACGGTTTGAATCCGAGTCGAGGGTCACTCAGGAGCAGGACGTAGATCTCAACTTCTTCTTAATAACAGGATTTGTAGATATGAATTACACAAGTCAATGTTCTTATGAAGAAATTACAATAAGGCCTGGTAAATATAAATGTTTGATAACTATGCCTGGTAAGTTGTGAGTTACCAGAAAGTTCACAGCCAGGATTCCCAGAAAGCCATGTTTTTATCAGACGCTAGTGATGGGAACGAAGATTATTACCACCTCCATCTTAACTTCTTCCGTCTTTAAGCTTCGACTGCTCAGCTCCAAGCTCAGATTACATTCTACCTCCTTTGATAAAAGCATCTGGCAAATGAATAAATATGATTTGTGCAAAATTAAATTTGATGTATAGTGTTTGCAATATGAATGATCTGTGAATGGGGTTCTTTTAAAAGTCCATCCACTTATGTGGCTTTGCCTGTGCTATAGATTTACACACCGTATTAAATTGCCTCCATATTTCTGTAGCCGGATGCTCTGAATGCCTCATCACAGCTAATTTATCTTTTCTTTCTCTCTGTGTGTCGGGACAAAGCTAAGCTTGGTAAACTAAGGATTTGTGAAGCTCAGCTGGTTTCTGGTCTCAACACTCAGACAAAGCCCATGAGTGGCTTTATAATGCTGTGGCAATCTGAACTGGGCAGTTGATAATACATGATAAACGTCTTGTTTTATTGAATAAAAGCTGGAAGAAAAATGAACTATAAAACTTTTTAATAAGTAAAGATGAACACTAGTGCATGCGGCATTAGATCTGGAGTAAAGGTATTGGCAGTTCAGTGCTTAGCTGCAATTATATGGATGCTTCAACCTTAAGAGACCTAAACTGTGGTGTTGCATTTTTCATTTCCTCCTTGATACCAATTTACTCATCTGCCAGGCTAGGTATACTTGGGACTGGAATTCACAAGCTTCCGGTCACTTCACCACTGAGCCAGCCCTGCTCCACCTCATCATTAGACAAATTAAGAAATTTGTTTCCAACAGGAAGTAGTTTGAGGAAACCATTCATTAAACCCAATGTGATTTTGTTCGACTGCACTTTTCCACTTAATTCCTTGGTTAAAGTTCTTCTCACGAACAGATTATGAGAAGAAACTATTAGCTAGAAACTATTCTGCAGGGTTTCAATCGTGGACTACACTTACTGTGACGTTTGTGTACAAGATTGTGGCATGGTGGCTACTCCTCCATGAGGTGCAGTTCCAACATAAAGGGTGGGAACGCTGTAGTGTGGCTGTAGGACTTGAGTCCAAGACGGTCTCAACACACTTTCTTATCGACTTTCTTGATTTGTTTTGGATTTATTGGCATTTTACTTGGACTTGTCTCAGTCCTGGGCATTGGTCTTGCTAAGTAAGGTTTGGTCTTGACTGAGAGTTTGTAAAAATAATGTTTGTATAGACTTTTCTTTTTGTATTTCACATGGTTTCACAATTCCCTCTTCTAGGAAATAGCTGAATCATTGGAACAATACCCTAATTGAGCCAGCTATCTGAGGTAAAGGCTTGGCCTTGAAAAGGATTTTATGGTTTTCAGTCTTGACTTGGCCTTGACTGTCTGGACTTGATCTCAACTAGTCCTGTGCTAGAACTGTTCATGAAAGGAAACTGCATCATAAAATTGAGAAATTTGCTAACGTTCCTGGTCATCCCTCAGAGGGCTTAGCTTAGAAACTTTAGTTGGGCTAATAATATGTTGGAAAGGTCCTTACCGTGACAGCAGGAATTCATCAGGATTTGGTGCATGTGATAGCGTATTGCTGCTATGAGAGTAGTTTAAATTCTAAATATGTAGGAGTACACATGAATTTATGTGATGTTGGTTTGTATTTTCCCCACATCATATTGGCAGAAACTGAAGATTTGCAACTGAAAGTCACAGACAGGCAGAATTATGCAGGCATGTTGCCTAGCAACAAACCACCCTCTTTAATGATGGATTGATGAGAGAGAGAGAGAGAGATGGCATAAAATATTCCATCGTTCTATTTCTATCTTGCTTCCTTCACTCTACAGTGGATTTAGCATGGCCACTGTGCAACCAATATAAACATGTCCTGTCATAGCAAACTAATTCCAATAATTTTGGTCCCCCAAATAGTAAATTAATAATCAACTTTGGGGGGTTAACAGTAACTCCACTTTTAGTTTCCTTTATCAGCATGGCATGGAGTGTTTTAGTCCTTACATAATATATTCGTAAGAAGAATCCAATCTAATTCACAGTAATGTGTACTAACACCAAGAATAAAAGCTTATCGATTGGATTCAGAGTCTATCAGAAATCTGAAAATGGAAAAGACACATTTTATCAGGGCTTTTGCAAGAATTGATGTCATAGGGTCAAAGCACAGGCTAACAAGTTACCAGGAGGTGAATGGAACAAGAGAACAAGAGTACCTTTAAACTACAGGTTTGCATATACAAGTCAGCAACAAAGGGGCATATATACTTATAAATGCTTGAAATTGTTTATATGGACCTATTTAAGCGAGTTTCTCTCTTGTGCTATGTGCAGCTGATCAGCGATGGCAGCGTGGTGTATGCCGAAGCATTATGGGATCATGTCACCATGGATGATCAGGAGCTTGGCTTCAAGGCTGGAGATGTCATCGAAGTAGTGGATGCCACAAACAAGGAGTGGTGGTGGGGACGCATACTGGACAGTGAAGGCTGGTTTCCAGCTAGCTTTGTCAGAGTGAGGACTTCGGCATTCATTTTCAGTTTACTACTCAACCCTTGTGTTCTGTTTAGATCAAAATTAAATTTTAACTAACAGTAGAACAACACAAAGTATGCTTTTTCAAACATGCTCCACTTGTTCATTTCTAATGCAGATTAAAGTGTAGATTATAGACATGATGCTCCTAAAAGTGTTAAAACATTAATGGAGCTGAAATGTGAGCTAATACTGAGTCCTGTGTTCACCTTTAAAACGAATAAGTCACAAATCAGAGGATTTCCTGAAAAGCCAAACTCTTCATTGTCTGAAAAGTATTGCTTGGCCCTGCTTGACCCTGCCTGTCCTCTCTCAGTTGCGTGTAAACCAGGATGAGCCGATGGAGGATTACCTGGCACAGCTGGAGGAAGCTCAGGAGGAGCAGAGCTCTGGCGTTGGGCTGCTCCTTGGACCTGGCCTGCCTTGCAAAGAGCAGATGAGGACCAACGTCATCAATGAGATCATGAGCACTGAGAGGGATTACATCAAACACCTGAAGGACATCTGTGAGGTTAGATTAATCAATGAGACCAGAAATTGTTCAGCAAGATGAGGAGAATCAAATTCACTGGTGCTTAGAAAGAAGGGTTCATTGGTAGTTAATGGCTTCCCCATAAGGGTTAGGCTTGAGTTTAAATCCCGTTCAAACCCTTATTGGATGGGATGGATGTGACTAGTGACTACCAGTGATTCTTGATTTTATTGATGCCCTGTCCTGTTTTTAGTTCTTGTAGCGTTCACATGAACTTTGCTGAACTCATTTGACCCCAATGATCCAACTTAATGACCTCTGTTTGACCCTCTGTGCTCTTTGTAGGGGTACATCAAACAGTGCCGGAAGCGCATGGACATGTTCACAGAAGAGCAGCTGTGCACCATCTTTGGAAACATTGAGGACATCTATCGGTTCCAGAAGAAGTTCCTGAAATGTTTAGAGAAGAGGTTCAATAAGGACGAGCCTCATCTCAGCGAAATTGGCTCCTGCTTTTTAGAGCATGTATGTTAATAAAAATTGATTCGTAAATTGATTCGATTAAATGAAATGCTTCCTGAAAATGTAGTTTGCTTTAATCCCAAGACGCTTACAGAGGTCATTTCATCATACTCAGTGCACTAATAATCTGATAACCATTATCAAACTAGACTTAGCAAGCTTATTTTGTGTCACCATATGCCAGTGGAACATTCAAGATTTTAATGACATCACAAAATCTGTTCATTTTTGCCACGTTTTTTTCTAGACCTATGTACTCTTTTCCCTCAATCTAGCATATTTCCTTTGATAAAATTAATCACCAATATTATCTTGCTTTTGATGTTATTTTGTCAGAACTATCTTACTTATCAACAATGATGGGATCTAATCTTTGAGGTCATTGATCAATGATGAAATTGACCAATGATGGCTTTGATGATGGCATCTTACCTTTGATATCCTCGGGCAATGGAATTTTGGCTTTGATGTTCTTGATCAGTGGAAGCATGTTACCTTTGATGTTTTTGATCTGTCATGGAATCTTACTTTTGACATCACTGATCACATGGATTCATGGGTTCATTTAATCCAATACAGTGGCAGACAGATGTTTACACATGGTAAACATGGACATGAATGCCATGACAATATTGGGCTTTCAATGATTTCTTTAAACTGCTCTTTTTTCTGGGGAAGAACGGTTGTTGAACATACATTTACATTTAATAGAAAAAAAAGGAATTTGTTTCAGAATTTATTTTGGGTTTTCTGAAATCAACACAGGTTCAAAATATACATACACTTGGATTATTAAAATGTCTTTTAACTTGCCAAGGCCGAGCCCTCTTAACTTCCTGTTAGTGATCATGACTGACTACAGCTGGGCAGCTGTGGTGGTGCAGCAACATTGCCAAGGTCTGGAAGACCCAAACTGTCCCCCTCAGCTGAGAGGAAATTGGTTGAAAGGCTGCCATCCAAGAAAGAAGCTCCTGCTCCAAAATCCACACCTTCAAGCTCGACTAAAGTTTGCAGTTTAAAGTTTGACAAAGAAAAAGCCTTCTGGAGGAAAGATTTATGGTCAGATGAGACAAAGATTGAGTTGTTTGGCCAGAGGAACAGAGGAACCCT
>JAQQZU010000033.1:28565799-28580514 GCA_030068025.1 Parauchenoglanis punctatus
TATATACACTTTGTTAAAAAGAAGATAAGGGATTAAAAGGATAAAAAATATTGTGCAGTACCTCTAAGAACATTAATTAAGTCATTCATTCATTTACTCTCATTTGTTTCATACATCCATACACACACACACACACACACACACACACACACACACACACACACATATGCAATGTTTATTTTTATAAACATTGGTAGAACTGCGAGCGCATAACTTGAGCCCCGGAAAGTTTATGTGGGTGAGCATCAGAGCCCAAGCTCAGGTTGGCTTTGCCTTTGCACTTTGGTTCCCCTCCATTCAACTGATCCATGCTGGATTGGCAACTTGGCACAGAAGCAGGATGACTCGAACCCTCGCCAGTCCCTGTCATGACCTTCGACCCCGGTGAACCAGCTCGCGAAGTCCCAGGATGCCAGCTGATCCAGTCCCTTATGGAAATCTCTCTCGAGCTTGGAAGTTTGAGCCGGTCTGTGTCTGAAAGCTCCGCCCCCTTCTCGGCACCACCCTGTTCACGCCAGTCATTAATGACTGCAAGTTCGCCAAAGTCCTGCTGCCCACCCACAGTGTGTCTACGACGGACTCTTTTCTCTTTCTTCCTGCTATTTTTCTGCCCTCCGATGCCAAACATGTCATCTGCAGACAAGCGGAAGTGGGACTTCAACCTCTCGGTGATACTCCTGCGCTTTGTTGGTTCTGTCTGGCTGTGGGAGGAGGAAGAGGCAGAGCTGAGGCTTCCCGCAGAACGGCCTTTTTTCACTGCTTCCAGAACGCGAGACAGACGGCCCGGTTCGCTTCGGCTCATCCTCTCACTCTCTCGGCTGGCTCCAACTTCTAATGACGAGTCGCTGTCTGTCTTCTGGTGCAAGGACCGCCTCTTGGACAATGTGTTGAATGCAATCAGCCTTTGTGAAGGCAGGATGTAGCGGTGTAAAGGTTTTGGAGCGTTTGGACACTCTGACTTTCCAGGGACAATCTTGGATGGGGTAACAGGAGTCATGGTGCCTCTGATAAAAACAGGAAACTCGGTCTCACTATCTGTCTCCATGTGTCGTCCCTCACTGATCAGCTCACTGCGCTCGTCATCGGCCTCATCTCCACCCCGACTCTGCAAGTCTGCACTGAGCACGCTTGACTCAGCCCCCGTCAGGAACGTCATGGACGAGGTGGTCGAGTAATCTGAAGTGATGGAGCTCACTTCTGCCGTGGCTGATCCTCCGACAGGACAGGATGGAGGTAGATCTGTGGCAGAGGGAGCTACAGTGTCCCAAATTCTCAACCGATTCCTGGGTCCGGACGTTCCTGGGCCCTCCGCCTGAGAAGGTGATTCAGATGTGGGGCTTTTGGAAGGAACTGGAGTTCGGAAGCGGAGACTGGGCAGTGTGGCGTATTTTTGGGATTCAGAGATCTTAGCAGATGGTTTCTTCAAGAAAAAGGAGTTCCTGTGCTCTTTGCGCCACCTGGGGTTTTTCTCAGATTCTATCCCATCAGGTGAGTCTCCTGCTATATCCTGCTCTTTTCGTTTCTGGTTCTGCAGCTTGCTCTCAAGAAAAACAGCATCCAGGTCATCATCAGAGCTGCTAGCATGCAGCTTCTCTTTGGGTTTCTTGCGTTTACGGTTAGCTGCAGCAAAGATGGAGGAGACCAGTTCGCGGCTGTACTGGTCCTTCCCAGACCCCCATGAACCCTGAGAAAGAGAGCGAGAGAGCGAGAGAGAGAGAAAGGAGGAGGGAGAGACAAATAAAACTGAAAAACTGATGATGGAGAACATATGAGAAAGCACCAACAGCATTGAGAGCAGCATTAAGAGCAGGAAGTCAAAGATCTAACCGCTGTGGCCATTGCAACACCACTCCACCTGCTCCTCTGAAATCAGCTCAAATAAAAGAAAGACAGAGTCAAAAGAGAAAAGAGTCTCAGTAAGAAGTGCCAGAGCTCATAAAGCACACCAGCAACACTAGCAGTGACACCATCGATTCACCATTATCTGTGTTTACATGCAGCACAACAATCTGTTAATAACCTGCCTGAGAACTCAATCAGAATAAAAACCTTCAGGTGAACACAGAGTCCAATCCGAATTGAAGTTCTCTCCAGTTAAAGGAGGCGGGTTAAAAATAATTCATTGTCATGTAAACCTTGTGATTAATTTCACTATTGGAATCAGTGCACGAGTTGTGCATATCTGCATTCTGCATCATGACGTGCTCATTGTGCAATAAAACGGTACTGTAAGAAACTAACACACTCGGCTTGAATTACTCACCAGAAATTCAACATGGATACAGAATATTCTGGAAAAAATTGGTGAAAATTTCGATAAAATTGATTTCTTGTGTTATTGTGGTTGGTAATGTTGGTAGATGAATAAAGGCATTACATATCTTCTTTACCAATGAATAATGTGTGCATTTGATGTTATTTTCAACAACAAGCATCGGGTTGGAAATGTTTTGCAACTCTCACAATGCGCTACGGTAACGGTGACACTCAGTCTGGCTCCATATATGCGCCTAATCCACGTCATGTGCACATTAACACAAATTGTGTGCAAAGTAACCAGTTTATTAGGAATCTGCAATTGGGATGAATTCACGTGGATTAGTGAAAATCTCTGCATGTAAACACAGCCACTGAAAGCTGGCTGCAGATATGTAAAGCACACTCATCAGCACTGACTTGTACCTCTGCATGTGGCATGGACGCATTGCTGTAAATATCTCAGGCTAGCAAGCATGAAGTCGTGACTTTAGCAAGCGTGATGAATGCAGAAAGCAAGTCTCAGTGGATTCTGATCCGTCTGTCAGAGCTGCTCGTGTTTAACTCGAGAGGGAATTTGTTTTTGTTTTTAACAAACTGTGTTCAAGAGAGAGTTCAAAATCAGACTCACACTCACCTTCGATTTGGCAGAATCACTAGTGGGTGAATCTGTGAATAAAGAAACAGCGAGAGTGTGTCAGGAAATAAAATCAACGAGTTCACTCAAACACAGAGACAATAATGAGGAAGGACAAGGAGCATGACACACTGTAAGGCGAGGTAACAGGAACGAGAGAGGGATATAATGGAGTGAGTGCATGCAGATGAATGGAGAATGTTGCATAACCAATAGTCTCGGGGTGGAGCTGGACCTGATCCAACTCCTCCCTTAACCCCTAACACATGAGCTGATAGAACAAACACATTTACAAATACCATAAGTAAGGAGTTTTCTCCACCCCCGGTTTGACTCCACCCAGGTAGGAGGAGCTAGATCAGGTCCAACTCCACCACCTGGACTTTCGGTTCTGCAGTGAGGGGTTCTTGAATGCATGAGTGTGTTACACTGAGGTCCATGTGCTCCAACAGGGGGCAAAACTTCCCCACTTTCACAACTAATGAACAAACCAATGAGTGAATGTAAAACGTTTCGTTCATGATTGAGCCTGGAAGCCATGATGAAAGCAGTAAAGGTCAGTTTCAATGAGTCATCATGGTACTGAGTGCTGTACGGATGAACGGAGACGTGACAAGGAGAGCCATGCGAGTGGGAGGTGGCAGTTCTGGTGTTTGAGGCAGCATAATAAAGAGAAAAGGAATGGAATTGGGGTAAGGGATAAAAAAACGTGTTGAAATTTGGCCACACCTTTCCGTACAAAGGAAACAGTAACAAATAAAACAAAAGAGGGAAAATAATACTACAAGTAATAGGGATAAAAATAAAACCCGACATCGAGTTTATCCTCTGATGCGCTAGTTCCTCGGGGTGTTCCTCAGAGTTCTCTACGTGGTCTGGACCTTCTCTGAAATGGTCTACACATTTCCTTTCGGTCAGAACATCCTCAGCTTTCACAGCTGTGTGGAACTTTATATAAGCACCGGGTCTAATCTTATT
Organism: Parauchenoglanis punctatus; assembly: GCA_030068025.1. Classification (NCBI taxonomy): domain Eukaryota; kingdom Metazoa; phylum Chordata; class Actinopteri; order Siluriformes; family Auchenoglanididae; genus Parauchenoglanis; species Parauchenoglanis punctatus. Next base: position 28,569,671 of record JAQQZU010000033.1, read on the forward strand.
TAAGGAGCTAAACATTTCAGGACTTACTGTTCTAGTACAATAACCAACAACAGGGGGGTGCAATGAAGTGGAGCTCCTGTTAACGTGTCAAAGTTGATTATTTTCCTATAACAGCACATCTTGGAAGTGTTCTATTCCTCTTACACCACAGTGGTTTTACAACAATTATAATTTCTATTTATTTAAGAGCAACACATGGTACTTCTGTAGTAGCTACATTTAAAGCTACATTTAAAGCTCCTGTTCTCACTTATGTTATAGCAGCTATAAACGCCCTTCTACTCAGCAGTCTTTCTATTTTCTCTCTTGAAGTTAATAAGACAAAAAAGGAGCTTATGTTACCTTCTACAAATGTTACATTTAAGAGAAAACCTCACCATATCAATGATTACACGTTTTTTAATGTTTACGTTTATCTGCTGTACACTTCCCTGTGAATGAACTGTTGCTATGGAAACAATAAGGTATTACAATGAGCACATTAATATAAAGCTGTGACTCGTAGCTGCACTACTGTCAGAGCTGATGTTATAGAAAGCTAATCAACCCCTTCTGACCGATCAGAATCCAGACTTCTGCAGCGCTGAGGTATACATTATATTAGATTCATGCTAATGACCTGATATTAAACCCAGCTGAATCTAATGTTTTCCTAATGAGGAATCAAAGGATTTCCACTGATTGTAAGTGAAATCTCTGTCGTCATCTGTAGCCATAAACAAAACTGCTGAGGAGGTGAAAACAGAAGAATAGAGAAGAATAAGAAGAGAGATTTGGCTATATTTTGATGGAGTGCTGGAAGTGGTGTCATGACAGCAGTAGCATGGCAACAGCAGAGATGACTGTGGAAGCAACCAAGAGGAGAAGTGACAGGGGGCGTCAGAGAGGGGCTAGCTACGGAGAAAGACAACACTACGTGGCAGCAAGGAAAAGAATAAAAAAGAAAAGAAAACTAAGGAATTGATCAGTCTCAAATTCAAATTTGAAGTGGAGTTTCTTCATCGGAAGCCGAGCCCCCCCTGCACACCCCTCTTGTGTGGTGACGGATGGTATGAGCAAGCGAGGTTCAGGAGCAGAGAAGCATTACCGTGCCGTCACTCCATTGGGTCAGCATTCAGAGAGAGAGAGAGAGAGAGAGAGAGAGAGAGAGAGAGAGAGAGAGAGAGAAGGGGACAAGAGAAAGGCATTCCCCTTGCTCTCGGTTTTTGCTGCCCCTCTTTCTTTCATCTCTTTTTTCCCCTTTCACAGGAAGCGAGGGTTCCTGCAGATTAGGCAGCTACAGTGCGGGCAACAGTCCTCTTTCTTCCTACAGCTCCATCTGTCCATCACGGACATTAGCGAGTCCATCAGTGACATCACAGCGTGATAGACTCCTCCCACCTGGCCTGTGTCAAGATCAGGATTGTGTGAAATGCCGCGAATGGCCTTAGGAGACGCGACACGGCCGGGCTACGGACAGAGGGATCAGACACTTGGCAAGCTTGCTCTTTAAGGATTCTGCCGGGGGTTTTTTTGTTTGTTTTTGGCACTTTGAAAAGAAAGATCATGCCATGTTAGCGTGAGAAAGCTTAGTGGAGAGAATGAGCATGGAAAAGACCGAGGATTAATCAGATTAATAGTTACAGAGAATCCAAATAAGGCATAAATACAACTTGGTCAGACAAAATAGCAGAGAAACAATAGTGAGTGCAATGTTTTCATACTTGCAGTATGGAACTTTAGATTAGCATTACAGTCTTTTTTAAAGAAGCAGACAACAATACTTTAAATGGTCACATTCTTATTCTGCTGGTTTGGTCCGAGCTGTGTGGTCAGATCTGATGCGAGCCTGATGTCATACTTTATCACTGACCGATGCAACAAGCACTACTTCAATGCTACAGAAATGTGCATGTGCTTGCCGCTAGCACACATTTACATTGCTGACTTCTAACAGCCCGGATGTTGTTTTCTTATCCAATTTGAGCCAAATTCAAATAATGTTCAGAATCAACCAAACACTCCTGTTAATTTCTTGTTAAATCTTATGTTATCGACTTTTATTTTTCTTCTTGCTTGAAGATTCTTGCTACACCACTTGCACACCAGGGGGTGCCAGAGTTCAACACTGCGGTTTTAAGCTACTGGTGAGGAAATCCACTGTACTCTCTGCACACAGGCTAGACTACACTCTGCAGAATCAGCGTATCTGACAGTGTGGGGGTGTAACACTGAGACGCCGCCTCCTACAGGCTGTGGGCCAATGGGACACGTTACCTGACACTTCTCCCGGAGCGACGCCGGTGCGGCCGATGTTGGTGAGCAAGTGGTCAATGTTGGGAAGGGGCTGTGTCTCCACTGCGCTCTCTGTCTGGACCACCGTCTACACAGGAAGAGACATGCAGTGTGATCATCTATCCTTGTCTTTATGTCTGACTTGGTTAGCTGTCTGACTGTTAGTCTCTTCATCTACCACCATTCTGTCTGTCTGCCTGCCTGTCTGTCTGTCTAGCTATCTCTCTCTCTGTGTCTGTCTGTTTGCCTGTCCTTTTATCTATCTATTCTCTCTCTATATATATCTGTCTGTCTGTCTGTCTAATAAAGGTTTGTAGGTTCTACACACCTCCGGTTCCTCTTCTCCCTCGTCAGTGAAGAACCAGTCGTACTGTAAAAGACAAGAACAGCTCGTTACAGTACACGTGAGTTAGGGTGAGGGTGAGAGTGTGTGTGTGTGTGTGTGTTTTACTTACTTGTTGAATGAGTGTCTCTACAATCTTGTACTGATCAGGCATGTGTGTGACCATGTGTGTCATGTTGTCTTCAGACGTCCGCACAAGCGTGGGGCCGAACACGATGGCCAGGTTCCGCGGCTCCATCTGACACACACACACACACACACACACACACACACACAATAAACATACAGGTATATTTATACAAAATTAGATGATCATTAGAGGAAAGGAAATGTGCAATGACTTGTACCTTGTTCTTCTCAGAGTTTTCGGCCACAGTTTTCAGGTGAGCTGAGAGGAACTTCAGCGTCTCGTAGTGATGATCGGGCAGCTCGTGAAGCTGAAACGAACGAGACAACATCCCAATCACTTTGACTGACTTTATATAGCACCTGTCTGGGATTTATCACAAAGTGCAGGAACAATTCACATCAAACCACTGGATAGTTACAAAAGCTGGATTCAGGTCAGTACTGCAGATTTCCATTGTTGCAGCTTTCTGAACTGCTTTAGCTCCATTTATGAAACCGTCTCAACTGGAAGTTCAGTTGTTACAACTCTATTGGCTGCATGCAAATCATAGTAACTCACCAAAAATCTTTCAATTATTCTTCAAAACCTAGTTATTGTGCCAGCAAATGCCAAGGCCTCCAAAATGGACAGCTGTTTTACCATCATGTGAGCCACACTGGTCAGAATGTGTAGACGGCTTTTCTTCACCCGTGCAGTCCGCACTGGAAATGCTTCTTACATACAAATCTGTTTAGGTCTACGTTTTGTTGACACTGACTGCTCACTGTACTCTACAAAAATGTCCGTTCCGTCTAGCTGAATGCTATTGCGTTTAACACTGAGCTTTGTAGATTCTGATCTTGCATGTTACCAGTAAACCATTAAAGAATGAGAAAAACTGTAATACAAGTTGATTTTAAACAAATATACATGAAGCTCATGTGACTCACCAGCCTCTTCAATATCTTTAGCCTCTCCACTGGATCCTCTGTTCTGTTTGCATCAATGAAGTCTCCATATTTCTCTACCGAGCACACACACACACACACACACACACACACACACACACACACACACATATATATAGCATGAAACACTGTGTGTGTGTGTGTGTGTGTGGTGTGATGAAGCGGAGTTAGAGGAGCTGTTGGGTTTCTTACCGTTGGTGAAGAGAGGATCAGGAAGCTTCCGGAAGAAAGATTTTAATAAACTGCTGATCACATTGAGATCCTTCCATTTCTGTGAATTAACAGCAAAGGTGATACAAATTAATGAAAAATATAGATAAAAAACTCATTTATTATTATTATTATTATTATTATTATTATTGCTGTACTATTACTACTAATACAATAATTTATTACTAGATTTATAATTCACATGTACAATAAAACAAAAAACATCAAACATAAGACTACCACTGGTGGTAATATGAATAAATCAATTAGTATAAAAATACAAAAACTCAACAATAATAATAATAATAATTGTACATCATCTTTTACTTGCATTTTAGGTGTAATAACTAAAAATGACCAAAAATCAGACATTTGCTGGTGGTTAGTGAAGGGTAGACGGGGATGCTAACAATAATTAATACGATTTTTACATTTATTTTATTATACGAAGACATTTATTCGATGATCATCACATCGATGCAAAAATTAATACTTCAGTTATTTATTCATCTTGCAATTTTTCTTTTAAGATTTTGCAGAACGCCTCTATGACATTATATAACAAATAAAGAAAAAAGAAAACTAAAGGAAAAAAAAGGATTTTTTAAAATAATTTGATATTTATCAACACATAATTGATATATTTTGATTATTTCAGTAATGTTGTGTAAATATTATATATTGTACAGAGCATTATAACTATAATAACTCAGTTTGTACACTGTATTAGATATCGGTGTATAAACGCAGCTAAGGTACAGATGAGGTGTATCATATAATGATGTCATGTTTGTAATAATAGTGCATAAAGAATAATGCTGAGTGCTGTGTGTTAGGTGTTGGTGAGACTCACGTCCTCCTGAACGTCGATGTCTCCCACGCCTCTGTTCAGTTCCTCCTGCATGCTGGAGATGGCAGCGTTGTTCCCAGGCACTCGGTAAATCCCTGTGTACTCCAGCCCCCGCTCCTCCACCAGCTTACAGCACACCTCCACGATCAGGGGTACGAACTAACACACACACACACACACACACACACACACACTAATTATTAATCATATTAAAAAGCCTGTGTCACATATTCTTTTCTTCGCATATCCCAAGTCGGCCGTGATACAGCGCCCCCTGGGGCAGAGAGGGTTAACAGTGGCAGCTTGGCCATGTTGGGCCATAAACCCCCTGCCTATTGATCAGTAACCCACGACTTTAACCTCTGATCCTCTACGGCCAAAGCTGCCCTGTCCCCGGGTCGGTCAATTCACACAATCAGAACAGTAAATTAAAAGTGTGATAAAACCGTTTACGTCTCACACACCTTACGATGTCATGACCTCGATTTAGTATCTCTTGGCTTTGCTAAGCTGCTGCGCATGAGTAACTGTAGCAGCACAGAGTCCGCGCTGGATCAAGTGCTATTCTATGCGCTGCTGGACGTGGAAGCCATTAAACCAGTGATTAATGTGATCATTATAACTAGGACTAATCGTGCAGCAGTGTATTGGTGATACGCTAGACTCTAGACTGACTAGCCATCACCATCTTTTTTCATTCATACGTCACATTAGTGTTGTATTCATCATTTTTAAATCGTCTCTGGCTTTTATGTTACATCATTTCTTTGATTCAATCCACAATATTTCAAGTTTTAAGGAGGAGGTCTTCTCCAATGTTGATGTGGTGAGAACTTTACACAGGGGAATGAACTCTTCACTGTCGCTTCTCACTCACAGACCGATCGATCTGAAGAAGGGGGCAGGACTTACAATATCTCCACACTGTGTCATCCAGACAAGACTCTTGCACCAGTTAGTAGTACCCCAACACCAGGACACGGTGTCTTTGCATCATTTTAGCTAACCTTTCTAAAGTAAACAGAGACTTGACGTTTACAAAGAAGGAATGAAGAAGCGCTAGATGATTTGTGGAACCTAGCAACCTAGCTGCCAGTGTGAAAAACACATCTGGAGGACACAGACCCTAACTCAACAGCTGCATAACCTGACTCTGAATACCTGGAACTTTCTCCATGTAAACACTGATGTGAATATGTTTGGACGTAAGTCGGGAGCGTAGTGAACAGTGTGTGATTTGGGACACAGCCGTGGTTCTTACTCGGTTATTGTGAGCAGGAGGACAGTCGTCCAGTCTCACGCCAAAAGTGACTCCAGGAGCAGCTTTCCTCTCAAACGGCTTCCTCATCAGTCCTGGGATCCCTTTCCTCCGCAGTCCCTTATCCTTCGGTGGGCTCGCTTCATCTGAAGAGCATCACACAGGCATGAAGTCAGAGCGCAAAATACAATTCTTTTAACTTTACCTACCTCAACTAACCCGATTTACCGCGTCAATCTTAACGTAGCTTTACTCCCACAAAAACAGCATCCCGCTTCTCCAAGACATTTCTACTATAAACCACATCCACCATTTATATTCCATACATATAGCAGAGAGTATTTAATTATATATTTGAAAAAATGGTTTATTAATTTCTACAAAAAGAAATGCATCTTTATTGATTATTTGTGACCCGTCGCATCAAATCCGGTATTAATTCACAGTTTGTGATCCGAGTTCTGCATATGTTCAGACTCCTGGTTCAATAAGCTCCATTCTGATATCAGGTTTATTACTGTATCATGTGCACATGTCACCATAGCAACAGTTATGGTTTGTTTATTAGAAGGGATTCCTTCATTGTCCTTCATGAGGATTCCATGACGTAGTAAGAAAGAGGGAATCCTAAATAAGCACAGCTTTATAGCGAAGAAATGCAGATTTAACTGTCAAAACTGGAGTAACAGCTTGGATAGTGTTCATTAAAGTGCTTTAAAACAGTGTTTAGGATTAAAATTTCTCAGTTCTGTTGAAGGATCAGGACGATAAGGGATTCAGTTCAACTGATTTTTGGCAAAATTGAAACCATGAACAGTTTCACCTACAGCACTTTCCTGGCCACAGCGCAGCGCTAACCTGAGACTGAACACCTGACCTGGTGTGACCAAAAAAAAAAAAAACTGTTTATGAATAATAAAAGTTCACTGTGAGATAATTCATCACAATATCAATGTTATATCTTCATTTTGCCCAGCTCTATGCCCAGCTCTATGCCCAGCTCTATGCCCTCAATGCCCAGCTCTAAGCCAAGCTCTATGCCCAGCTCTATGCCCAGCTCTATGCCCTCAATGCCCAGCTCTATGCCCAGCTCTATGCCCTCAATGCCCAGCTCTATGCCCAGCTCTAAGCCCAGCTCTATGCTCTCTATGCCCAGCTCTATGCCCAGCTCTAAACCCTCTATGCCCAGCTCTATGCCCAGCTCTATGCCCAGCTCTATGCCCTCTATGCCCAGCTCTATGCCCAGCTCTGTGCCCTCTATGCCCAGCTCTATGCCCAGTTCTGTGCCCAGCTCTGTGCCCAGCTCTGTGCCCAGCTCTATGCCCAGCTCTATGCCCTACCGTATCCTCACTTGTACAATTTCTACAGTTTGTATTTATTTATCCTGGAGAAAACAAAATACATTAGAAATAAAATAATAAATGAATAAATACATAGATTCATTTTACAATAAAAATGACAAAGAAAAAGAAAGTACAAGTGCATTGTTTTAAAATTAAATATTAAATAAATAAATAAATAAATAAATAAATAAATAGCAGCCACAATGTCTCAGGAAAATTTAGTCATACTTCATTACACTATCTATATTATATCATTATTTTGCCCAGCTTTACTCCTTATTTTATCCCAACTCTTTTGCTGGGGAGAAACGGGAAAGATATCAGAGGGAAAGAGGGAAACTGCATGTCTGTCAAACGCGGCCTTATAGAGAGTGTGCGCATAGAGAGCTCTACCTTTGTGCATGATTTTCCTCTCCTGCTCCTTGTGGGGTGAGTGAGGGCTCGGGGTTTTGTTGCCCCCCAGCAGAGTGTGTCTGATACTCAGAGACTGACGAGAGGACCTCGGGGACGCCTCGGTCTTACTGCTGGGTGGACTGAAACACACACACACACACACACACACACACACACACACACCCATAAACACACACACACACACACACACACACATTTATAATCACATTGTGAGACTGAACGGTTCAGAATGCAGTGCATCAATAACACAGCTCTAACGCTCAGGAATAAAACAGTGTGTGGAGCTGTTACAGGGAACGAATCAGTGCTAGGTAACCGTGCTAGCAGGGGAACTGAGGACTGCGCACACTCTGCTCACCTCATCAGAGTGTTGTACTCCTTGATTTTGCGATTGATGAGGTCTGTGCTCGTAATCAGTGCGTTCTAAAGAAAAGAACAATCAAGGATAAGTCACAGGTACAAAACAACACTTTTTAAAAAACAATAAAACAAGTCTTGATGCAACATGTGTTTGCCCTTGACTAGACTTAAATAATTTCTTTGATAAAAGATACGTGGGTTTAAATTTTTACAGCCAAAACCGTCTTATAATCTTGGCTAGAAACATTTTTAATGGCTAATTTGCTCACATGAACAACAGCAAAAAGTTATATTTGATATCATTTATAATGATTATTATTATTACTATATCAATATGGTCACACATTATGTAGAATATTGTGCTCTCTATTTGTTTAATTGATCTTTTAATTATTTTTAAAATAATTACAAACTGCAGCTGATGTGATATAGAAGTTTAGGATTTAATCTTTAAAGTTGTAACAGAACATTTATTTTTATTCTATTTATTTTATATTTTTATTATATTTTATTCTATTTTCAAAATGTTTTCATTTTCTTCACACACACACACACACCAGAAACGATTATTTTAGTATACCTTAAATACCTTACATCTCTACATATCGTGACACTTATCATACATCACAGAAAGGTCAAGAGTGGTAATATGATATTTTCCTAATTTGATGAGTGATGATCCATCAGTGCAGTAGCAATAAAATAAACACGCTGCTAGAACAGGACTGAGATTGTGAATTTTTGCTTGTTCAGTACTGGAGCGGTGATGAAGGGGCGTGCCGCTGTACCTCCTCATCCAGGTTGCTGTTCCCCTGAATAGCTCGTATCCAGGCCAGCATGTCCTCTCTGTCCTCGGCCTGGAACAGGTACTCGCAGTTCGACGTGGTCAGCCTCAGGACGTTCTTCCTCTTCGTGTCGCAGTAGGAGATGTCGATCAGACAGGCTTTAATGCTGATAGACAGAGGCTCCTCCTCCGCGTGTGAGTTTGGTGTTTGGCCCTCCTTCTTGTCCTTGTACAGATAGAGGGAGTGGCCACGGAGCACGGCATACATCTGCTTCCACGGCCGCATGCCGCCGCCTACACGCTGAAAAGAGTTCAGCACACACACACATGTATTAATCTACAACACAATGTTATGACTGAGTAAAGCCACTGATAAAGCCACAGAATTACTGTTAATGATTAGTCAGTTTGTTTGCATGCGAACGGGGATAACTCCTCTGGACGGTAATAAAACACTCTGTGTAGTCCATGAACCTAGTCACTAGCTAGTTATATTCTAGCAGTTTTAAACTATGAGCAGTTGATTATCTTTCTCTCTCAAGAAAAACACTGCAGCTTGTCATGAAACTGAGAAACCGCAAAGCGTAAAATCTCCTCTGTGCTGAAGATGTCAGAGAAAAAAAGCACTATAGCAACAATAAGGTGTTGGAACGAGCACTGCTGCACTGCTGTCTGTCTGTCAGAGCTGCTGTTCTAGAAAATGAATCAACAGCTTCTGACCATGGCTACTACACACGTACATAGGAGAGACTTTTATGAGCATGAATAGTTTGTTTATGTGGCTTTATGTCTCCTTCAGTCCCACCTTGGAGTCTTGTAAAGTCTTGGATGTGTAAGACAGCACATTCCATCAATGCACACAAATATATATTTTAGCAATTAGCATCTTCTCTTCGTAATGAAAATGCTGCGTCTGTTGTAATGTAGTGTACATCGTTCCTCGTGTCGTGCTTTATGACATCACACCAGATTACACACAGACAGAACTACAGCAGAATTAAAATTGATCCGTTGACACTATATTCAATTACGTTACACCTTGTTGTATCATATCACAGGGCATCGTACTGCACTGACACAAGCTTAAATCACTTTATATCGACCTGTTTCTGTATCTCTTACATCCCCACAGATGGCTCTTTATAAATTATAATATACATCAATTATTATATAAATTATACTGAAAAAACATAAAAATAAAATAAAATACACCATAAATATTCAATTTGATTGGTGAGTACAATAATATAATAGAACTGACTACACATGCAACATGTAAATGTATGTGTGTGTGTCTGTGTGTGTGTGTGTGTGTGTTACCTTGCCCTTGTCTGAGCTGAACTGGCGAAAGTGCAGGACTCCTTCCTTAGTAGCATTAACAAAGACATCCGACAAAGAGTTTTTCCTGGAGCCAGAATCTTCTGAGGACTGATCCACAGTCTGCAATCACACACACACACACACACACACACACACACACACACACACACTTAAAATCTTTAAAATCACCACCAAAAAACATGAACATTCTGGTGAGTGTGTGTTTGATTAAAATGTTCTCTCTATTGTGTGTGTGTGTGTGTGTGTGTGTGTGTTTTCAATCATCAAGCATTTCTACACCTGAACCATGAATATCAGTAACAGATTACATAAACAACACACTTACACTGCACAACAAAGGTTTTGCTTCTTGAACACTGTTGGGTTTCTTATAGATTTTTGGGTGCTGATCACGAATATCACATCAAAATTTACCCATCACGTATAATTTCAGAGAAATCTTCAGTTTTGTCATGATTTTTTTTATTATATTTGTATCCAAACATTTTCGCTCCTGTAAGTGACTTAACAGCGATGTGTGCAGCCTGGGCGTGTCCAGCATGGAATCAGGCCAGGGTGGAAGCTGTTCTGTGGAAGTCGACATCCTGGGC
>JAQQZU010000033.1:28593610-28606210 GCA_030068025.1 Parauchenoglanis punctatus
TGTACCCCGCCTCTCGCCCCAAGATGCTGGGATTGGCTCCAGCTTCCCCGCGACCCAGACGGATAAAGCGGTGTAGAAAAAAACACAGCTTTTATTTGATTCCAATTTAGGTACTGAGGAAACTTAGGTTACTTATTAACTGTGTAAAAAAATTATTTAATAATATAATGACAGTTCCTATTAGACTTGCAGAAGCTCAGAAACAGCTCTTGTGTGTAGGTTATTTGCTCTCACTCAGGTTGTCTAAAATTTTCATGCAGTGGTAACTTAAAGGTTAAGACGCAACTGCTCAGAGTAATATTCTGATAAAAGGTTTGGAGAAAAGCATTTGTAAAGTGAAAATAGAAATACAAATACAAAAATACAAAACACCGCAGCCCTGGTTCTTCAACCTCACACTGCAGCCCTGGTTCCTCAGCCTCACGCTGCAGCCCTGGGTCCTCAACCTCACGCTGCAGCCCTGGTTCCTCAAACTCACGCTGCAGCCCTGGCTCCTCAAACTCACAATCTAACTCTGGTTCCTAAAAGTCAACCTACTTCTGGTTTCCTGGTTCCATGTTGAGTCTGGTTCCTCTTATGATTTCTTCCTCATTTCATCTCAGGTAGTGTTTCCTTGCCACCGTCGCCTCTGGCTTGCTCATTAGGGATAAATTTATACATTTAAAATTAATATCTGGAATTTATATATTTCTGTAAAGCTGTTTTGTGACAATGACCCTTGTTAAAAGTGCTATACAAATAAAACTGAACTGGACTGAATGGAAAGTTTAGCTCTGGTTCCTTACCCCACACTGCAATTTTAATTCCTTAACTTTAACCTGCAGTTCTGGTTCCTTAAACTCACATTGCAGCTTTTACATCAAACTCAGAGCTCACTATAGCCTTAATCCAAAAAACCCTCCTCACGCCATCTCTGTCAGACCGTCAGCGTGTCAGACAGGGCGACTCTGGGGGTCAGATGGTGTACTGGACAACATGAATCATCCATCTTGGATAAATGTGTTATAGTGTGACGTCGGCACATGATGGTCCTTCTTCTGGCTGTCCTCTCTCTCTCTCTCTCTCTCTCTCATACACACACAAACACAGATCTTTGCTTAGCACAGCTGGTTGAGCTATGTTGGGTTTGGTCCTCCTGTTAGCTCTTAGCACTGGATTATGTTATTCTGAAGGGACTGGGAGGACGCCCATATTCTTCAGCAGCCAGACAATTACACAACACAGATGAATTCTCTCTCTCTCTCTCTCTCTCTCTCTCTCTCTCTCAATTCTTCTCACATTGAATTCTTGCTCCTCCCTCTTTGTTTTATCCATCATCTCTCTCTTTCTCTTTCTTTTACATAACAAATTGAAAGAAATGGTGATATTTTCTGAAATGATCCAAAACTCAGTGAGAAAGTCTTCATTATTGGGGTGGTCATGTGGGTTAAACCACTCAAAGCGTCCGTTCAGCTCATGAACATGGCTGTACTGTTCTCATCCAGCTAGTTGCCTGGTAACCGCCTGTTCCTGCCATGTCCAATGAGCTGCTTTCACTCTTTAAAGCTATAGGTTCCATAAAATTAGCAATGACGCGAAGAGCAACTATATGAAAATTTGGCATTGCTGTGTAGGTAACTGGGAGGAACCCGATCATCAGTTGCATCAAAAAGAATGCAGTGCATGCGACCTGGTGCTGAAATCACCAGACATTAGACTCCTGTGATCCTGCCCTGATTCCTGATGATCCCTGGAGGGATGTGAGGGCTGGAATGTGTGTGTGTGTGTGTGTGTGTGTGTGTGGGTGTGTGTGTGTGTGTGTGTGTGTGTGTGTGTGAGCAGTGCAGAGATGGTGAGAGCAGACTCAGGGCTGGGTAAAGGAGGCGGACTTCGGCTTTAACCGGGTCGTTAAGAAATATGAGGAATTCCAGGCTATCGCTCTGTCCAATGAGAGTCCGGTCAAACAATCATCCACCAGGACACCAGCCAAACAAACACAGGCACAGAGCATAGAGCTTAATACTTAAACATTAACAAAAAAACATGAACAAAAAACAAAAACAATAGACAAATAAATATTAGGTATTTTCTAGAAATCATCATCTTCCTCATCACTATCATTACCACCACCACCACCACCACCACCACCACCACCATGATCATCATCATTTACATTTACATTTATGTCATTTGGCAGACGCTCTTATCCAGAGCGACTTACATATGTCTCATTTTTATACAAGTGAGCAGTTGAGGGTTAAGGGCCTTGCTCAAGGGCCCAGCAGAGGTAGCTTGGCAGTGCTGGGACTTGAACTCATGACCAATGTCTTAACCACTGGGATTTGAACTCAATCACTAGGCCAATGTCAACCACTGAGTTACCACTGCCCCTCATCATCATCATTCCCTCCACCAGCATCTACATCACCATGAACATCAGCATCTTCATCACCACCACCATCATCACCATCACCATCTTCATCATCATGATCATCATCATTCCCTCTGCAACCATCTACATCACCATCACCACTACCACTACCACCATCATCACCATGATCATCATCGTCATCACCATCATCACCACCACCATCATGATCATTCCCACCACCACCATCTACACCATGTTCATCATCATCTTACTGCCCAGCACCCCCTCATCATCACAATCATAATTATCATCTTCCTGCTCAACACCCCCTTCATCCTCATCTTCCACATCAGCCTCACCATCCCCTTCATCTTCACCACCACTGTTATCACCATCATCATCTTCCAATTTTACCCTCATCATATTCACCAGCATTTCACCATCTTCACCTTCTTCTTACCAAGATTATCATCTCAATCTCTAGCAGCACAAAGAGAGGGATGTTCTCACACAGAATGTTCTCCTACTGGTTCCAGATCAGGCCAATAAAAACACACCAGTGTAAACAAGACTATAAACATTTCATCTTTATGCTGAGTGTATTTTGTTGTTCCTGTTTAGGTTTTATTTCTCTTTTATCTGTGTCTCTTCAGGCCTCCGGTACGGTGGCCTGCAATTCATTTCCCAATACTATCCATTTAATGAATAAATAAACAACCAAAAAGAGAGGAATAAAATAAATGAGGGAGACATCCATTAGAGTGAGAGGATGAGGAGAAGATGTAGTAGTGAAGAAAACAGTTCCTTATCGCAGTGCCTAAAGTGTGTGTGTGTGTGTGTGTGTGTTTGTATAAAACTGAACAGTGCTGTTGATTTATATCAGTGCTACACTGGCCGAGGGTCACAGAGACCCGAGAAGCCTTAAAGCTGTAGATCGTTATGGTTTTTTAACTGAACACACACACACACACACACACACACACACACACCCACACACCCACACACAATCTTACACTTTATCTCCAACCGTCCCTACAGCAGCTATTCATATTCTTCTATCACCCTCAATATAGCTCTCTCTCATTCATTATTCAGGCTGTAGCTGTGCTGTAAATATACACTTCAGCCATTCGATGAGCACATCTGATTGGTGCTTATGCTACTGTGTGTGTGTGTGTGTGTGTGTGTGTGGGGTTGCTGCCAATCACTGCTTCACATCAGGCATGAAGCTACATTCATTTCTCCAGTTATTAAAGACTTGGCTCTTCACTAATGCAATCTCCAGTACATTGTGTTTAGAGCATTAAGGATGAAAACTTACAACACAATAAGGAGCGTAATAACTCACTTTACTGAGTTAGTCTTTTGTAATTTGTAATACTTCTGAGATAAATGCTTATTTTCCCCATCTGATGTTCTTGGACTTTTATAAGACTTTGTGTGTGTTAGATAAAGTTAGAGAGTGTATTACTTCCTAGGCTAAATTTCCTGGGTTGCAATTATTGGGTTAAATTTCCTGAACCTACATGTTTGGGCTAAAGTTCCTGGGCTAAATTTTGGTTAAAATTCAGTTAAAATTGGGTTTAAAATCTTAAGCTGAAGTGCTTAAATTCTGAGGGGGTTTAAGGGTAAGGTTCTAAGGCTGAAATTGTGAGATCTATTGGACCTGATCTGTACAGCGGACACTGAACACACTGATAAACACCAACATGGAGTGTGTGTAGCTTATAAACAGCACAGTGCAGAACGACAGACATGACTGGAATGTTCTGGTGTGAACTGAAGTGAGACACTTTCACTTCACCGTGTTTACACACACACACACACACACACATACACTCTGAACACACACTGCCGCCTGCACGCTCAGAGTGCAGCATTCCAAAGACACGACACGTGTGTGTGTGTGTGTGTGTGTGTGTGTGTGTGTTATTTGAGGCTGCTGCAGATGAAGGCCAGGCATGGTGCCACTGTCATGCTGTGCTGGAATGGGACGAGAGAGGAATGAGGGACAAACCGCCAAACACTCCAGCACATAGAGAAATGGCAGAGTAGAGACAGATGTCAAAAGAGGACAAGAGAAGAGACAAAGAGAGAAGAAGAATCTGAAAGTCATGAAAGTTAGAGTTAAACATTTTTCCAGACCCATGAGTGCACTAGAGGGTGAGGAAAGCAAAGAAGATAAACGTCTTTGTGAAGTAGTTCCAGTAAGTACCAGGAGATTTCAGTCCCAAAACCTGGATGCCTCTGTCAGGGGGTTATCACCTGGCTGTGAATTACTATTTTAACAAAATACTGACCTCAAATCAACAATGAGATGGACAAATTTCTCCACCGTTTAGTGACCTTGCAAAGAAACTGTGTGTGAGTCCAAGATCCTCTACAAGTGACACCACATGTACTTTGTTAAGCCAGCTTTACTCAGTTCAGCTCTTTTTTAAGATTATTACTCATCACACTGTACAACATCCCAATAAACTCCGTTTTGAACTCCTATAAAAGACTGCGTCATAGCATGTGTTCTCCGTCTCAGTTCATACACTGAAGATCAGCTCGTGCAGAAAACAGGCTCATATAAAGACACACACACTCTTTACAGTCAGCTTGAGGTAATCAGGAGTTATTCTGTCTGTTTCTCCATCATCATTACTGCTTTTGGAACTGTCCCAGGAGTTTGGTGGATTTTAGATGAGCTTTGCCACAGCTTTCTCATACCCTGAGATTTTAATCTTTAATTTCTCACAATGACACAACTTTGTCCATGGCTGTCTTTAGTCTCAGGGGCAGTAAATCAGCCTCTGATACTGGGAGCACACCAGACTATGCCATCTACATGAACCCATGACCAAAAGAAAAACTCTTCTATGATGTGTGATTTTTGTCTGTGGCAGCAAATTCAGGTTCAAAATCATACAATGCCAGCTTTAGACAATACAGGAAGTGATTCAGCACTGTTATTCTCTCCAGAATGGACCTTCAACAAATATTAGTTGTCAATTACTTCTTCTGCAGTGTTTATAACTACAATAAAACTATCCAAACAGTTAAACTCACTAATTCCATATGTTATTTGTTTTCATAAATGGTGCCAATAATTCTGAAAGCTGACTGCCCACGACCTCCCCCACGACCTGCCCACGCACAGCATGCTGGGAGTTTTCAGGAAAGTCCACCGCCTCGATGAGCAACCGGGTCAAATGTGGGCCACTGAAGAGCACACAGCCATCTGATTGTGCTGCACAGAACCCGTGGAATGCAGGACACACACACACACACACACACACACACACACACACACACACACACAGGAATGTGATGGTCTGATATAAACATGGCGACAGTGTGTTGCAATCCACGATCAAAGATAGGAAACCATGCTCTGACTTAGGAGGCGTGGCCCCTGCGTCTGTCAATCACAGTGAAGGGGCGTGTCCTCTGCATCTGTCTGTCATAGTGATGGAGGTGTGGCCTCTGTGTCTGTCAGTCTCATTGAAGGAGGCGTGGCTTCTGGTTTGTCTGTCACAGCGAAGGGGGTGTGGACTATGTGTCTGTCAGTCTCATTGAAGGAGGTGTGGCCTCTATCTGTCACAGCGAAGGGGGTGTGGCCTATGTGTCTGTCAGTCTCATTGAAGGAGGTGTGGCCTCTATCAGTCTCATTGAAGGAGGTGTGGCCTCTATCAGTCTCATTGAAGGAGGCGTGGCCTCTATCTGTCACAGTGAAGGAGGCGTGGCCTCTGCGTCTGTCAGGTCTGGAGAAGGAACATAACTAATCCTTGGTGTGAATAATTCCAGTATCAGCTCTGCCAGCCAAAAGCATAGTTTTACAATCTCTCTCTCTCTCTCTATCTCTTTTTTTTATTTTCTAACCTTTGCCAGTGTAAACAAAAAGAGAACAGGGCTGGGTAGAAACTCACCTCGACTTCCATTGTCTTCATCCTGGAACAGAGAAGAGCAGAGTGAGATTTAAAGACATTTCAGTTCCAGTAAAGAGCTCAATGGACTGAAAGAGACAAGCTTGCTCTTTTCACTTCATTCAGAAACACAGTACTGCACTCAGGGGAGCGTCAGAGTAAACACCACACCTCCAAACACACTGGGTTTCTAAACAACATGGAGAACATGCACATATCAGCTCCACCTCCACCTCCTTATACCTTACATATTATAGAACAACAGACAGACAGATAGATAGATGGATAGATAGATAGATCTAGAAGAAGATAGGCTGCATAACATTATTAATATTTCCATTGTGTGTGTGCGCGCATGTGTACACACACTGTATGCTAATCCTAACCTTAAACGAGGAGTGTACGGCAGATTCAGGTGGGTAGACGATGAAGTGGCGCAGCGTGAAGCCGAAGCCCTGCGAGGTTCGGTGCAGGTGCAGAGTTTTAGGTCCAGGCCAGGAGAATAGCTGGTCCATGGGTGCCGGGGACATGGGGGACATGGGGGACATGGGGGACAGGGGGGACAGCTCACTTGGATCATGGCCATCCTTCTTACACTGAGACGAGAAACAGAGAAGAAAGAGGTCACTTAAAAAAAATCTACATTATTAGCGCCATAAATGAAACGAGTCAAATGATAACAAGAGAAGGAACCATACTGGGCAAGTAACAGACTTCATCATCATTTACTCACTAAAGTACACTTACTTTAAATGGTAATTTGAACTCAAAAACATATTCAAGTTAAAAAGCTATTTTTTTTTGTGAAAGAGCATATGAATATCATTGTTGCAAAAAGCATTTTACTTAAAAAAAAGCAGTTATTTGTATTTTAATAAAATATGAAGTTAAATAAATGTTTAGAAATAAACTGTAAAACCAACTTTCACTCAGTGTACAGATGATAAATGTCTCCTGTTTCCAATAGACAAAACATTAAACTTTCCAAATGTCCCCCATTTCTGCCATGACAACGGCAACTACACAAGAAACACCATGACTCACTTCAGCCATCTTCAAGAGACGAACCCAGACCCACCCACTCACTGACCCAAATCACCAACACACACACACACACACACACACCACAAGCATCTATTACAAGTTTATAATTATAAACCAGTTTGTTAGATGTTTTGCTCGCTAGCGCGTAGCCATCATATCAAACAAGCTAGCTAGTTACATAAGCTGCTTCTAAATTGACCTAAAATTATCTAGCAAGCTAATTACATTCAAACCACAAAACAAAAAATTTGAGTATTAAAGAAACCTGTAAATAAAATGCTAGATATTATACACACATTTACAGTACATTTGTACTATTTCCTTTTATTTAAACACACAAGCGTCTCACTTAATCGCTAATTCTGCTGTAATCACTTGCTAGCACAAAGCTTCACCCCAAAAGTATTTACATCACATGCTACATGCAGATGTTTAGAAGACAATTCCACATGTGTGATCTGCTTTCTCAAAAGGTGGAAAAACCCATGAAACTTTGGTTAGCAGTCAATGCTAAGTCTATTTACAGCATGATAACAGTTGTACATTATCTTTTATTAGAAAGTTACCAACATTTCTGAAGGAAATGATGATATTTCCTATACTTCTGTCTATTCTTTACCCTTGCTGTGCCTTGATATTATCCAAAAACACAAGTTCACATGTTCCATTTGAAAGTACCATCATTTTAATGGCAGTCAATGATATAACTATATTAGCTTGAGGTGTCGTCATGGCGACAAAACGGCGCATTCAAATGTTTGCCACGTCACCGCTTTTGTATAAGAAAATTGCACGTGTGGCTCATTCTTTCTCAACATGGCGGAAAAACCCATGAAACTTTGGTTAGCAGTCGGTGCTAAGTCTATTTACAGTGTGTTTAATGTACAAGGTCTTTTATTGGCAAGTTACCAACACATCTGAGGGAAATGTTGATGTTTCCAATAATCCTGTTTGGTTTCTACCCTGGCTGTGCCTTCATATTGTCCAGAAAAACAAATTCACAAATTCCATTTTAATGTGGCATTATTTAAATCACGGATATAACTAGTGGTTTTAGTTGTTGTCATGGCAACAAAATGAAACAAAAAATCCCAGGAGCTGTTTATACAGGACTGATTTTTACCAAAACTATCTCTTCGGAGTGTGTGTGTGTTTTTCCAATACTGCTTCATACCTCAAACACACCTCTCTCCCTCTTTCTCTCTCTCACACACACACACACACACACACACACACACACACACACGCACACACTTGGGTAAATGCTGACTCACACCTCAGCTTCTCACACACTGCCACATAATCCTCACACCGACACTTAGCAATGTCAGTTTTCTTGTCTACTTTATATTGTGTCACAATTTGGTTAGACAACACACACACACACATACACACACACACACACACACTGCCATGGCTGTTAAGCTTATCCAGTGTGTGTCAATCCAGTCTCGTTATTGATTTTCCGTCTTTTTCTAACACGGACACAGACGTCAATCAATGTTGAACCGATGAGGGGAAATATCCTGACACGTGTCTCTCCAGCGACGTGAACGTCTGCACATCATTCTCAATACTGTTACATCAATATATTCTAATATGTTAGCATTTCTACAGTAACTACAGAAAAGGCTCCACGTAAACAGATGTTTAAAAAGTGTGTAATCATTGATATGGTGAAGTTTTCTGTAAGAAGACATTTATAGAAGAGGTCTCCATTATCAGCACTCTGTAAAAGCCTGAGGAAACTTTCAGGATATCTTAGGTTCTGACTGCCATGTTTGTTCCTCTAGCAACAATATCTTTTTCTTCTATGTTATCTCCAGCTGGACTGACTGATCATCTTGTGAGCTGGCAGTAGAGCTGAGACAAGCTGCACTATTTCATTCCACCATGAAATTGACACTATTTTTTCCAAGACGACGATGCCAGTGGGTTTGGAATGTTTTTGCCTGATTAGAGGAACGCTGGGAGACGAGACCAGCACAAACCCCATCACACATCTCATCCTGTTTCACTCCGTCTTTTTTTAGGTTGGTATTTAGTTCCGGCCGTCTGTGGTTTGCTCTGACACTGCAGGCTTTCACCGTCTCGCTTCTCCTCACAACAACGGAGCCTCACATGGCCTTATTTTTAACCTCTGCTCCACAGGCCGCTGTGTGAGGGACGCTTGTTCATGTGTGTGTGGTAATGGGAGCATTGGAGGGGGCATTCCGTCATCGTTGCATTCCACATTCGCCTTCTTGTTTTAGGATTCTCCACTCACACAGTGTGTGTGTGTGTGTGTGTGTGTGGATTATTGTCTAAAGCAGTGATCTTGTGGGGCTACATCACCACACCGCACCACTTTAACACACAACTCCACTCATTATTGCCAACATACACAACCGCAGGATCCGTTCTGACCCATTACAGCTCCTATAGGACCCACATGATGCTGGTCTTAGATAGAAAACTAGTAAAAACAGATGACCAAAAAGTCTTGCGCTATCCTCTCCCATCATGCACCACAAAACAGGATGGGTGAAGTTTGTGGTAGATAATGGAAAAAGCCTCAATTTCAAAAATTACGAGGAGCTAGGACCTATTTGATATGATAAGTAGTTTTGGGGGAGGAGCTAGGCCTATTGAAATATTAGACCTGTGTAATACTTTGGGGAGGAGCTAGATTTTTTAAGGTTCAAGGGAGGAGCCAGGATTGTTTAGTGTTTGGGAGACTGGCTAAGCCTATATAAGAATCTGGGGAGGAGCTAGGCCTTTTTAAAGTTTGGGGGTGGGGTGAGGCCTAGTTTGGAGGAGGAGCTAGGGTTATTTAGAGTCTGAGGGATGGGCTAGACCTATTTAAGCTTTGGGGAAGGGTTAGTCTATTTAGATTTTGGGTTTATCTTTTTACAGCTTGAAGGAGGAGCTGATTATTTAGGGTCGGGGGGAGGTAGACCTATTTCTGGTTTAAGGGAGGAGCCAGGATTAGTCAGAACTGTTTAAGGGGGAGGGGCTAAGTCTTGGGTAAGTCTAAGGTTTTGGGGGTGGAGGTAGGCCTGCCTGTTTGAGGTAGTATCTGGATTTGCAGGAGGAGTTAGCATATTTGAGGCAATGTAGTGGTTTGAGAAGGTAGGTAAGCCTATTGAAGGTGATTTTATGATATGAAGAGATATCTAGGTTATCTTTATTTAGGGAAGGGGCAAAGACAATATAAAGTGATAATTTTGAGAGTATTATTGGGCCTATCTTTCAGGGTTTTATTTTTTTTCTTCAGCACAGCTTTATAACAGTATGGCCTCCACCCAGTTTTGTAGTCGCTCTTTTTCTCACAATAGAATGAAAAAGGCAAACAATAAATCAATCTTGAGGACAATACACACCTACGCTGGTTTCACTGGGCCGGGTATAGTGTGGAAAAGTGGGTCAGGCAGGCAGTTTCTGCACAATGCTGCATGTGTGTGTGTGTGTGTGTGTGTGAATTGTTGTGCTGAGAAGGAATGCCATTTGCTCTGAGTCTATTCATTAATAAAATATAAAAGCAGACCTTTACACACTTTTCCAAAGGTGCATCAAACACACAGGCTTCAAAGCAACCACAATACACAGACGACCTTTAGAACAGGAAAGGGTTCTGACCCCACAGGTGCGTCACTTCAATCAGCAGCTGACCTTTAGCGCCGCTGACCGAGCGCCAACACACAGAGTGAGCTTTAAGCTTTAAGTTCAGTTTAGTCACATTTCCACATTAATATGTCTGCGTATTAGCATGTGAAAGCTATAGGGAAGCTAAATCCATTAAAGTGTTTTAATGAGGTTAGTGTAGGTACAGAATAAAGCCTTAATAATCAGAACTTTTGTCCTTAACTTTTACATCTATTATATATACACTTCAATATTACGGGATACTTTGAGTAGATTCATGACACATAATTCCAATTAGGCCATTATTTATTTAATTAATTTATTTAATTTTTCATCACATCACGTGAAACACCAGGAGGGGGAGGGAAAATTGTTGTGCGCTCACGTATGGGTGTGTGTGTGAGCATGAGCGAGAACGTGAGTGACTGGAGTGGAGAGCTAATGCTATGTTTTCTCTTCACTCTCATTCAGGTTGTATGGGGGTGAAATGCTTTTGGCCGGTGAATAACCAGCAGCGTGTCACTGTGCGAAAAAAATATAAATATTGAATGATATATGAAGGGAAATGAAGACAGTGTAACCAGAAAAGAGAGACTTTGAGCTCATTACAGCTATCAGGCTAGTTAGCTAACATGAGGCTAGTTGGATAGTTAGCTACTTTGCTAGCTACCTAGCATGAACAATCACTTGCTAAATAACACAAAAGACAAGTTCCAGGCTGATTTCATTGGCTCCAACTAATTTCCATAAACCCTATAATAGATAAAATTCATTCATAATTTTTATTACCTGTGGACATTTATTAAGAGGATTTACAAGTCCACTGCAGACAGAGTGCAGGTCTACTTACAGTCAACGCAGACAACAGTGTTAAATGTTCATTTAAGTTCAGCAATTCCGTTTCTCATTTTTTTATTATAAAATTTTATCACATGGAAAAAAAACAATAACAGTGATATCAGCATTACATATCTAACTTGTTTAGTTATTTTCTCCGCTACCGACCGTATGAATAATTCATACAGTCCATATCTCTGCCAGGTTGTTTTCACCGAGCTGGACATGACATCACACAGACCAGATCAATAGGAGTGAATTTGCCAAGGCAAGCGAAACTGAGATGGTGAATTCTCAACTTCATTTAAATGAGAACTGGGAGAAAATCAGTTCAGCCTGTGATATGTTTGGTGTGTGGCATTCTCTAGAGAGGCGGAAATAACCAAAAACAAGTAGGCGGAGGCTAAAGGCTACATGTAGCATGAAAACATTGTGTTGCGTTGCATTGGATGTTGATGTAAGTGTGTGCCTAAAATCTCTACTGGTGCTGCTAAAATTTTCAGTAAGGAGCACCAGTGTTAGTAAATGAAAAGTTAGTCTGGAGCCCTGCTCCCAGGTCATTCCATTTTAGCTTCAAGTTTGTAACAGTAGAAAATATTTAAAAGTTCAACAGGGGTGAATACTTATCCCAGACACTATGTAGTGATGAAAGCAATAAAGCAACTGATACACTCTCAACTCCCACCAGATTAACATCAGAACCCTGCACACCGAACCCTGCACACCGAACCCTGCACACCGAGCCCTGCACACCGAGCCCTGCACACCGAGCCCTGCACACCGAACCCTGCACACCGAACCCTGCACACCGAGCCCTGCACACCGAACCCTGCA
>JAQQZU010000033.1:28606310-28616874 GCA_030068025.1 Parauchenoglanis punctatus
CTTCACACCAAGCCCTACACACCAAACGCTTCACACCAAGCCCTACACACCAAACGCTTCACACCAAGCCCTACACACCAAACGCTTCACACCAAGCCCTACACATTAAAAACTTCAAACTAAACCCTACACACTAAGTCCTACAAATTGAATTTTGTAGGTTGTGAGATTAAATCCCACAGACAAACTGCTGGCTCTTTGAGCATAACTGGTAACCTATGACTGCGAGTGACTGGATTTTACATCACATGTGGGTCCCTTTGAATTAAATCATCTTCAAAATAAAGTTTGGGAAATGAAGTTTGAAAATGTAAATATTGGTTCTTGGCGTATAAGATGACGCAAACAAGAAAGAAATTACAGCAGAATAGCAAATTATAGCCATCAGATTCAGACATGCAGGAGGAAAAAACAGTGAAAGTTCATAATATCTCATAATAAATGTGGGAAAAAATGTTTTAAATGCATATACTAAATATGTCAACAAATTCTAAGAAAAACAGCATAGGAATATATACATATAGGACTTCATACAACAAATGTAAAAAGAAATAAATAAAAAATATATATCATTTATATTATAACCCTGACACATGAACACACACACACACACACACACACACACACACACACACACACATACCTGAAATCCTTTTTTTTCCATAGAGGAATGGACGAGTATGGAGGTGGATGGATACAGCAACAGAAAAACACACCTACTCTTCCTGTCCTTATCTTTGCCCCTAGTTCTCTGTGTGTGTGTGTGTGTGTGTGTGTGTGTGTGTTGGACTTGCCAGACTTGGAGAAAGTATATACCTGTAATTCTGACTTGTGTCTTGGAAATACTGTACAGAAAACCCAGCCCTCAATTCACCAGGCCTGTAAGCGTGGTGGTGAAAAATGTGCACATCTGCCAAAACATCTGTCCAAGTCTCTGGTGTCTAAACTGTGCTCTCCTTAACACAGCAACTCTGAGTCACACCAACCACAGGTTTTTATTTTATTCTTTCTTTCAGTGAGAAGCCGCAGAGTTCGGCACGGTTGTGTTGTTCTGCACTGAAGTGTGTGTGTGTGTGTGTGTGTGTGTGTGTGTGAGAGAGAGAGAGAGAGAGAGAGAGTCCGAGTTTGGGCTGAAGGGCTGAGTCAGGAAAAGAAAAGAAAGGAAATAATATTAACGTGGATCATTGCTGAGAATGAATCCTGCAGGAACGCTCCTCCATCTGACTGACCGAAAGACAGACACAGACAGACAGATGACGAAACAGATAGATAAAGAAAAGAAAAGAAAAGAATAGTGGAAAGTGTGAGAGAAGAGAAGCTAACGACCACACAAACTGAGTCATTCGAAATATGTGCCTGTGTGTGTGTGTGTGTGTGTGTGTGTGTGTGTGTAATAGTGAAATTAGCTCTCCTGGAAACTGGGCTGGTGTTTTCCCTGTCGAGCGTAAACAAGGCCGGAGTATGAGCACATGGTCCCCTGAATGGGCCTCAACTGGCCAACGTGTGTGTTTCTCCCTCAACACTTGTTCATCTCACACACACACACAAACATACTCACTCACACTCGCGCACACAGTGGAATTTGTCAAATTGCTGTGCTATAAGAGGCATAACACACTTAGGGACATACTGTTATAGCCCTCCAATGCTCCCAACACATCTCTGGTGCCCAACTGGCAGCTACCGAACAGCTTCACCACAGGAGATGTCTGTGTAGAGTAGGGACTCCTCCCATCCTCCCAGTCACAAACGGTTCTTCCATCCAGGAGGAGATACAAGAACATCTGCACCAGACCCAGCAGGCTCCAGGCCAGCTTCTTCCCCACAGCCATCACCCTGCTGCACTCAACACTACACTGTAGGCCGCTGATGTTTTCCTCCCTGGAATCATCACGCAGTTCTATTCTGTAATGTATAATCTCTATTATCTCTAGATAATTTAAATATATAGAGAGATATATGAATATTTAATTAACTCTATATAATTGTACACGGTCCATGGATAACCTGGGTACTTCTGCATCAACAATGTACATATCTCTTATATATCTATGACTAATTCTTGCGCCAATTACAGATTTGTTTTCTAGATTTCCTCCAAGGACAGCGATCGACTCTTCTATGAGAAGCAAATCTGAAACCACAGCCACTTTATATGTCTGAATATACATCATCTCCAGTGGAGTCATTGTATTTCTACATTGGCTATGTTTTGTCACTACTGCCATCTGCTGGATTCTAAGATGTATGGCATCGTCGAGCGCAGAATTCTGCCAAGCCCAAATGCTGTTATGTCAGAACGTTAGTAAAAGTCGTGGATCCATGGATCTTCCCAGTGAAGCCGATCCACTCCAAAATGTAATGGGTTCTTCCTTGGCTCATGCTGCACCCTGCCACCAGGAATCGGTTTTGGTAGGTTTTGTGCAATTCTGCTTAGAGTCAAACAAACAAACCACACAAAAAATACCGTGAAAACCTCCTTGGTGGAGCTAATTATCATTCATAATGTTGTCTACTCAATAGCTACTGCACATATTCACGGCCCATAACCTTATTATTTATTTACTTTATCTATCTACTGTTTACACTTCTGGTAGATGCTAAAATGCATTTCGCTGCTGAGTACCTGTACTGTGCAATGACAATAAAGTTGAATCTAATATTGAAAAATAATCATCCTTGGCTGCTAACAGTAACCCCATTTCATCACATCACCCTGTCATTGATTATTATCCTATAACAGCATCACACCTGAATTATGGGATGTCCCACACAGGGAGATTCCTTGAAATGAGAAAAAAAATCCACGCCACTTGTACATATGTAAGTAGAAACCACAGCTGATGAGTCCTGGGTTCTGTATGGTCCCACTTTACTGCAGTTCTGATTAAGCCTCAATAAAACAGTGCAGAAGTATAGCAATAAAGGCTAAGACATGTTGAGAATGAATAATATTAAAACCACGTATACGGTAAGTGACGTGAAAGGGGTGAAGTTTGCACTCTTGGACTCCTGAGAGGTTTGGATATTTGGGAGAAGTGATAAACTCACAGCAGGTTTTCCGTGGTTTTAAGATGATGCCAGTTCACTCTGGAGGTTAAAAACACAGCTCGGGAAGGTCTCCAGCCGCGTGGAGGCGGTGGGCTCAAACAGCCATGTCGTTCACTACAGAATCAGCAAGGAATGTTTTCTTTCCTTCTCGGTTGCGTCACTTTGTGGAAGTTCTGTCAGAGAGAATCTTTCAGCTGCCAGAATGCTCGGTTTGTGCAAGAACACATCCTTCACCACACGGGATGGCAGTGCACTGCTTCTCAGAAGAGAAAATTCCAGAAGAAATAACTCTGCCGAGACTCACACGAGACTCACACGTTCTCTGCAACAGCTAGAAATGACCTCACTGACTGAAATGAGTATTCGGCCAAAAAGAAACACTGACGTCTTTTCAAGAAGGAATAAAACACTGTGTGTTCTGCAGTTATAGTAAAAGACAGATAAATGAAGCGAAAAACAGACAGAAGGACAGATCAACAGACGCTGAGAAATTCAAATGGAAAGCGGGACAGGCAAATAGATGGAGGAATGTATAGGGGGACAGACAGTCAGAGGGGCAGACAGACAGACAAACAGAGGGAAACACAGATAGACAGACAGGTAGATACATAGAGAGACAGACTAAAAGACAGACAGATAGAGGGAGGGACAGAAGGGCAGTCAGAGGGACAGACAAAGAGACAAGAAGAAAGACCAAGAAAAACATAGACAGATAAATAGATAGGGGAACAGATGGAAAGAGAGATAGAGTGACAAAGATAAGGAAGAACAGACAGACAGACATGTTATGCGACTGTCAGATAAGGTCAGACAGAGGGACAGACAGACCAACAGACACACAGTGGGACAGACAGGCAGAAAGGCAAATGAGGGGGTAGACAGACAGAGAGACAAAACAGACAGAAAGACAATCAGACAAACAAAAAGGCAGACGGAGACAGACCGATGGAGGGACAGACAGACAGAAATATTGGATGTTACTTGCTTTATTTCCACCCACAGCAGTAACCTTGCTGCACCTTTAGTACATTTCTAATCATTGTGGGAGTGTGAGGACCAACATTTGGGTTCTCTAAGACATGTGAAACCAGCCACTGCATCTCAAAAAACAAAACGTCTCGTGGCCAGCATGCACTGTGATCAAACAGATCTGTTCCACGTACGAGTAAAGCCCCAAACCCAGCTCTGGCAGGGCTGCTCCTACTCATCATCAGGATTCAAACTGCTGCACCATATCGGAGCTAAAAGCAGTGATCCTTAACCGCTAAGCTGCCACTGATAATTAGCCGACATGCTGAATCAGGGGAATCAGAGTCGTCTACAACCCTGATGCCTTGGAGCTGTGTTTCTCAAGAGTTGCTGAATTCTGAATTCTTGCATTTATGTTTCAGTCACTTAGGATAAAAACTTTACAGCAGTTGGTCAGAGTTATAGCCATAACATACCTCAGAAGGTGGATGAGGTCTTGGCCAGTTGAAGGTTAAGAGTCAAATCTTAGACAAGTCATAAGGTTTGTAGCCGTCCAAACACTTATTCAGTAGTCTATTTCCTTAGCCTAGTCTACTTCCTTTGCATGCTCCAGTTCAGAAACTTCTTTGGAAAGATCGTGTGCAGACATTCATTCATCTTCAAGCACTTTATCTGGTCAGGGCTTCATTGGGAACAATGGGTTTGAGGTGGGAATACACTCTGGGTGGGACACAAGTCAAACTCATTCACACTCAGGAGAAATTTGTTTCCAGTCCACCTTCTGGCGTGTTTACGGGAGATGGGAGAAAAACTGGAGAACCTGGAGGGAACCCACATGGACACAGCGAGAACACGTGAACCTCTACAAATACAGCAACCCAAGTTCAGGATCCAACCTGAAGCTGTGAGGCAACAACAATACTCACTGCACCAGCGTACCACCAACACGCAGACACATGGATCGGTATTACTATAACGGTACATGGTACTGTCATCATGGACCATCCAAATACCCATCACCACCTTATTCTTATAAAGGCAGCTTTTTTGAGCTTTCACCCAAGAAGATCTGATCTTTAAAAATCAGATTTGAGTCACTTCCATATGTGGTTCTAGATGAGGTACCTATCTGATTCATGGCCAAGCGACATGAATGAAACGCTCAGATGGGAATTCACGTGGCTTCTTGCCTCTACACATGCGCTGAGCGTGTCGTCATCAGCCCGCACAGTGTTCTGTCAATTTGTGCTACCTATCGAGATACGCTGCCTAGGCAGGACATGATGTTTCAGAGGACAGATGCGTTCACATTACTGTTAGATACAGCTCAATTGTAATTAAAAATGTGAACCGACAAACTAGGCAAATCCAATCTGAGCAAAAAATCGGAAATGGACAATGAAGTAAAATGAACGTAGCCATTAGCACACAGTCTGTTATAAAATTCAGCTAAGATTTGGATAGGATCTCATACAATGTGGCCAACGATGATCTTAAAAAAGCACCAGTCACACAGTCTAAAACCAATTTTAGAATCCACTATGTTAAAACAGAGCTATGTAAATTTGACAAGTCCCATTATAAATGCTTAATGCTGCTGTAAACGTTCCCAGTCTGGCTGATCATCCTGTCACGCCTGATGCACTGAGGCACTACAACCCGATCCACTACTGGAGTCTCGGTCCAAACCTTGGTTGGAGAATCAATGCCTTTATTGCAGCTATTAAATAAATAAATAGAAATGATTAGTTCTAAGTAAAAGCAGACACCCCAACTGATAAATATATCTTATTCTGAAAAAAACAGAGTCGGTCATTTTAATACGATAGCTCATTTTCTTTTACTTAAAAGCACACAAGCTACAGTCTTGTCTTTATGGTTGATGTGTATTGTCTTGTTCTGATTTTTGACTGTTCATAATATTGTGAACTGACACTAAAGCAGAGGTAAAATCATCACCGCACGGTTCAAGGGCCGTCCAACAACACAACAAAGCGTTCAGCTGAGGCGGAGTTCAACCTGATTGGTTGTTCTTTCATCGGGAATCCTTTGAACATTGAAATAACGTGAACTTCAAATATCGTTCAAAGCCTTCGTAGAGATGAGACGCTTCTTTCTGATGATTTGTTTACATTTCCTAGAACAACTTCCTGGTGGGTCAAAACCAGACATGTTCCTTTTTTTCTGTAAAGAATGAAGTCATTGTGTAATAAAATGTGAGGAATCTCATTAATACGCCCAGGTGTGTAGATGGTGAAAGAGGAGGTCAGCTATCAGCTGAGAATAAGCTCACCTGTGTACAGGTACACTGCGGACAAGAGCTGGGTGAAGAGGGTCATGTTCTCTCTCACTCACACAGGTAATGTTTCCACTTGGCACAGTGTAAGACTTTCCTCTGTCACTCTGTTTTCCAGTTTAATCAATAGTTCATTAAAAACTGTCACATAAATAAACCCTGGCATGGCAAACCTGCAATCCACGGCTCACTGGTGAAAAGATAAATGTTTTACCCGGGATATTTAAATCACCGTACACTACGCACGTGTAGAAAATCTGTTATACAATATATTATAATATTCAGTATGACATGGCTGGAAACATCAACACTACGTAGCATTTCATACAGCCTGCTTGGAGGTTTGACAGTGAGGCCACATTGGATAAGGCATCCCGTGGTTTTGGTTTTTTTTTGGCTTGATTGTAAATCTTTATTAGGTTAGATCATTATTGTGATGTTAAAATTGGAATGACTACAACTTCTATCTACGTCATATGCTCAGTATATGATTGGGTGTAAATATTAATGAGTATATAAATGAAACATTTCAATTGAAATTTTTAACTGCTTACAGGTAATATCACGAATTCATTTTTATTTTCGAAACTTTTACTCAAACTTAATGATCTGATTTTAAAAATAAGTGTGAGAATAAAGTAAATCACATGCAACTGTTCAGAGACCTTTTCCTCTATCGAGTGTTACACGGATTTAGCTAAAATGTCTTACATCAGGCAAATAAAACATTACAGTGTGGTAATGTTTCCAAAAACAAAATCCAACCCAGAATGATTTACATATTCATTTTAAAATTAACAAGATGCTCATCAATGACATCCAGGATTTGTTTTGTAATTTCTTTTTTCTTTCACAGAAATGTTGCTCTATTTTCACTTGGGTTAATGGCTCCTACATTACCCACAATGCCGCTCTATTACCTGCTGAGAATGATGCAGCGGCATTCGGCTTTTAGTCCATCACCCATCCGAACAGGTCCCCTAAGCATGCACTGCATTCTGGGACTTTGAGTACAGCGTTTGCACCAACGTCTCCACAACACCGACACCGGATTGCTTATTAATACGACCTTGAAGTTTTGTTTTTAGGAGCTAGTGCACAACCTAATCGTTATTGTTTAAGATTGTTGACTTTTTTCCTCTTATTATAACTGCTCTAGCATTGTCCCTCCATGGCATTAACACCGCACACAATCGCTAACTTCTCACTCGAATAACAAAAACACAACACTACGCAACACCGTGGCACCAGAATCACTAAACACATCACAAATATTTAAATATAAACATACTTAATGTGTTTTAGGCAGGAGAATGCCTTTAATCTGGAGAGTTGCATGGTGAAATTTGTTTAGACAGCCCAATTTCACACACACACACACACACTATATTTATTGACCCAAGCAGGCTAGGCTGGTGGCAGTGAATTTCAGAAACGTGATCCAGCCAACTCTTATTCCACTTCATGACTGATTAGTCGCGTAAAGGGAAGAACTGATGTCACGTAGCATTTGCTAAACACTGCAATCAATCTTACAATATTGAGTTACTAGGGTCGTTTTATTGTTACATCACCTAAACCACAACGTTATCCAGCCAGGCCGCAGGATCGACAGTAGCTAAAGCCACAAGTGCACTGCAGATCTACGCTAAGCTAATAATCAGCACAATCAGCTGGCTAGCTCTCACAGCAGGCTCAGCGGAGGCAGAGAAAGCTCATTTGGCCCGTCTCAACCCCAGAATGAGGGCCAGATGGTCCACCAGTGAGATCCACATGCCCAGCATAAGGGGGAGGAGACAAGCTCTCAGGGGGCCGGTGAGAGAGAACATCTGATAAATCACCAAATCAGTCTTTATTCTGAGAACAGGAGACACGGGATTAGCAGTGGACAAGGTCAGAGATCTCCAAACCCCTGTTCTGCCTGGGCACGAACGCTAAAACAAAAACGAGAGCATGTTGGCACTGAAATTGATATCAATCACCAAGTCCTAGTCTGTAAACTGCTAGCTAGCAATGCGTCATGTCCATTTCTAAAAGGAATAAAATATTGGCTTCACCAAAAGTCCTGGCACAGAACACCAGAATGAGTTTCGTAATAAGAGAAGACTGATCACCATTCAAACCTCAATTCAGAGGCAGGAATCAAAAACGGAACCATTAAAACACACGCCAGTTTCAAGGCCAACATCTTCCACCGCAAGTTAAACAGTGTGGTATCAGCATCACACACAAGACGTCAAGGATTGAGAATTTCTTTACACAAAGCAGTTAATTCCACCTTTGTATTGGTTTATCAGTGAAGACGTTTGGCTTCATGCTGTGTTCTGGTGCCGGAGCCTCAGAGTCAAGATTTATAGTCGGAAAAAATGCAAGTGTTGCTTATAATGAACAAGGATCATTAGCATTGCAAACTCACCAGACCAATCCAGCTAGCATCCACGGACTTGCTTCACTTACCAGTGATGTTACTACTGTTGTGCAAAAGTATCCCTTTAAATCTGCCTGGCAGACAAATGTGGTACTGGCCAGTGAACTCAAACACCCTGAATACATAAATGCAGACTACAGGATCCAAGCAGGACCAACAAGAACCCAACCAGAACCCAACCAGAACTCAATAATGATTCAGTCAGGAATGAACCAGGACTTCTCCAAACAAGAATGAAGCAAACAGGATTTATTCAGGACCCATAACAGGAACTACACAGAAGCTCACCTCAGATTCAGGATGCAAACAAATGTCAACCAACCTTGACTTCAACCAGGAACCATTCAGAACCAAACAAGAACTCAACCAGGATTTCACAGGATCCAAACAAAACTCAACAAGGAACTAAGACTCAAACATGTCCCAACCAGAACTTAAGTAGGAGCCAGACCTGTTCAACCAAGGCTCAGAAGGGTTTTAACCAGGACTCAAACAGGATCCAGTCAGGACTGAACCAGGAACCAACCAGGACTTAACCAGTAAACCAGGAACCAACCAGAACATAAATATTATCCAAATAGTATAACAACTAGGTATAGATAATGGATGGATGGATGGATGGGTCCAAAGAGATCTAAGCAAAGACAACTGAGATCCAACACCTAACCCTAACCCGGACCCAAGCAGGGCCTACCAGAACCTAACCAAGACCTAGACCAAAAGCATTATGCATATCAACCTCAGAACCAAATTTAATGCCACTCGATTCTTCGTCTCTTCAAATAAGGTCCCCGAAACCCTGCTGTATATGCACTGACACCTGTGATGCACCCTCTAGTGGCCATGCAGTGAAATTACACTGCAATGCTCTCCCCTTCACCAGGTATTTAAACATGGCCGCTTTTGAGTGTGTGTGTGCGCGCGCGTGTGTGTGTGTGTGTGTGTGTGTGTGTGTGTGTGTGTGTGTGTGTGTGTGTGTGTGACACATTTTCATTTCATGGGAAAAGTGTTCTCAATTTGAGCAATTCAGGCAGGGCTGAAATAAATGTGGGCCTTTTTAATCTACTCTTGATGTTTTTATGGTAAAAAAAATAAACTAATTCATATTAGAAATAGCAGAAATAAGAAAATAAATGATATACGTTAAACAAAATGTTTCTGTGCTGTACACACACACACACACACACACACACACACACACACACACACATACTGAGAGACAGATGGTGACACTACAGTATTCTGGACCACGCTTTGCAGGCATTAGAGACACTAGCTCACTTTATATATCACACACAGTGCAAAGTGCGAGCAGTTTATCATCCCTCCATCCTTTAATCTGCAAGTCTCTCTCTCTCTTTCCTCTTCTCTCTTTAGCCAGGCCAGCATTAGAGTGAGATGCTGGTCTGCCAAATATGTCCGCTTTTTCCAAACCACAGGATGAAGAGGAACGTGGTCTGGCACCACTCATCCAGAATTCGTCTTCACACAGCAGTGCTGATTTTCAAATCTCAATTCAATTTTTTTTACATTTTTGGTCAACAAAATATTAATATTTACTTTAATTCCTAATTATACTTACACTTCTAAAAATTTCCCCAGAAGACAATACATTTTCACAGCAACATAATTTTACACAGTTTCATGCTGTACGTCTTAAAGCCAGGCTTTCCATCAACAATGTACCGATGCCTTCTAGTCCATTCCAACAAGGACAATCTAGAACCACACTCAGCGTTCCACTGTACCGATGCCTTCTAGTCCATTCCAACAAGGACAATCTAGAACCACACTCAGCGTTCCACTGTACCGATGCCTTC
>JAQQZU010000033.1:28641034-28668229 GCA_030068025.1 Parauchenoglanis punctatus
CTTCGGGTGAGAGGCGGGGTACACCCTGGGCAGGTCACCAGTCCACCACAGGGCCGACACAGACAAACAGCCACACAATTTAGAGCAATTTAGAGTAGCCAGTTGACCTAATCTGCATGTCTTTGGACTGTGGGAGGAAACCGGAGCACCCGGAGGGCAGAACATGCAAACTCCACACAGAAAGGCACCCTGGGGATCGAACCGAGGACCTTCTTGCTGTAAGGCGACAGTGCTAACCACTGCACCACCGTGCCGCCCCAGTTCACTGTACTCTTTACTAATTTTCTACAATATAAAACAGGTTTATATTAATGCACTCACTAGAGAAGAAGAAACTAGGTAATGGCTGATAGCTAAAGAAGAAGAAAACTAGGGAATGTCTACAAGCTAGAGGAAAAGAAAATTAACAAGAAATAAAAAAAGAAAATGCCTGCAGGCAAGGGAAGAGGGAAGTCAGTGAACACCTGCAACCTAAAGAAAAAGAAAACCATAGAATGTCTGAGAGATAAAAAAGAAGAAAATTAGGGAATACTTGGAAGGTAGGACAGAAGAAAACTAGGGAAGAAGAAAATTAGAGAACATCTGGAAGCCAGGGAAGAAGGAAATGCCTGGAAACTAAAGAAGAAGAATAAGACAGGATGTAGGCTAGATTTGGAGTTTATTTTGAACGAGTTCAATAATGTGATGCTAAAATTCCCAGTGAGTGTATTCTAACAGAGAAGTGCTTCACATCTCCAGAGTGTAAGGCAGTGGTGTGTGCACTGAGCTCACCATGACCTCATCATGCTAATCTGTCTGGAGGAACTGGAGATGAGGGAATTTGAGTATGGAAAGCAGTGTGGGAGTGGAGCGTTCCTGCCCTTCTCTGCTTTCCCTCTGAATCAGAGTCTCCCTAAACATCTCAAAGAACTCACATTCAGATCTCGGAAGTATTCATTGTAGTCCAGAGCGTAACCAACAACGAAGCGATTAGGGATGACAAATCCAACATCTGCAGAGATGGACATAAAGAAACAGGACAGAAAAAATGTCTAGAATTCTGATGTACATTATGTAATAAACAAGAAGAAGAATATAAGGAGTTTGTTATCTTTGTCAAGAAGAAGTTGAAGCTCCCATTTTCGAGATTTGTGAATTTGCACAGTTAAACGTCACCTAGATGGGCCGGATATGAACTGCTTCCAGAAGCAAATTCCTTTCTTGCATCCATGTCTGTCTTGCAAATTTGTGAATGGGCATTTTTTCACCAGGCAAATTGTATTCATGTTTGGTCTGACCACTCCTTTACACTAACCTCAGGTCTGAGAGAAGACTTCAACTGAAGAGAGAAGAAATGCTGAGCATGTGTGGAAACTGAGATGTTAAACGATTGCTGAGGATTTGCCTGTAAAACTGAAAATGTGTATTCTCATGTGGTTTGTGAACCGCTTCTATAACCCGTCTTTGCTAATAATGACAATCATAATTAGGATTTTTTGTTTAGGTCTGCATCTACATTGACTGAGCAGTGCATTTTGGCACCACAGAGGGTGCTCATGAGCACACTGTTAACCCACACATACCCCTTTTCCACCAACAGGAATCAGGTTCTTGAACCGGTTCCTTTCAGGATTCTTTGAACCTTGGTGCCAGCTAGTGAGCCAGCCCACATTTCCACCAGTTTTGAGTGGAACCATTGTAATCAAGGATGCATCATCAATGGAGGGTGCTGCACAATGCACAACAGCAGCAGCAAGATGGTGGATAGCATTGATTACCTGCGAGCGTTTGTTCTGTTATTGTAGATGTTTGATGATTTATCATTTTCCATTGTGTTCTCCATTGCTGCATTCTGCTTCCTCTCCAAACTAATGACACGCCCACTGATGTCATCTTGGCTTGCATTGGAAAAAACGTCTGTCTTTTTGTGGCAGCTGGGAATCAAATGTTCAGGTTCTGAACCAATTTATTTTTGGTCAGAATGCTCCGAACAGTTCAAGATTTGGTGCACAAACTATCCGCTGTTGGTGGAAAAGGGGTAACAGGAACTAATACACTAATACATGAACCTTATCACACTGAATATAAACAAGTTCATTCATTCATTTTCTATACTGCTTATCCATTGTGGGTCATGGGGAAGCTGGAGCCAATCCCAGCTGACTTCAGGTGAGAGGCAGGATACACCCTGGACAGGTCACCAATCCATCACAGGGCTAACACAGAGACTAACAACCATTCACACTCACATTCACACCTATGGGCAATTTAGAGTAGCCAAAACGAGTACCTCAAAGCTTTTCTCCTTTACTGCATTTTTCTTTCTTTTCTTTTCTTTTCTTTTCTTTTTAGGATAAACCGTTTATCTGGACATATTGATTCTGAGTGAACTCACAGTCTGGAAATGTCGTAGCTCTGCCGGGAATCCGCTTTACCAGCAAGCTGCAGAGACACACACACACACAAAGAACAGCACATTCATCTTACTCACTAAACATCACCAGCGAAGGAATATTTTCAAACAGTTGCGTAGGGCACCCTTTAAGAGAAAAGGCAAGTATGTTCTGCAACAATTCTAGTCAAGCAGCTGATGAACCTTATTATTCTTAAACACAAAAAAAAGTTCATAAGATTGTCTTCCTTTTTAGGAGTCCTTTCATAATTATATAGCAGGACTATTAACTTCTCTAAAGAATATTAAGAATTAAAAATTCATTCTGCCAAAGTCCAACCACTCCCCGTTACCCAGATTATTAATATAAAGTACACATGCACAAAAAAAGAAAACAATGTGCTCAAATAAAACTACAGTACTCCTCATTCAGTATATGTCAATTAAAATATCAAACAAATGCATTTTTTTCTGAAAGGGTGCCAATAATTCTGGAGTTGACTGTACAAGTGATTACAGATGCCTGAGACTGGCCAGTTTCCCTTTGCATCATGGTAGACGGAGTAAAAACGTATCATAAACATATGATTTAGTTTATTTCTCACCCGGCCACTTTGACAGTCTTGGGCTGGAACTTCTCCACATGCTGCAGGAGCATCTCCATGGTCTTCCCTGTGTCCACTATCGCCTTCAGAGAGAGGGTGGCATTTATTTGTCTATTTATTTATCCGTTTATGTAAAACTCTGCTGCATCATCTATGATCAGGTGGAAATATACGGTGGAAATAGATGAGTTGTAACAAGAGAGAAATATAAAACTGGCTGTAATGCTAATAAATTAAGCTCAACAGGTGGCAATGATGCGGAGCTCCTCATTTATACATATATCATCTGTTCATCAAATATTAACCTTCATAAAGTCCTCATTCACAACTCATACACTTCCTTCAAAATACTAATTACTTCTCCATCTATTTAAAAAAAGTGTTGCTATTTGGTAGATACATGTCAGCTGATGTTCCATTGATGTGCTCGTCTTTCAGCGTGTTCACTGCTCCATTTAGCTTCCACACAGTTATTCTTGCACCTTCTGCACCTTGTGGTCAAAATTAAATGCAACAAGTATAATCAGAAGCCCGTTGGGGCAGGTATCACGCTGCCCCATGCTCAGGGGAGGAGCAGAGGACAGGACAGGATGGAGTTAGTTTAAAAATACTAAATCCATGGCTTCTTTTATAGCAAATACTCAGAATCAAATCTAATAAATGTCCACAAACAAAATGAGCAAAATCATTTCTCTTGTAAGATATACAGTATTGTAAAGACTGGGGGAGGGAATAGATGGATATTACATGGATAATTTCCGTAAATCAGAAATGTGTGTGTGAAATACTTCTTATTTTTTCTCCCCACATTTTTGTGAGCTTGTTTCAGGGGTAACACTTGCTTTTATAGTCCCCTAATTGCTAAGTATTTACCCAGTAAATATATGGTAACCTATAGCATATAATTGGGTGATTAGCACAGGTAATAAGTAGGTAAATACAGAGAAACTACAACTGAAATACTAAGAAAAATAAAAAAAATCTTCAATAGTATTTCAGCTGTAGTTTCTCTGTATTAACCTACTAATACCTGTGCTAATTACCCAATAATATACTATACTTTTCCATATATTTTCCAGGAACTACTGAGTCACCTGTGAAAGGAAGGGTTACTATTACAGGAATTTTGTGTGGATGTTGAGATGAATTTGGGCTGGAAATTTCACTGAAACCTGGCAACCCTGGTTAATGAGGTTCCATCAAGCAAAGCTGAACAAAGAAGCATCTTAAAGTGCTCAAAACAAGCAGCTAGACTCTATGCTGGATGACTAAACATTTACTAGAGAGTAGTCTATAGCATAAGTCAAGTGTGATAGCTTCTCCATGCTATTTGTTTAACACTATGTCATTATTAATGGCATCTTGCAACACAAAACACACACACACACACACACACACACACACACACACACACACACACACAAAGGGCAGGAAGTGATGATGTGGCCACTTACCTCGACAATCAGGACATGCTGTATTACATGTGGAGAGAAGATCAGTGAGGAAGGTTAGAAGATCAACATCATACATAAATAGTACTGTATGGATGCACTGTATTAGAACTGTGGGCCTCTAGTATTTGATTGCATTAGATAGGACATTTTAGAACACTTTAGAGTACTTTGAATGTTCCCTAAACAGGTAGACATGTGGAACCCTTTTGTGGAACTCTTAAACATCCAGTGAACCCTTTAGGAACCCTTCTTCTAGTGAGAAATGGGCATTTTGGAATCCACTTTGGTCCAAATGTGTGTATGTGTTTGCATTCTTCATATGACTGACAGACTCATGGCCAGACTTCCTGTTGTTGTTTATTTATTTCCTTTTTAAAGGTATTTTCTGTTGACATTGTCTCATGTCTTGCGTTTTTAATCTAGCGACTGTACAATAAACTGTAATTTGCTGTAGAGGTCCATTATCATCCAGTCTTCCTCAGAAATCATGTGATATGAAAACATTTATGACTCAAATGATAAATATGGAAAAATTTAGCGGTTAACATGTATGCTATGTGGAATGTTATACATGAAAAAGTGTAGAAATATATCAATTATACATATTAATGATTAGTTTGATTAAATGATTTTGTTAGGTAGTATTGGTAAACTGTTAAAGCTGGTCTGTGGTCTTCAGGAAGCCAAACAGATTAGAAGGATTAAACGGCTTTGTTTTCAGTTTCTCCTCTCTGTACTGAATGCAGATGTTTCAGCGCTTCACTCGACTCTCCACACTCTCGATCACTCTTGTCCCTGTTTCATTCCAGTGCAGAAGCCACAAGATGTAACATTGGAAAAATCACCCATAGCTGAATGGAAAGACTCATGCAAATGCAAATAACCTCCATCTGTTTGAACATTCAAGAGAAGACTAAATGCAGTGCTGGTTAAAGTTAAACCATTTGGTGGTGTTCGGGTCAGAATAACACATGTACATATTTACTAAAACTGCAACACATGCACAAAAAGCTTCTTTAATGGGCCTTAAAAAGTGAAACATGAAAAAGGGTTCAAATGAGGTGGCCTTGGAAATGTACCAGCGTTTAGCTACACGGAGAACTGAACGTGGTTTATACCACGTGCATAAACGTGTTAATACATTAGCCTTGTAGCTCTAGTGCAAAACTACAGAATCTGACACTGGAGACTCCTTCTAGAAATATAAAATGAACGTCTCCTTGATATGGTATACGTCCTGAGAATGAGCTGTTGCTATAGAAACGATAATGTATCAGAGCGAGTGCATGAATATAAACCTGTGATTCGCAGCTGTACTACTGTCAGAGCTGCTGCTATAGAAAATTAATCAACACCTTCTGACATAATTTAATGACATTTTTTCCTTTTCCAATTGGAGACAGGATTAAATTAGTGCCATTATACTGCTGACATAAGCATAATTGAAGCTGTGTGGGACACTTTGATAAGGAAATGCGTCAACATCCTTCATGAAGCTATGAGGAATTTATTGTAGCACAACTTTTGATGTTTTTATTTACTTATCACCAACTTTCTCTCAGGTAGCCTTAATTTTTAGCACAGTACTCTAACTACTGAACTAATACCTAGAAGTAAAGATGTGTGTGTGTGTGTGTAATAAAGTGTAATTGCATCTTTCTGTGTCTGTGCTACACATGACTTCCACATAACAATGTCAGATTGGAATCAAATATCACAAAGCAAAGGAAGTTCATAAACAGTTCAAAATCGCAGTTTCGCAAAAGCGGTTCTTGTGAAAGCGGTGTCTCCAGGGCCGAGCTTTTGACTTCTCTGAATTTATGCACAGATGATGGGAGGACAAATTAAACCCAGTATCAAGCTTAAACAACACCAGATCAGAGCTGGAGTTGGGGGTGGGAGGGGGTAGGGCGCCGCGAGGCTCTGCAGTTCTGAGGTTTGTTTGAGTTTGTTCGTTTGTGGCTTCTCTTGTCTGTTTGTTTTCGCTCCA
This sequence comes from Parauchenoglanis punctatus, assembly GCA_030068025.1. NCBI lineage: Eukaryota > Metazoa > Chordata > Actinopteri > Siluriformes > Auchenoglanididae > Parauchenoglanis > Parauchenoglanis punctatus. The sequence goes on from JAQQZU010000033.1 coordinate 28,647,455, forward strand.
GCCGTCTTTACCGTCTACGTTTACATACGAGATCGGATGATGACGACAGACTTGTTATACACACCGGCCCTGTCTGTAACGCCACGCTTTGATGTGGTCTTGTGCCAGAAACAAGGGCAGGAGTGGTGACCGTGTTTTCTCAGTGCTGTTTGTGCTGACAGTCTGTGTGCTGTCCTGAGGCACTGTAAGAAAATCGTTTTTGGGTTTTTGTGTTTTTGTGAAGGTAGCCACCAAGATCAGGCCCAGATGAAGGAAATTTGTGAATGGCATGTGTTTACTAGTGCAAATGCCCTGTTAGAGAGAGCTGGTTTTCCCCTAGCTAGCACATTTTGAATCTGATGCAATCTGAGCGTTAGAGCTCAGAGGTAAAGCAGCAGAAGAGCTTAGAGACTTGTTTATTTTAATTAATTAAATTAATGTTTAAAATTCTTTCTTAATCTTATGTTGTACACTTTGAGGAAAACTGCAATAATAAATTGTATCATACAACTGAATAATTCAAATAAACAAACTTCTATAATGTCAGACAGAAGCCATGTACATAAGTGACTGTACAGTATATCAATATAATGAAGCACTATTCTTTCACATGAGTATGGACTTGAGATTTAACTCACATTATTGATCTGAATTGTCACTGTTAGCTAGCTACCTTACCCTGAACCTACTAGTACTGGTAATTAGCTAGCTAATGATAGACAATTTAAAGCAGTTTGTTTTTAACAAGTTAATACAGTGAATGGAAACTCATCTCTATAGTTACTTTAGCCAAACCATCAGTTTTAATGCCATGTCCGTCTGATTTCGCTAGCTAACAAAAGTTAGAACTTTAACTAATTGATCTTATGCCTTGATCTAACTAGAGAGAGAATAGGACAGGTCTGAGTTACCCATGTGCAATTAGATCGATAATTACTCATGCTACTACGCTATGAAGGCCATTGCATCTGACTCTATTGGCCTATTAAATTAAATACTGTTGTCTGTTAGATTCTCTTCATGTTACTAATGTGGCTATAAAACAGCAGGTTGTTGGTTACTTGAGGGAAATCAGTTTGTATTTAAAGTGAAATTCCTAGCTGTTTTGTGTACTGGGGTACAACACACGATCTGTATTAGGATGAAACATCTTTACATGGTAACACATTATAAACCCAAAGCGTAAACAAACAATGGCTCACTAAGGGCTCAGCAGTGCTTCTGCTCTTCTGCCCTCCCTTATTCAAGAACGTCTTCAACAAATATCCTACACCAATTATGTTGGTGACAAATCATGCATGCAACAGAGCTTTCCTTGCCTGGTCTAACCCCTGAGAAACCAAGCAAGATGTCCTAGTTTAGGGTCAAGATTTTATAGATGGGTCAGATGACCTTGGTATGACTTACAAAATGGGATTATAGTGAGAGTTTAGTGGGATTTCGACCAAAACAACAAACAAAACATGACACACTAGTAAGAGTTTTATCCTGATCAGGGTCATGGTGGATTCGGAGTGCATCCTGGGAACACTGGCTGGGAGGGATGCTAGTCCTGGTCACCAATCCACTTGTTGGGATGTTTTTGGGAGGTGAAAGGAAATCAGAAAACCCAGTCTAAGCCCATTAAGCCAGTAACCCGAGGTTAGGTTGGAACCTGAAGCTGTGAGATTGCAATGTGCACCAAATAAAACTCCTGAGGACAATTAAGGCTTCTTAGAAGACAAGGTAAGTCCAGAGAATTATTAGCATGCTAATAAAAAGTAAGTTCAGAAACATAAAGTTAGCAAAAACTCCCAAAAATAGTCGCGTCAGTGAAGTGAGGGTCCTGTTGGAACAGTGGAGTATGTAGCTTCATTTTTGCTGTAAAAGTGAATATTTTGAATTTTGAATATTTTGAATTCTTAATGAGGTTTATATAGAGTGTAAGAATATCCATGTCATCAGGTGTCATGTCACAGGTGAGAATAAACATGTGTTCAGGCCTGCTATGCCATAGAGAGTGCCCAGATCCAAAAGGAACCATAAATGTCAGTGTTCAGTTAAACTTTATGTGTTTATCACTTTTAACAATAGTCATTGTCACAAAACAGCATTACAGAATCCAGATGTAGATTTAGATCATTAAACCTAAATCTAGCCAGAGGCAACAGTGGCAAGAAAAACTCCCTGAGACGTCATGAGAAAGATTCCGGGAGCGGAACCAGAGTCAGAAGGGGAGCCATTTGTCATTAATAAAATAGAACCTTGTGTGTCTAATCTCTACCATACATGGCCTAAAAGTGACCCGAGTGTGTTCTCATCCTGTTACTTTATTATTTTTGTTTGAACTCAGGGTCCATAAGATGGAAATATTTCAATTTCTTCACTAGTTTAAGGGATCCTTTCAGAATATACCTTACACTCAGGATCGTGATTGAACTGTACAATTTTCACTCATTTACGGTAAGTTATATGATCTTAAAGGTCAACTATGTAGAATTCAAAACCACCTGAACGCCGCTCCATAACCCCTCCCTTTTCAAGCGTGTATTAGAGCATACGGTGGCTGTCAGGTGCCCATAGCGTACGTCCAAGTATTTACAATTTACACCCTTGCTTTTTCCATGTTAAATAATATGATCCTCCATTTTTCTAAATTTGGGATCTCAAACTTGTTATCCAGCTCCAGCAAACACTGATTCCTCTTTTTTCTTTTCCTTGTCTTCCTTTCTTCTTCTTTGTCATCCTTTTGGTGCCTCCTTCCAGATTCACACTGCCACTTGTAAAAATGTAAAACGTGGAAGGCGCTCTCTAGGGGTTTGTCTATTCTGGGCTACTGTAGCGGCACAACATGGAGGCTCTGTAGAGGTGGACCTGTTTTGTATGTATGTAGCTGTGGTGTGATATGGGAGAGCTGTATAGTGTGTGGGAACTGGCCATGACTAAATTAGAAAGAAGATCTGGGGAAAAAACAATCATCAAACTCAATCTTGCACTGAATAAAAAAACATCCAAAATCTACCCCTTGCTGTGAGCGCTGCATGCTTCCTAGGATTGCCGTCGCGCACAGCGTTTCCAGTTTTGCAGCATTGAACTACTGCCAGGGGTTTTCATGAACACCATGCGTACTTTCTTCCTGCAGCACTCGGACACTGACACCCAGGCACCCTATGACAGTGTTGAGTTTCTGCCAGATGGATATTTACTACAGTGCAACTTCTTTTATCAGAGCTTTGTAGATCCTAAGTCGGCTGAGAACATCTGGGTGAGGTTCATGGTCTGCCAGCTCATGGGGCCAGCACGCCGATGGGCCCGGTACCTCACCACTATTAATCACTCATGCCTCAAAGATTCTAAAAGCTTCAGGGAGTCCCCATTCCAAAGTCCCTTCCAGTGGCCAAGAATAAGGCCACCACTCCAGAGCCCCTTCCAAAGGGTGAAAAGGAGGCAACCGCTCCAGAGCCTCCTTCAGTGTCCATGAAGGAGGCCACCACTCCAGACCCCCTTCAGTTGCTGATAGGGAGGCCTTTTCTCTGGAGCACCCTTCAGAAAAGGAGAATTCTCCTGCCCTGAGCTCCAGAGACAAAGTCGTCACCATGCCTGAGTCCAAGTCCATGTCAATGCCTGAGCCTGTCACCATGTCTACACCCGATTCCAACTCCAAGCTGACATCTGAGCTGGCATCCCAGTCTGAACAACTCTCTAAGCCCGTTACTGCTCCAGTTCCAGTCACAGAACCAATTCCATCCTCCACAGCCTGAAAGCCTGTTCAAGCCTCAAAGCCTTTTCAAGCCTCAAATCCTGTCCAGACTTCATAGCTTGTTCAAGCCTCACAGTCAGTTCCGCTCCAGTAATAGCCTCAGAACCTGCACCAGTCACAGTCGCAGAGACTGTTCCATTCACAGAGGCCATCCCAGTCACAGTCATAGAGCCCGCCCTAGTCACAGAGCCAGTTCCTGTTTTACTCCCAAAGCCTGCTCCAGTTCCTGTTCCAGTCATCTGGCTTGTTTCAATCTTATAGCCTGTTCCGTCTCACAGCCAGCTCCAGTTCCCATCTCGACAGTCTCAGAGCCTGCTCCAGCTTCAGTCACAAAGACCAAGCCAGCTCCAGTCTCCAAGATAGTTCCAGTCTCCGTCTCCAAGTGTGCTCCCATTCCAGTTGCCAAGCCTACTCTTGTGCCAGTTTCCAAGCCGGTTCCAGACCCACAGCTTGTTCTAGTCACAGAGCCTTTTCCAATTCTGGTCATGGAGGCTGTTCCAGTCATGGGGCCTGTTCCAGTTCCAGTCATGGAGCCTGTTCCAGTTCTGGTCATGGGGCCTGAGCCTGCTTCTCTGCCTGAGATTGCTTTAACACCCAAGCCTGTTCCAATGCCTGAACTGGCATTCAAGCTTGTTCCAGTTCCCGTCTCAGAGCCTGCTCTAGCTCCAGTCTCCACAGTCACAGAGGCTGCTCCAGCTTCAATTACAGAGCCCAAGCCAGTTCCAGTCTCCAAGCCAGTTCCAGTCCCACAGCCTGTTCCAGTCACAGAGCCTGCTCCAGTCTCTAAGCCCATTTCATTTCCAGTTTCCCCACCTATTCCAGCCAACATGCCTGATCCAGTGTGCATGCCAGTTCCAGTCTCCATGCCTGTACCCATGCCAGTGTCCTTTCTGGCACCTGTGCCTGTGCCCATGCCCAAATCCACACTCGTGCCTGCACTAAGACCACAACCATGCCTGCACCCTTACTCTGGCCTAAACCTGGTGTGGTTTTATCCAGTGCCTGGCTTGAACCCACAGGCTCAGGACCTCCAGGGGCAGGATTTTCGTAATGCGCTCCAGAGTAACAACTTTGAGGGGTGGTTCTGTCATGGATTTGCCCCTTGCTGCGAGCACGCTACTACGCCCAGACTTCAGTTCCTAAGCTGCTCCAAGGACCCATGTGACCTGAGCAGCTTCAACTGCCTTGAATTCCTGCTGATGAGGGCTCATTAACATGGGACTTTAAAAGGATTCTGCTTCCCTCAGACTTCCTTGTTTATGTATATTTTATGTCTTTGCCCTCATGTTCTCGTGTCTAGACAAGTTTTAGTTTCATTTTCTATTCATGTGCTTATGTTTAGGCTTTTTAGCCTGTTTCATGTTTCGCTTTGAGCACCGTAAATAAAGGTTCACTTTCAATTGCATCCAGCCTCTACTCTGCTTCTGCGACAGTTGCTATATTCAGTACTATAAATAAAGTTGTTTATTAGTATTATTATTATTATTATTATTATTATATGGAACAATATCATTTTTTTCTGAGATGATACTGAAACCCTGAGGAGTATCAGACGATACTGATACTCAGCTGATACTGCTTTCTTTTCAAACTACTAAGCTTTAAAATGTTTTATTCTTTAAACTGAAACATGTCACTGCAAACCCACAGAAACACATACATTGTAAACATAATGCAAATAATAAAGTGTAAATTATAAATATAACAAACTCAATCCTAACAAAAGAAGAAAAACAGCTATTTTCCTAAGTAAACATTTCCAGTTCTAAAAATTCATGTCTTTTCCAGTCTCTGCTACTCGTTACAGGATCTGAGATCTGATTTCTTTCCTCTGATATCTACAATTTTTTGCTGGCATTGGCCAGATGTTCACACTGGAGTTTATTAAGAATTAGTAGTTATTTTGGGTTAGAATTTTGGAGAGAGAAAGCACAGCTGTGGTCAAGCTGGAGAGAAATAAAATTTGAGAATGAGTCCTGCTCTTACTTTTCCTTTTAGCATGGAGAGATCCTCAGGACCAATGATCTGCAAGTCTTCAGTGGAGTGGTCGTTCTGCCGTAATCACACACACACACACACACACACACACACACACACACACACACACATTTATTTATATTTATTAAAGAACAACACATACTTATTGTATATAGGGACAGTTAATGTTTCTGTGAAACAAGTTAGGTTCTGTTGTCACTTATTTTACTGCACCTATAAACATTTGTTCCCTCACCAGCCCTCTTTTTTCTCTCTCTTGCCACCAAAAAACTGCAAAGATGTGTAAACTCCTCTGTCCTGAAGATGTCAGAAAACTTACAGTTCCAGCTTTACCTCTGACAGTTACACAGCGCTGACACTGGAGACTCCTTCATACATGATACAGAAACACATCCTTACAGAAACTTCACCATATCAATAATTACACGCATTTTATTTTTCTCTGAAGCCTCATCATAAAACATTCACTTCAGCATTCTAGATATAAATACTCAACAGTTTCTGAACAATTCCTTTCTTCAGACGTTCTTTAGATAGTTAAAGGTTCTCAGCTTCCTAAGCTCTGCTCTGAAAACTTTTTTATAACAAACGTCTCTGTTGTAGAGAGGAACAAACGTACTGTACGTTTTTACAAGTGTACACATCATGTTTTCCACAATAGCAAACTTCACTTTTTTAACTGTGTGTGTGTGTGTGTGTGTGTGTGTGCACGGGTATTTGTTCTCAATCCTCAGGGCAGAAATATAACAACAGCGCCATCATCTGGAGGAAAGCAAATGAAACACTCTGGTGGTAGAAAGCAGAGATGAAAATCCAGACTCTCTAAACACTGTTACACACACCGACCCTCTTGGGCTCCTATTTTCCTTATATGGTCATTTCTTCCTGTTAGTCTATGTTTTGGCCTGTTGTTGATTCCTGAAAAACTTTTTTAAAGCTGATAAATGTCACGGTTTAATGCAGATGCAGGGTTTTATATCATTTACAACACATTATATTATTGACTCATATTCAGTACATACAGTACAGGCCAATGTGAATGTTGTAGTTTTACATGTATAAAAATCAGGCATCAAAAAGTTAATGAAATTCCAAAAAAAAGTAATTTTTTAAAAAAGAATTTAAAAAATTCTGCACAAATAAAAATAATACCTTTGCAGAGTGCTGGTTTATAATCTACAAAAAGCATATTATTTACAGCTAAATTGTAAATCAACAGGTGGATTTTTTTCGTAATTGTGATTTTTTTTTTGTTTATTTCTTTGTTTGCTTTTTGCTCCCTTTTACGCCACAGATCTCTTCAACAAGAGGCGATTTAATTAAAGTTAGTATGCTAAACGATTAAGTTCCATGTAAGATATGATTGTTCATGATGGAGCACATGACTCCAGCCTCGGTCCAGGTGGTGGTGTATCTGAGGGGTTCTCGTCCTACCTGGTAGCTTTTAAGGCGGATGAACTCCACGCCGGTGGTTATGGGACGAGCAGAACCCCGGCTTTGGGCTTTAATGGAGTCCACCAGGTCAGCGCAGAACTTATAGCCTCCTTTCAGAACACAAAGAACCATCAGGTTATCATGACCCATGTCCTCCAGGATATCTCTGGCTAAACACTCGATCCTGAAATAAACACACAGAGTAAACCTGCAGGTCACCTGGTATAATTTGATGCGATAAAAAGTCTGAAAGAGAAAAAGAGAGAAGCGTATAAATGAAAGAAGCAGGGTTTTAGCTTAATTGTATTGTTAGATCCAAAATTATGTGTACCAGTATGTGAATATATATTTTTTTATTTTCTGACATTTGTCGCATGCTATAAACATAATTTACTTTTACATTCATATTAGCGTAAGTTTCCTTCAATTCCCTCAAATATGGCACATCATATTTTGTATCTGTTTACAGTTACATTTAATTTTATTGCAACTCCACAAAGACCAGGTAGGCATTTCCTTTATCTCTCTCTCTCTTGAAGTTAATTTAAAAAAAAAAAAGAAAAAGAAAGAAAAACCAAACAAACAAAAACCACTTGTCAAGTTACTGAGAACCGCAGAGAAGTGGAAAACTAAAGGTTCCAGCTTTACCTCTGACTCACTCCATACACGCCTCACTGATCACTGATTACACTCATTTTAATCCTTTCAAATGTACGGGAATGAGCTGTTACTATAGAAACGTATAGATAAGGTATTGGAATGGGTACATTAATATAAACCTGCACTACAGTCAGAGCTCATGTTCTAGAAAATTAATCAACACCTTCTGACCAATCAGAATCCAGAATTCAGCAGCACTGTGGTGTATGATGGCGTATGTATGATATTGAGGAGGTTCACAGTAACGAGGACAGACGAACAGAAATCAGAATGCACAAATATACAATACACAACAAGTACACAGCAAACACAGTCTAAAGTCTAAAGTTAATTCTTAATCACACAGTTGAGTGAATTGTATTGAATGATTATTTTAATGATAGATAGCAACCAACATTTATGAAACACTCTTTTACCTGTTCATGATGACTCCGTGTGGGATGAACACACTCTCCACATCACCACGGTAATGCTCCGGATATATAAACAGCTCTAACTCATAACCTGGCCAACCGTCTGCTATCTGTCACGTAAACACACAATTAAAGATGAAACATTTATTTCAAACTAAACTTATTGAAGGTCAGCACCCTGCCATTATTTGTCCTGTCTGCCCCTCCCCCAAATCATGGGGCAGCGTGATACCTGCCCCAACGGCCCTCTCTTTCAATAGTGCTTGTTGCAATTCACATATTTGACCACTAGAGGCAATAATGGAGCTTAATAGGCCGAGTCTACAACATCCACAGAACTTCGGCTTTTTCTGTTAAATAGAAACATTGTTTAAGTCACTGGTCAGTTGAATGAGGTAATTGGTATATGAACAGAATTGAAATTGAATGGATTTGTGACTCAGGACTGGATGATGAAGATTAATATGTTAAACTGCTGATATAAATGGTGGCTCTGCACCACCCGCCCCTGTGGATGAACTGCCACACCACTGTTGTTGTGTTATTTTCTCCAAAATAACATTTTGTCCTCTGTGTTGCAATAGTATATAATTCAGTAAATGTTTCCTTTCTATCAGGTAGGAAGAAGGTCTACCAGTTGGACCGGCTCGGACTGTGGTTTGGTGTCTGGTAGCTCGTCCAAGCAAGCTGCGTTTTTCCAGCAGTCGAGTATGTTGATAACAAATAATGACAGCGTCTCATGTTACAGAAAAAACACACAGTGTAAACTCCCCTGCCCTGAAGATGTCGGAAAAAGTTCCAGCTTTACCTCTGACTGTTACGCAGCACTGACATCGGAGACTCCTTCTGTACACGATAAAAGTCTCTTTAAGAAAACTTCACCCCCTGTACACGTCCCTGTGAATGAGCTGTTACTATAGAAACGATGACATATCAGAACGAGGGCATTAATATAAAGCTGCACTACTGTCAGAGCTGCTGTTCTAGACAACCTTCTCTTCTGACCAATAATACAATAGACGTGTATGAAAAGTAAATCAGATGTGGACCAGAAGTTCCTTATTTACCACCACAGCCTGGTTTTTCCGTCCATCCTCCATCACGTGTCTGTTTCAAGGAAGAATCCACTTGAGTGGGAAAAAGTAAAGAGCCAGACAGGATGAAGCAGAGGAATCCTCCGCAGCACAGATCTCTGTAATCCTCCGCACGAGGAGAAGTGTTCATCAGGAAGTGCAGGCTGCAGTAATTATGATGATTGGTGGTGTATGATAAGGCGGGAGCACGTGGTTGTGGGTGTGTGTGTGTGTGTGTGTGTGTGTGTGTGTGTGTGTGTGTGAGTGTGTTTGAGTGGATTAGTCAGAGGAAAAGTGTGCATTGCCGGTCATGCCCAAGTTATTATGTACAAGAGAGAACACACCCAGAAATGTAGCCTCTTCACAGTGACCTTCCCCTAAACACTATATATGTGTGTGTGTGTGTGTGTGTGTGTGTGTGTGTGTGTGCGCTATTACAGTAAATACTGAGCGACAAACTGTTACCAACACTGATTACAGTCCTATAACAGCACGTCTCCGAGTGTTTTGATGAGTAACTATAAATGGATTAAAAGAGAATAAGGAGAAGCAGTGCATCAGTTACAACATAAAATCTTTATTTCTCTTCATAAGAACTGCAGCATGACGCTAACACTAACGGATTAAAAAGCTCATGCTGGTGACCAGGTGAAGGCAGTTATACAGTGTGATTAATCCGGGACGTCAGGTGAGTGCTGATCAGGGTGTAGTGATGTAGATGGTTTTGTATCTCTCGATCAGCTCGATGTCTTTCTCCAGCTGCTTCATTTCTGCCTCCAGTCTCTCCTTCCTGTGCTTCTTAGGCAGTGTATCTGTGACCACAGACAGGCCTTGGTACAGATGATGCAGCTCATCCCAGTTCTTCTTCAGACCCTGACACACACACACGCACACACACACACACCCCTTCAGTGTCTGGTAGCTCAGTGGTTAAGCCATTGGACTAGTGCTCAGAAGGTTATGAGTTCAAATCCTAGCACTGCCAAGCTATTGCTGATGGGACCCTCAACTGCTCAGTTGTATGAATGAGGTATATGTAAGTTGCTCTGGATAAGGGCGTCTGCCAAATAATGTAAATGTTATAGGTTTTCTGCATGAGTAAATGGAATGCGCTGGATCAAGTGCTATTCTATAATCTGCTGAATAATGTGTGTGGAAAACATGTTTAAAAAATGTTCCAGGAACAAATATACAATATAGAATACACTGTGTGTGTGTGTGTGTGTGTGTGAGACTCACATGCAGTATTTCCTGGCGCTCCCCCTCAGTGAGCTGCTTCATGGCTCCCTCCTTCATCCTCTCCTTCACGTAGTGATCGTACTCCTCCTGTGCTCTCCTCACATCCTCCTGCCTCTGGCTCAGGTACTTCGGGGTCTGACCGTAATCCTGACACACACACACACACACACACACACACACACACATATTTATAATTTACTGATCCCCTGCTCCACTTCTCTACCTTCCTCCACACCTTCCTCTCACTCGCCTTTTTCTTGATGTACTTTGGGACGAGGCCCGAGTTCTCCAGCAGCTCCTTGTCTCCTTGTTTGGTGTGTGCGTACGCAGGCCGGGGTTTACGTGGAACCGCCATTATGTTCTCTACCGCGTTACTTCTCACAAAGTCTCTCTTGGTGTGGATGCCCATGAGCGGCTGCTCGGTTTTAGCGGGTATCTGCGGCTTCCTGGGCTGGACGTCGCCTCTGTATAAGAAAGGCTTCTCTGAGGAGAAATCACAACAATGTACATGCTTCAGAGAACACGAACCTCATAAACTGTAATAACATAGCGCTGATAACCCGAGAGGTATCACCACAGCTGGGCGACGACATGACATCATACTGACATCACGATACTATTTTATTACTTTTAATAAATCCTCATTATTGTTAAATATTAATGCTTTTATGACACCTTCACTATTGCTGTAAAAAATAAGCGAGTGCACATTTATACCGACTGTTTCATGTCTTTCATTCTGTTTTTTTTTTTTTTTTTGGGTGAAATCCTTTTTTTAATTCTTTATTAGCAGAAATCTCAGCAGATCTATACATCATGTATCATAAAGATGTTTTCATGTATTGCGACACGATATTTTTACCATCTTTATTTTTTAATTCATCACTTTTACAGGCTGCTGGTGAGGCGAATACCTACTTAGTTAAGGCCCTAATCATTACCTTACTTATCTACTGCTTAATTTCTTCTCTTTTTGTGAAATACCTTCATTTCTATAAAAACTGGACAGGGTTCTCTGCACCTATCATGCCTCTTATTGTTCTCAGGAAAACGATATTTTAACAGCAACACTCCACTCTTACTCTCAGGAAGTCTGGGTTCTTTGGAGTGTTTCAGCAGGTATTTATCCGGAGAAGGCATTTCCACTTTAGCTGGACCCATCGTCTTGCTGGACTCTTTGTTCTGCTGCTTCTCCTGCTTTATTTGCTCCCTGAACTTGGACGTGTACCTGAAAATAAACATGACATCATTCGTCACATGACCTCAACACGCTGGACATGAGTCTTATTTTATTCTTACTAATCTGAGTAATGCAATAATTAACCAGCTGTGTGTGCGCGCATGTGTGTGTGCGCGCATGTGTGTGTGTGTGTTTATACACAGGTCAGAAGAGAAGAGAATTTTAACAGAGTGTTATTTAAGAAAGAAAAGATAATAATCATTGATTGAAGTTTATTTAACATTTATGGCAGTAGGATCTAGTGTCTGCTGCAAATTTAAATGTTCAGGACAGATGGGATTATGCTTCAGTTTTTCTTCTGTTGTCTGATTAAGTTCAAGAAAGAAAAAAAAGAGAGGCCTAATTTGTGTCTATTTGCACAACATTAAATGTAACTATAAACGGATAAAAATTGTGATGCATCATTTGTAATAATAAAAAATGGTGTAAGAGCAATAAAACAGTGCTGTTATAGGAAATAATCAACTGCAGCGTGGTAACAGTAGCCCTGCTTCATCTCAGCACCCTGCTGTTGATTAGTGTCCTGTAACAGCACCACACACAGAGGTTTATTCCTTACATATGAAAGGATTTTATGTTACAAAATTGTCTTCCTGTACAGAGTACACTAAAATGTTAAAAATGTAAAATGCACAGTCTAACCACGCTTATTACTGTACAGTGTTTATTTAATATAGCATGTTATATATTGATAGTTATTATGATTTTAAATCCTTTGTCGTGTTTTGATTAGCTCTCAGTACAAAATGAACTAATCTTACCTCGGAGCCTTTTCAGTCTTCACCTCCTCTCTGGGAATAAGGTTATAAATGCTCTCAGGAGGATGGATTACACTCGGCATTGTGGCTTTTACAAAAATAAAAAAATAATAATAAAACAAAATACTTAAAATAAAAATAAATCTTTAAAAACCAGATCGCTTACAGACCGCTGTATTTGCACGTAGCGTAGATACAGAGCAGTTTGTTTCCTTAAACGTTGCCATGAGAACTATTGCTTAGCAACAACTCCCCCTACTGGAGTTTAGTTACACATAAACAAACAAAAAGAAATGTTTATTACAAAACGAACTGCTTTGGGAAAACACGGCGACAATATGATACGACAACAAATCTAATCATTTTAATATTATTAAAAAAACTAAATAGTAAAATGTAAAACCGCTGTGTTTGCGTTAACTTCCGGTGTCGCCTGGCCACTTCCTGATGCAGTAACACGTGGCAGAGTTTACAAAACACGCACGGAACCTGTGCGCGTGCCAGCGCTGTAAAATGAAATGTACGTATTAAATCATTAACACGTTTTATAGGAACATTTTATAGCGAATTATATTATACAATACATTGCTGTTTTATTTTATGTAGTTTTATTGTTGTGTGTGTGTGTGTGTGTGTGTGTGTGTGTGTGTGTGTGTGTGTGTGTGAGAGAGAGAGAGAGAGAGAGAGAGAGAGACCTTATACTGGTACTAAATGAAGTTAATAAGGATATTATTAACGTTGTGTTGATTTAAAATACCCTGAATACATTTATGTGCTGTCCTAAAGTATTGGCACCCTCACTGAATATACATAAAGGGCTATTTCAGAGTAATTTACCCTCCTAGCTAAAAGGCATTATTATTATTATTATTATTATTATTATTATTATTAATCTTTATCAAGAGTGTAGTGATATAATATTATAATACAGGCACTGTACTGTATTAATTCTGGCTTGTTTGATGCACCAGAGCTGAAATGATATGATAATTTTGCCACAGTGAAGATTTTAAGGAACTACAAATCGCCATAACTGATAATCCTGTACAGTATAATTTTAATACGGGTAAAATCTAGACACTGGTACTTTTATGTACATATATTAGAGCTAGAGTAGTCTTATTGTGAAAAATAACTGGAATTTGCACCCTAAAGATCTGTCCGTATTTCAGTTATTCTTCTTTATGCTTTGTTGCTGAGTGTCAATCTTCCCATCGTCGTTACACTGAAAATGCTCGGCGAGAGACTTGTTACAGATATGAAAACCTTTATTTCTCATTGTATAGTGAGTACGGTGCGACTCCGAGGGCAGCCATGTTCCATACATTAAATAGAAAACAGTTAATGTGGAATATAATCAATATATTTATTTATTGTTTATTATTTGCGTGCCACACAGTGGACACCTGACGAACGAGAGGATATAAAATGCTCTCAGATTGTGACTCCGCGTTAATAACAAATGTCTCTGTGGGATTGCGCACACGTTTTAAAACTGAGTTTAGATGAATAAACGTGATGCATTGTGGAGTAACATTTACTCCCTCTTCAGTACTAAACTGTACTTTTCCTCATCACTGGGGTGAGACGTTCCCTCAAGTACCTTTTACCTAGAACGATGCGTGCAGTGTATTTTTAAAGCTTTACTCTAAAAGGTAATTATGGTCCAATGATTTATGTTAGCGACACTGTGTATACATTTACTGGTGAAAGATACATATAAAAACATAATAATAAAAAATGGAGCTATGTCAGGTACAGCTCTCTTATGGTTTTATGTAAAAATACCCATTTAACTTAAATACAATCAGTGGTTAGTCAGGTCATTAGTGCCCCCTAGTGCCTCATCATGAACCAAATGTTCCCAATTTTCTCCCCCAGTGTTTTAAACTTTTTAAGGCAGTAAATTATAGTGTTGTATCGCAGACAGGTTTTTCTGTTCGGCATTAACATTTAGATTCACTTTTTCCCCATTATCAGAAGCAGGCTGTCAGCACACTTCTAAATAAGAGCGTCCGATTGGCTGTAGCGCAGCATCAGAGCCGAACCACTGCGAAGTGTAATCGTCATTCTTCAAGCTGGCAGACAGATCTACATATCCACATACCAAACAGCAGTGCAGCTCAACACAACCATTCTTATTTCTAAAAGAAAAGTGGCAGTTTTTGGGCAAAGAAATATCGAAGTAATATCAGGTACCCATAAAAAATAGTTCCGCTTATGGGTTCTTAAATATGATCAGCCTTTATTATCGCAAACAAAGGCTACACATCTGCAAAGACTTATGTAGCTGTCATCACGCATCATTGCAACAACATAGCTACGTGTTTAAATTTGAGCTAACATGCATGACTAATGTCACAACAGTGTGACTGTCCAGTTAACACCTAAAAGTATAAAGATATTTTTGTTATTTCAACATTTGACCTCTTTTTCTTTTTTTTCTTTTTATAATTTTGCAATCGAAACGAGGATTTCATCAGCAGGATCAGAATCGTAATTAAAAAAAATTCATACACTACCCAAGCCTAGTCTGACGGTCTGGCATTAGCTACTGGCGTTTTTAGTTCCACAGGAAAAAGATCCCATCTCTTGCAAATGAAGAACAGGCGCAGTGATTCCTTAAAAACAAGTTCCACACTTTTGGCTTTTAGTGAAATATTTTACTGCTGTTAATCTTTAAAATCAGCTAATTTTATATACCATGTAATTAATTGTTATGTGTCATAGCTTGGAAGATTTCTTATTTCACTTCATTTACCACACACCCTTATCCAGAGCGACTTACTTAGATCTCATTTATACAGCTGAGCAGTTGTAGGGTTAAGGGCCCATCAGTGACAGCTTGGCAGTGCTGGGATTTGAACTCACGACCTTCCGAGCACTAGTCCAATATCTTAACCACTGAGCTACCACTGCCCATTTCATTTAGGCACCAACAGTCCTCAGAAAAAGGAAAAGATTGTTTGATGTGTTTAAATGTATAAAAACACATGGAAGGAATTTACACCGAAACAAGGTCAAAAATGGAAAAAAACTAAAATGTTGAACCTTATAGAAACAGACGTTTCCCAGCCATTAAATGGCATGTTCGTTAACCTGAAGTAAACCATCTCACCAGCAGGTGTCACTATTTTACAGCTAAAGTGTAGTTATATATGGCTCCTATATGCTGTGTTTCTATTTTCATTAAATATATTTTAAATCCACCACTGAAGCTACATCTACTTAATATTCCTAACTAATGCCACTGAAACGTTATCATTTTTTCTTCCTCAGATACGTTTCCTAAAAAAGATGATGACTAGATGCTTGTGTCATTTATTATGTAAAACAGAGAAACTGAGGTATCATCGAATCTCCAATCCTTTGTACATGATAACACCATCATGTTTGTCTACAAAGAGTCCTCAGGAGAGGAACATTCTCCTCATGGGTCCTCCTGGGGCTGGGAAGACGTCAGTAGGACGAATTTTGTCCCAGAGGCTCAAGAAGCCTATAATCGATATAGACGATGATGTTCTGGAAAAGACTTGGGGGATGACTGTAGCAGAGAAGCTGGCCCAGGTTGGAGGTGAACGTTTTATTGATGAAGAGGGTCAAGCTGTGTGCAACTTCTCCGCCTCTGGATGCGTGATCTCACTTACGGGTTCGAGCCCGCTTCACTCGGACACTATGCAGCACCTGAAGCGCTCAGGAATCGCTCTCTATCTGGATGTGGACAATGAAGACATTGTGGAGAGGCTGTGCAGAATGAAGGTGAACAGAATCGTAGGTCAGGGTGCTGGTGCCTCCATGAGGGAGATCTTAGAGTACCGAAAGCAGTTTTATGAGAAGTGGTTGGATGCTAGAGTGTTTTGTGGAAGGGGGGACACTGTAGAGGAAGTAGCAGAGAAAGTCGTCAGAGTTCTAGAGAAATATCAGGACTCTGAATCGGAGACTTTCATCTCCACCAGGAGCCAGAGACCTGCATCAAACGGTGGCATGAAGTTCTTCAGTGACGTTGTTGTGGAGGGATTAGCTCCTGATGGTGGGCTGTATGTCCCTCATAAAGGATTCCCAAAACTGGAACCTTCAGAATGGATACGATTAGTGGACATGTCTTATCCTGAGCGTGCTTTGATCATACTTGAGAAGTGCATACATCCACTGGATATCGCGCCATCAGAACTTCGCTCTATGGTTAACCGAGCCTATGGACAGCACTTTGCCAGCAAATCAGTGGCACCTGTGAAGCATCTTGCTGAGGATCAGTATGTTCTGGAACTTTTCCACGGGCCGACTGCTTCTTTTAAGGACTTGGCACTTCAGCTGATGCCACAGCTCTTTACTCACTGCCTTCCACAGATGTGCAACTACTTGATCCTTGTGGCCACATCTGGGGACACAGGAAGTGCAGTTCTTAGTGGGTTCAGCAACCTCCAAGAAAGTGACAGGCAGCGTATTGGTGTGTTGGTGTTTTTCCCTGAGCAAGGCGTTAGTGCCATACAGAAAGTGCAGATGACTGGTTTCAAGGGGGGCAACACCAGGTCTGTCAGTGTTTTCTCAGACTTTGACTTCTGTCAGAGAACCATCAAAGGGATGTTCGGTGACTCAAGGCTGGCAGGCTACTTTGCAGTTGAATACGCCACTGTTCTTAGCACAGCTAACTCCATCAACTGGGCACGGCTGCTTCCGCAGGTGGTCTACCACTGCTCTGCATACCTGGACCTCCTCAGAGATGGTGTGGTGAAATTCGGGCAACCCATCGATGTGTGCATTCCCACTGGAAACTTTGGAAACGCCATATCTGCCGTCTACGCTAAAAAAATGGGCGTCCCAATAAGGAACATAATTTGCGCCTCTAATCATAATTGCGTGGTCTCTGATTTTATATCTACTGGCCAGTATGATCTCCGAGGCAGGAAGCTCCTGCTGTCAAATTCTCCCGCTATTGACATTCTGAAGTCTTCAAATCTCGAACGGTTTTTGTATTATGCCTCCAGCGGGGATAGTAAGCTTGTCCGGGACTTGTTTGTAAGCCTTGAGAACGAGCAGTACTTTACTGTGCCAGAGGATTTATTACAGAGGATACAGCAGGACGTGCAGGCGGGATGGTGCTCAGAGGACGACTGTCTGGCTGCGATTCAGGAAGTACACTCCAAAACAGGATACATAATGGACACTCACACTGCCGTGGCTAAATCCGTAGCTGACCGGCTACATGATAAGATGTGTCCAGTTGTCCTGTGTGCCACTGCACATTTTGGGAAATTTGCTCCAGCTGTTCTTAAAGCTCTCCACTGTCCCGACATCCCTCATGAACCTCTGGAGCAGCTGGATGCACTGTGTGCTATTGCAGGGCGAGAGCTGATGCATGAAACTCTGTACGAGAGTGTGAGAGAGAGAGCAAGTCGCCCACATACAGTATGCCAGCCTGATTTCAGTGTGCTGACAGAAGAGGTGGAGTCCATGATACAGGACTCGTTTATGAAGGTCAGGTAGGACAAGGATAATTAGGATTGTCAGGCACATGAAGTGAGGAGCTGCAGTGTCCTCTAGTGGCAGCTTCTGGGGCTGCAGCTTCTCAAAGTCCCTGTCCACACAAAAAACCCCAATGATGTCACACTTTTATATTAAGTTGTCAACTTAAAGCATCTGCTCAAGTGCCTGTGTTGGAACATATTGTCTAAAATGTATTCAAATGCAAAATGACCATGCCTGTTGTACATAAAAGCATTGTGGTAACGTGATCATGTGTGGGCGGAGTCACAGAGGACAGCGGAGTGGCTTATTGGATATGAGATAAACTGTGAGACCTGTAGTGCAATTATAATTATAATATCTTATTAAAATGTACTGTGATGAACTTTATCACAATATGAACATTTTTGTCATGCCATCCAGCTGTAGTGTGGATCCAAAATCGCTGATTGCATGAGCCAAGACTAAAGATAATATTCAATATGATTTCATTGAAAAATCAAGATGAGGAAACGACTGACTCAAGACCGCAACCCTGACCACCTTACACCTAACGATGGAGATGACGGGGGCGCTGTACAGCTCCAGCAAAACTCTCAGGATCTTATTCCAACGTTCTTCTTGCAATGTGATGTAATGAACTGGGACTCGTCCTGTCACGCAGAACTCATTAGCAAATGTTCCTCTACAGGTTTAGAGAAGAAATTCTGAGGAGCTGTTAATGCCATTCAGATGAACTCTGAGGGATTAAGAAAGCATTTTTCTTTTTCATCTCAGAGAGGGTGTGTAGCTCATCATGCCACAGCTCATTTCTGGCTTCTCTGGAAATCACAAGCGATGCTTCCTGCTGGTAAAGCAAACCTGAGCTGGATGAAAGACGTGCTGTGAAACTTTTGTATTTTGTAAATTTTGTAAATTTTTGTGTGTAGAATGGAAATATATGTTTGTAAGTAATTTAAATGTAAATGTCTTGTGGTTCCTGTGGTTATAAACAGCAACAAGTTTGCCAACATGGGCTCTTTGATAAATAAACATAAATGTTATAGAATTACTATTATATAACCATAATAAACAACCAATTTACTATTTAGTAATGGTGATTTTTTTTTGTACTTATTGTACTTTATGTTCGGCATTCTCATGCCAGGCTATTTGAGTCAATATTCAGGAGCTTGCACATGAGCAATGTCAAAGACGCTGAGCAGAACGACCGGCTGAAAGACTCCACTGGTTGTGATTAGCTCTTAGTGTGAAGTCCATCAGGAAGCAGCTCTTGTTCACATGCAGGGCATACTAGCAGCCTCACCACAACCTAACTATTGATGAAAGAATTGTGGCTACTGTCGAAAGTAATCAGAAAATACATTTTTATCTTTTCATATTGCTTATTATTATATTGTCTATTTATCTATTTTAGCTATTTATCTATAGTATCTTTGGGTGATTTAAAGAATTAGGAGAACATCTGAAGGAAATGAAGGGCGTTAGAGTAAGAGTGATAAGGTCAAATGAACCAATTAGAGCAGGCAAAAAATGTCCTGCTGTGGTGGTTTTTAAAATCATGCACAGAGGTACGTTTTCAGCGTTTGCACTAGAGACCAGCCTCCTTTATTGGTTAGGTTTAGCTTTGTATTAAAGTTTATTCTAATTTTAAAAAGTTATGCTTGCTTATCCTCGAACCTGTGTGGGAGATTCCATACGATACTGCAAGGTCTAGAATTGTGGATTTTGGGAGTGATGAAGCCATAGGGCATCCAAGCCAGTGGAGGCTGCAACTGTCAGTAAAGTGTCCAGCTGCAGTGACAATTGTGGACGCCTGAACCTCTGCCAAGAGAGACCAAGCCTCAGCTAGAAGAAAACACTGCGTACTCTGCCTTGAAAGGAAGACATATGGCAAAACTATTTACAAGTATAGGTCTTGTCATGTGCCCCTGTATATTATAAAGATTAACATTTTCATGTATAAAGATGAAAAAAAAAAACTTTTCAGATATGTTTTGTGCAATTTCAGATTGTATAGCAGAGTCTCATGCTATTGAGCTCCAGATGGGGATCATTGATGTATTAAAAACTAAACAAAACGAACAAAAAAAACCACCTAGACTGAAAAATAGAACACTGGTATTGAAACATGTGCTGAAGTTAACTTTGGGCACTGAAACGCATTCCTCTTAATTAAAAGACATTTATTAAGATGATTGATGCTTCTAATATAGAACAAATGAAATCAAATTATATTATTATCAAAACAGTGCAGAACATCATTCAAATATGAAGTTAAAAGCAGTATCTCAAGCATGTGGGTACATTTTACATATATGACTAGTAGATAAGCACACTTAGCTATCTTCCTTGCTCATCTGTACTTGGAATCGTGTGATGAGGGGTGTGTTGTATCTGTGTACGCGGTGTTTCTGTGGCAGTCTGTGGGCTGAACCCCTGGCTGACATTCCATTAGAACAACTTCTCAGGAAATGTGCTTCTACCACTCCTGTCCCGAAACTTGGTTTTCTCACCATTAGAAAAGAATGATAGTGAAACATTTTTAGTGTCAGGAACAGAGGAGATACACACACAGCTCGTAATGCTCGGCACTGAGTGTGTGTCGAGTCTCTTTTTAAAGGCTATGTCCACATCAATGTGTTTAAGTTTTGGAATCTCATGGTAGGTGGTCCATTTATAGGACAACATATTTGTTCAATATCCATCCATCCATTATCTACACCGCTTTATCCGTCTGGGTCGCGGGGAAGCTGGAGCCAATCCCAGCATGTTGGGG
>JAQQZU010000033.1:28683060-28696493 GCA_030068025.1 Parauchenoglanis punctatus
ACAAAGTGGAGGGAATAATGAAGAACCTGAGGATTCTCCAGCAGAACTTCAAACCGTCAGCTAGACAGTTGAAACTTTTATGTGTTCCAACAGGACAATGACTCCAAACACACATCAGAGCTGGTTGTGGATAAAGCAGGCTAACATTAAACTTAAATCAAGTCCTGACCTCAACCCTGTCGAAAATATGTGCACTGTGATTAAAAGTCAGGTCCGTGCAGGAAACACAAAACTTTAACTGATCTTTACCAATTCTGCCAAGAAGTGCCGTCCAATATCCAACCAGAATTCTGCAGAAGCTTGACCCTGATAATAATTTTGACCCTGTGTTGATTTCAGAAACCCAAAATAAATTAAAACCTGTGCACCAGATTCTTGTCTGTTCTGTTAATGATGTTTGTTGTACAATCATTCTTCCTCACAAAAAGCAGCAACAGCGCAAAGAAATCAGTGAAAGCTCGATATTGCCGTGATCTTCATGCCCATGATGACTGACTGTAAACTTCTGAGCGCAGCTGTAAAGGTGCAAGTTCTCTCTGCAGGAACGAACTGGGTTCCTCAACAAGAGTCTACAATCTTGTGTCTTGTCCTCGACAATCTTCTCTGTCACAAAGCATAAATTGTTATTTTGAAACCAGTGTTCAGTAGGAAAAACTAAAAAATGGCTTATTCTTTTTATATATCAATTTTCATGTATAATTACAGCGGCACATTTGCTCAACCTCACCTCATATCTAACACCGAGATGAAACGGTAGCCTTCATTAAGCCTTATTTCAGTTAACATGTGCTAAGATGCCTTTAGTTCTCTTTAATAATGACACCTCAGTGACATTTCCTTAACTGGCTCCATGAGAAACAGCATTAATGATTCTGGCAGAAAATCAGACTTTGGCAATAAGAAGAAAGCAGTATTGGAAAAAAATATTTCTTGAACATGAAGTAATGGATTAAGTTGTTGTTTCAGCTTAATATCTCATTAATATCTCAAAATAGTGAGTCATTACTTTTACTTAATACATGATTTCAAATTAATAGCTCATTACGCCAGGACACAGTCTCATAAGTTTGGCATAAAACATTCTATTGAGTTGTAATAAAAAGAAAGATAACCGCAATAACGAGTAGAAATAAGATCTTTAAGTAATAACATAACTTGAAATAACCTATTAAGTCAAAAATAATCATGAGTTGTCAAGTTGAAAAAATGAGATCTTGAATGGACGAGCTAGTAAGTAAAAGAGGAGAATATCATGAAATAATGAGATATTGTCTTGAAATGATGAGTTAAGTTACACAATGAGATCTTGAAATAGTAAAACTAATGGGATACTAAGCTGAGATATTGAGATCTTAAAATGATGAGTTAAGCTGAAATAATGAGATCATGTCATAAAATAGATAAAATGATGGGGTATTAAGTTGAAATACTGAAATAATATGAAATGAATTGCTGAATAAGAGTATCTTGAAATAAGTAAAATAACGAGATAGTAAGTTGAACAATGAAATACTATCTTGAAGTAGTTGGAAAAAATGAGAGTTGAAAATGAGATGCTATATTTTGAAATGATGTGTTAAGTTAAATAATGAGATAAAATAAAGTAACGCGATAATATATTGAAATGGGTGAAATAATGAGATACTAATTCAAAACAATGAGATACTGTATCTTGAGGTTGAAATGATATTTCGCATTGTCTCACATAGTATAAGTTGTTGTGTTTAAACAATGCGATATTATCTTGGAATGACAAGCTAGTATGTCAAAAGAATATCTTGCAATAGTTGAAATGATGAGTTATTTAGTTGCAATAATGAGATTTTTAGCACTTTTCACATTGTGTGCTTGAGGGAATCTGTAAGGCAGGTGTGGAGCAGAGATGCAGCAGTAGAAGGTGAGTTGATTTCCATAAATCCAACCCACGCTCCGCTCCGATCCCCAGCGTCTCCTCGAGCCGAGCCCACGCTGCAATCAGAGACTCAGCATGCTGTAAATTGTCATGCGAGTGTCCTCAGGTTCCATAAGTAAGTGGAGGAAGAAAGAGCGAGAGCAGCAGGTCAGTCCCATTACAGTCCCCGAGGAACCATTAAGGAGCATGTTGAGGACGAGAGGAAGAGGAGGAGGAGGAGGACGGAGCTGCTCACCTTCAACACCTTGACTCTGCTGTTAAATAAGTGAAGAACATCAATAATGTAAAAGACAGCTGATGTGTAATGAGGACGTCTCTCAGCGAGCGAGAATGAAGACGTACGAGTGTAATAAGAGCAGATCTGACGAGCAGCTCCGTGATGAAGGACAAACTGAAACGGACCAATAAATGACTCCTGCCCATGGTGCAGGTCGCTTTAGCTCCAATACTTCATGTTCACGGTCCGAGAGCACGGTGTGTGTTAGGCATTAACACTGGAACAAGGAACAATTCAAATAACTTAAAAACATATTAATAGCTTAACCAAGAAATAAATAAAAAACAGGATGTAAAGATTTGCAAAATGTGTAAACAAGCATTTTATATTTATAAATATATTTATATATTAATATATTTATATTTTTGTTTGGTTTATTTCATTTTTTAAACCCCAAACATGCCCTAGCATGATTTGCATATAGAATGATATTATTTCCACTTACTATTTTTCTGTACCAAGATGTTAAAGCAGTCAAAATAACAATATAATATTGTAAAATGATCAAATCACTGAAAGTCAAAATAATTCATTAACTCCCAAAAACCACACAATATCTTGAAATAACAAGTGATTACTATGAAATAATAAGATAATAATTCTATTTTATATGATTCGGTTCCTAAATGGAGCGATCATCACCTGTCAGAGATTTTATGCGATCTGTCTGTCCCGATCTCACCGTCCTCGTTTAGCTTCTCTTACTGTTTCTTGTGTTAAATATTAAACACGAGCTTCCATTTCTGCAAAGTTTGGCTCCTCAAACACGTTAGCCAGCAACTTCTGATACCTTTCCCTCCTTCTTCATCTTTCTTCTGGCTTCACGCTGCCGCTTGTAGAAAAACAAACATGGAAGGCGCCCTCTAGAGGTTGTCCGTTCTGGACCAATGTAGCAACATGGCGGCCTCCATTAGCCGTGGCCCCGCGCCCTGTCGAGCTATAAAGGGCTCATTCTAAGCTTATAAACACAACCATCTGTAATTACAAGTATTTGTACACTAATGAGAACATCCTGATGAATACTATATTCCATTTCTGCTAAGAAATTCCCATAAATCCTACACACTGCACCTTTTAGTTCAAAAAAATGAGAAAAACGTATAATGAATAATGAAATAACACATCGTTAAGTACAAATAATGAGATGAATTGAAATAATTTCATAATAACTTGAAATAATGAGACAACTAGAAATACAGACATATAATAAAAGTCACAATAATGGTATAACAATGTTAAATAATGACGCCTGGAAGTATTCAGACAGCACATTGAGATAAAAAGAGAAAGGTTCTGCTAACACGATGTAATGAGGAACAGAGCAACAAACCAGCTGTGTGAAGATTAGGAGAGGAGCTAACAGCAGTGAGGGCGTGGGAGGAAAAGAGCGCACTCCTGTATGATTTACTGATTAAAATGCACGCAGAGAGACTGAACAAGTGTGTGTGTGTGTGTGTGTGTGTGTGTGTGTGGGTGTGGGAATGCTTTGTGCCATCACCTGTTAACATCCTATTAACAGTCACAGCCTTTCAGGGAATCCGGGGCTTTTATCCACCCACTGAATGGAAACAGAGAGAAGCAGCAGCAAAGTGAAGGTGTAAATCCAGATTAAATCCGGGTCAGATCCTGAATCCCACCAGGAAAGAGGCGGTAAGTGGAGAGGAGACGACACAAGACAGCTCAGCTTCCAGAGAAACATACAGCACATGATGAAATGACCTGAAGACCCATCGTGCTTTTATTCATACTTCAGTACTCGAGTCTGCACTCAGGACCGATTCTGGGCTCGTTTAGGGGCGGGGCTTATTATCACAGGGTTGCTTTGATGTGTATTAATTGAGGAATTTAAACGTTGCACAGAGGATTATAAAATGCCAGGCACTGGGTTCATCCATTTGCTGTTTTTTTTTCTTTCAGTAGAAACACTTAAGTGGTGAAGAACAGCACTTCTTGGATGCACGCCATGTCATTATGCAAGTATACCTGCGAACGAGCAGCTGTCCTTGTATAAGGAGATGTTTAGCCATGCAGACCAGCAGGAGACGAGTGTTTTTCACAATGTTCTCAGTGCAAACAAAGCTGAGCTAATTAGAGTGTAGTTCTATAAAAGTCTGGTTTTAGATATCAAATAAGGCATTCTGTCTCCTCTGCTGACCATAACCACACTTTACACACCATTAGCACACTGGAAACAGGAAGTTTGACCAGTCATGTAACTCAGCGCCTGGTACTCAGAGGATCACTTCTCTGGACCCCTCCTGAATCCTTTCACACTTCAGTAAAGGTACTGAACTCTTGGGACATCCAAAAAAACCCTCAAGTGTGAAAATGAATGAGAAAGTGCTAATATAACATAACCTCCACTTGGTCATGATGGACAGAATTTTTATTCAGCTTGACATGATCCTCTTTCCCCATGGTTATAGATTGTGTTGGTCATTAGGTTAGTAAAGTTAAGCCTGGGCTTACATGCTCAGTGGTTCTTTGGATAATTAATAGGAGCTTTCAGACTGGAAGAACTTTCCCTGGTCTCCCCATTCTACGGCAGAGTGGAACGATCCGTTTCTATAGAAATGACCAAACTATTGCACACGGAAGTGGACAATTTGAAATCCTAATATTGCTAGATTGCTGTGAACATTGGTGGAGAAGACACACATTCACATAAAAAAAAACAACAAAAAACTATTGATGTTGTTGCCATAGCAACCAGCAGCCGGCTTACGCCATGTCAGCGTTCCCACTAAAAGCCCTTGGTGGTGTGTAGTTCTCGGCAGAGCTCCCCAGGATGTAGTTCCTCTCCGTCAGTCCCTAGAACTGTTTGGTCTGAACGTGCCCAATGGCTCCAGGTCTCTTGAGAGGTATTTTGGGGAACTGAAAGAGGTAGACCTTAATGTCATAGAAACGTACAGCTCACCTCAGGACAAGTTAACATCAGCCTCAGCTGTGTGCGACCGGCTCATGAGGAGACCGCCTCGATTTAACGATATCTCTACATCATGATGTATCTGAAGCAGTCAGCATCGAGCCCATAGTCCCTGTAGAGTACAGGAGCTGAATTACGTCTATAGACAGGCAGAAATAGTGCAGATAACTCACTAACACTCCTCTCCAAAACGAGGAATGTATTTACCTTGGAGGCATTTACAGAATGCAGAACTAAATTGGTCATCACATACGTGTATATATATATTTAAGCGACATACTCTTGCAAATTGAGAGCTTCCTGGTCCGACTGGGTGTTGTTGGGTGTAAGTGATCATGGCTCCAAATGTAGGAACACAGATGATCTTCTTTAGCTTGTTAGTTCATTTTATACCACGGCACTGTTTTATTTGGCTTGTGATTGGACAGAGAATGTCGATTAGTTTTGTATAACAGCAGCTCTGACAGATGTGCAGCTGCAAATCACAGGTTTATATTAATGCGCCCCTTCTGATACGTTCTCGTTTCCATAGTAACAGCTCATTCACAGGGACGTGCACAACAGTGAACTTTTCCGTACGGAGTGGGACGTTACATTTTCCGGACGGAGGCATTTACGCTTCCTAGCGCATTCTCGGTAACATGACGTCTGTATCTGTATTTCTTTATTTTTGTCTTTGTCTCATGACTTGCTGTAATGCTAGCGTTCTGGATTAGCCTGCCCACAGAGGGTGATGTTGAACTGAGACATGCCGTGACTCTGACTCACTCTCAATGCCTGTATAGATTTCCGTTACACAAACTCGTTACACAAACACAAGAATAACAAGTCTCCCAGGCAAATCATTATGTTTGTGTGGCGAATCGTTAAATATCAGTCTATATTTCATTATAATATCTGTTTCAGGCTCTGGTGGAATAGAGAAATATTGTATCATTAGTGTGGATGTTATTGATGTCAGTAAATAAAGGCCTCCTGTGGAGCGAGCAGAGATCTTCAGCAGTGTCTTCACTCTCACACTGCTGTCTGGGTGAAAAACTGTATACGTTTCTTATTTATTCTTTTAATTGAATAATATTTTCTGATTGAAACACAGCCAATATATTAGTGTCTGGACCTCAGAAGCAGTTTCCGTCATTAACAAGCGCAAAAGTTCTTATTTCTGAATCATTTATTTGAATCCGCCTCGTTAAGGCTTTTTGACGACTTTACCGGAGAATAAACTCGGCTGGGTTCTGTGAGGTAATTTAACAGGATTATTTAAACAAACGTTTCTGCTTCAGGCTCTTATCAGTGTGTAGGCATTACAAACCACACTTCTCTTTTAAAAGCTGTGATGTAGATAACAAGGCGTGCCTTTATTACTTAACCACGGCACGTGACGATCTCAAGCACTAAACATACAGAGTGTCCAAAAAAAGGTCTGGATCCCATTATTTACCTAAACACGGGTATTACAACAAATACTCACGCTGATGGCCTTGGACTTTGTACAACACTTGTGTATACACTGAATGCAAGAACATGTCTTAACGCGACAGAACTGACATTACATGCAGAGACGATTTCCTCTTAAATATCAAGGAAAATGCGTTTATATGCACGCATCATATACATGTGCTTCATCCTACTGCAAGTATTCCAGGTAAAGTGTAGTAAAATCTGTCCTCTGATGGGCATTAATAACATGAATGTTAGCAACAAAAACTGAAGTGCACAGGAAAGTGAAAGAATAAATACGATGGCTGCTTTAAATGTGCTCAAGTATTAAAAGGGGATAAAAAACAATATTTATTTCTTTAAGATTGTGTTAAGCCATGTGAAGGATTTCTCCCTGTTTTCCTGCTCTTGAGCATCTGAAACATGTCTTTTTAAAAAATAATAGGAATGATAATTTTATAACTCGATAAAAAGTGGTGAATTTTGACTCGAGTCCTGTTCCTATGCAGCGGCTGATTATTCCATCTGAATAATAGATATGCTTTTCATTTCCTATTCATATTGTTACAGTTATAATTGTAATAATGTCCGTGTTACCTGAACACATTCAAGGTCATACTTCACACACATTATTAAACAATATTAGATTTTTGGGAGAGGAGCGGAGAGAATGGAGAAGGAAAATTAAAGGAGGTGTGGCACACGATGATGATGATGATGATGATGATGATAAATCTCTCGGCTCAGAACTATGTGAAGACAGCAGGCATGAAGCGTGTTCTCCTCCTCGTTGTGCGTGACCTGCTGAAGCAGTGAACACACTCTCTTGTCGTTTGTGGTTCCAAGCAGTGCTAACAGGGCCGTTTTGTCAACGGAAATGTTGACCATGAGTATCTTTTATTTCATGACTCACTGCAATGATAACGTAATGTAATGATGTTTGATGACGCAAATTACGGCGAAATCTCTGTTCCTGTCGCTCTGACGTGTAAAGACGAGATGAAATAGCCGTCTCTGTTCAGCCGGACAAGCTAGCTCGCTTCTCAGCGGAATATTCACAGCCTTCATTAAACTCCACTGCAGTGTGTTACCTGCCCTCTGTCACGTCCCTGATCACATCCAGGTATCCGGCTCGCTAACAGCTTCCACAATGCTCCTGGATGCTAATGATTCACGTGCATGGTGTTGGTCTGAACCAAGTAACATCTTTATGGGAAAATATTCTTCTCACCATCACAGTGCACAAAATGCCACCTTCACTAGCAAAACAGTACCAGAGTCATGGCTAACTCCACATAACATCCGCTTAGCGACGACGGCAGTAATCATGGATCAAGAAAAGAATCCAGCAATCCTCCCTCCTGGAGTTAAGAGACTAAGAGTGACTAAAATGTAACTACAGTTTTGAAACTACAACTAAAACAAACGAAAAAGTTCCTAACACGAAAAGTTCTGGGAAGCTTAAACTGAAACGTGCTGCTTGTGTGAGACCATGTGCACACGTTTACACGTTTCACACTCGAAGGCTGATGAGACTGATGACAAAATTGCACTTTGGGAGTTTTTGACTTAAGTTATGTGGCTAATATAGCTAACAAGTAATGGAAATTTGTTCATCTTGAGTAAGAGCTTTATCCTGGTGGATCCGGAGTCTGTCCTGGGAATACTGGGCACAAGGTGAGAGAATTCTCCCTGGATGGGATGCTGGGCACCATACACACACACACACACACATTTACACACATGTTCACACGTGCAATACATTTAGCTTAGCCAGTTCACCAATCTGCATGTTTTAGGGAGGTGAGAGGAAACTGGAGAACCCTGAGGAAGCTGAGCGCAGACAGTAACGCGAGCAGTGCGAGCACAGCAGGAATACAACCGAAGGGATAATGAGAAAAGAGGCATAAATTACCCAGTTTATATTTAATTTCTGGTAAACAGGCTGTGAATACACTTTTCCGGTAAAATCCGCAGCCTCTATAAATCAGTGGTGTTTGTTTGGAGACCGGTGCAGAGACGGCGCAGTGCCGATGACTTTTCTCTTCTGAAAAGCCATTTATCTCGTTTTTTCAGTCCTGCAGCCTGTCCGAGACGTTTCAGGCACTCGTATTATTTATTTCCTGTTACGTTTCAGACTCCTGCTGTGAACATCTCAGCAGAGAGGAAACAGAAGTATCTTTAAGTATGCAGGCGGCAGGTGAAGGACGAGCCGTGACGCGCTTCGTGTCCGGCCGTACATCGGTGCGGCGTTCCCCCCGGAGCCATGGCGAGCCTTCACAGCCATGACGACTTACTGTTTCATATCCCTGCCCCTCACTAGCCCTGTGTGTACGTTAGCAATAGCACAAGATGAGAGGAGGGGAAACATTCCTCCTGCAGAAAATAAAGCCGAGAACAGAATCCTGCTGCTTCACTGACCTCCGCCGCCTCAGAAGTGGTTTACACACCAGTTACAGGGAGCATCTGGGGCAAAACAACAGGAAGGATGAAAGATGGAGATAAAAAAGATGGAAAAAGGATAATTTTAGACTCGTCGTAAAAGTAAAGGATGGCAATCCCGGCTAATTAACTCCCCAGAGATATAGCCTCTACCTTTATTTCCAGCCTCTTGACTTTGTTAGCCAGAGCCACTGTGGGCCGTAGTCAGAGTCAGGATACCTGCTTTCTAATGTGTCTACTTTACAGTGTCTATAAGAAAATGCCCTGAGTTCCAAGAGGTGATTATTTTATAAAGTGAGCGAAAAAAATAAATGAGTCCAAAACGGAAGAACTTGCATCATATATCAGATAAAAAGTGTGGAGCAGTTTCACAAACACACGCCGTCTTCCGTTCCTTCCCTCGGAACAGCTGTTCAGATCTTTTACACCATCTTCTCCTATTCGCTCCATGCTGCCCGCATCCGTGGATCCGCCCACCTGCGCGATTATTTTAGTCAAAATTGTAAAAGATCCCTGTGCAAACATGTCACTCACGCTCCCACACACATCAGCAGCAGCGCTATTGTCTGGAGCAAAATCCTTTTATATTTTCAGAAACACACTTTTGTGCATAGCCGTTTTGTCATAATCCTGCTGAGGTGAACAGAGCGCTGTTGTCTCAACGCTCAGAAGCTTATATAAGGCAGGAATATTGTGACACTTCTCCACTTACATTCATCGCCTGACCTACTTCTCTTCTTTATTCTCTTTAAAACACCAGCCTTTCCAGCATACTGAGAGGTTTCATAAGTGTGTTAAAGTCTCTGGAGACTGGTGTGTGTGTGTGTGTGTGTGTGTGTGTGTGTGTGTGTGTGTGTGTGTGTGTGCGTGATGTGACGCATGATCAGTGTCAGAATGTTAAAGCATCCGGATTTTCGCTCTGATCCTCCGTGTGTGTGTTTTGAGAATTGAGCACTGAGAATTTTTCAGCCTGGAGCTTTAAAGTGTGAAAGTTTTACTGTTTGATCTTCACATTTTAATGGAATAAACACTGACGTGTGTGACGCACATATCTACACAGATGGAGCACAACACTAATCTCATTTTGAAGCAGAACTTGAACATCTCTAGTTCCTGGTGGTCTGAATGCTTGGAGTTCTGAAACTTCCCAGTTCCAAGATGTTTTCTAGTTTATGACGTTCCTGTTTCCAGATGCTTCCTAGTACCCTAGCACCGAGTATCTTACTTTTCCAGTGTCTGTAGTTCCCAGTGCCCCCTGTTTTGTTTCCCTCATTCCCATGCTCTCTACTTTCTAATAGTGCAGTTTCCAGAGTCTCTAGTTCCAGATGTTTCATAGTTTCTCATGCGCCAGTTTCCAGTGTCTCCACTTCCAGATGTTTCTAGTTTCCAGATGCTCCCTAGTTCCTAATGCCCCAGTTTGCAGCATCTCTAGTTTCCAGATTCTGTATAGTTTCCAGATGTTTCCCAGATTTTAATGCTCCAGATTCCAGTGTATCTAACTCCTAATATCCCTAATTTCCAGATGTTTCCCAGTGTGCAGAGTCCCGAACTTCCACATACTTCCTAGTCCATGATGTCTCTAATTTCTAGGCCTTTCCTTGTGCTCTAGTTAGAGCAGTTTGTTATTGCAGCAGATAAGTGAAAGTGTGTGTTAGGGTTTAATCACTGACGGAGGTAAGACACTTGGCTGTAGTGCACTCAGACTAGGACACTTGTTAGTGCTCACTGTCTCAAGTCGATTGTGAGGCTGTAATTTAATTCACATAGTTAGGATAAAGCTGTTGGAAAATCTACAAGTCGAACTTAATTGGGTTTTTGCTCTAATCTGTTTATCTCATGTAGTGCTGATTAATACCATCCAGCAGCTGGCCATGAGGAGGAGGAGGAATTTCTGTGTTTGCTTTGCAGGAAGAGATTAATCCAGATTAAATCTCCGCTCCTGATTTACTAAGATCTGAAATAAAGAGACTAATTTTCTAGGCAAATCTGATAAATTCACCATGTTGCAAGCAGATTAGAAGGAATCATTTCTGTTAGATGCGAAGGAGCGGAAAAGAGTAGCGTGGCCATGAGGAAAAGAAAAAAACAAGCAAGGAAGTTCATAAGATGGCAGGAGATAAGAAGGACTACAATACTGCGCTCCATTATATTAGCATGTCAGAAAAAAGAAATCATGTTAAAAAGGTTGTTAAAGCGGACCTGTTTACTGTGAAATCATATTTCTATCACACTCATTTTTAAATAAATACTGCATTGCGTAAGTATTCGCCCCCTTCCACATTTTGTCGAGTTATAAACTAAAAAGGTCTTCATTGCTATGCCACAAAGCTACAAAAATACCTCAGCGCAAACAGTTTAGCTCCGACACCTGAAGTATGATACACATCTGGATGAAGAAGTGCTCTTTTATTCTCCACTCATTCTGTCGGTGCGTTGCTGCTTGGAGTTTTAGCTCAGGTCGTACAGTAAATAGTCAATTATTATCACTTTTAGCTATCTTGGTTTATTCCATCACTTCCTTCACTCACATTGGTTACAAGTTAACTATCCAGAGCTTCATGTTGGAAAGTGTGTGTGCATCCATGAAGCTCCACAGGCATGTCCAAAACTGTCAATCATCTCATCGACCACGCCCTTTTGTTTGTCATCAAATAAAACCCTTTTTTTCTGAAAAGAAAAACATTGGGGTCAGGGTCAAAAACTTTAATACATTATTCCTGAAAATATTAAGACATTTTTCTCACTTAAGTCACATGACAGGACATGAAGAGCAAATAAAAATGCTATCTTTTCGAAAAACGAGTGCTCTGTAAGCGTTAAGGTTAGGAGAAAACCCAGCTTTAATCGTTTAACCTCACTCAGTGGAAAAACAGACACAATTCACAATTGCATTCTGTCAAAAAATGTGAAAATATCACTTCTACTTTACGTCACACTGCAGTGGAAGCCCGGCTACAGAGATGTCGCTCACGCTGATAGACGCCTCTTCTGTTTTAGCGCTACTCGTGTGCTCAGAAGGGGCGGGGTTATGGCGTATCTCCAGTGCTATTGGCTGGTAGGTAAATCAGGTAAGTCATTTCTTTGGGACTTTGGAATCATTCCAGGACTGGTGTGATACTGACACCTGCAGAGCCGCTGCTCCTTAATTCAATTTTAGGGCAAAGCAGGAAGCCAGATTGTTAATGCAACCCCTCGGCCTTCATTAGCGTAGTGATGAATCTGAGTTCTTATCACCGTCACACACGCGGTGAAATCTGCTGATGCATTAATGCAGCTTTACACTCCGGTTAGGGACGGGGTAACCCTAACCCTTCACTCTCTACATCTATTTCTGTATAGCTCTGTATCTTGTTTTATTTCTGGGACAAACTTCTGCACACACACACACACACACACACACACACACACACACACACACACACACACGAGTGAAATAAGATGCTTTTCCACCAGGCTTTGTGTGAAGGAATGGCGAAATGATAATGACGGCACTTCTCGTCCTCGCTTTTAAATCATCTCAGCTATTTTTGCCCAAATTTATGCAAACGGCCTGAATTCTCTCCCCTGATCTCAGACGAGGGAAACTTTCATCTGAGCTGCACTGTCACACACCGCCACTTCCAGCGGTTACGGGAAGCCCGGCTCTCTTCCTGATTTATTTATGGTAAAGGCTTGCGCTATCTCATGGGAACTCATAACTCGGGAAATGAAATGAAGCTGAAAAAGATCAGTGGCAGGCAGCGAAGCTAAAGTTTAGCGCTGATACCCGATTGGGGAGCTACAAATTGTTTTAAGACTCTTAGCTATCTGCAAAACTCATATCATTTCTTTCTACTGAGCCGATTAGATCTGGTTCCCAAAAATGCACCTCATTATCGTTTCTGTAGTGACGACTCGTTTACAGGGACGTGTACGGCGGAAACGTTACCGGGTTGAAAATAACGGTTGATGTGATGATGTTTTGTTTTCTGTAAGGTGATGTTTCTGTAAGACGTACAGACGGAGTCTCCAGTGTCAGCGCTGTGTAACAGTCAGACGTACAGCTCGAGTTTTCTGACACCTTCAGGAGTTTACACTTCTTTATGGTTTCTTAGTAAAGTGACAATCTGCATTCAAGAGAGAGAACAAACCGAGGATGGTGAGAGATCGAGTGTTTATAGCTGCTATACGAAAAGCTGTGAATGTTCCACAACATTAAATGTAGCTATAAATGGATAAAAACGTACAGTAGAGTTAAAAACATTGTTTAGACGCAGTTAAACATGAACTAATGAACAGCTCCGTGATCAGGAGCGAATCTTGAGAATATTTCACTCTGGCTGTAATCTCAAAGAATATCGAGTGTAGCTCAGCGCACGCGTGTGTGTGTGTGTGTGTGTGTGTGTGTGTGTGTGTGTGTGTGTATTTCTATGCATTTCAAATGACCTTCTGATGTC
>JAQQZU010000033.1:28745370-28768357 GCA_030068025.1 Parauchenoglanis punctatus
TGAGTGTGGGTGTGTGTGTGTGAGTGTGTGTGTGTGTGAGTGTGTGAGTGTGGGTGTGTGTGTGTGAGTGTGTGTGTGTGTGAGTGTGTGAGTGTGGGTGTGTGTGTGTGAGTGTGTGTGTTAGACCTTTGCTTATATTAATGGCTCAATTTACTGTTTGCTCTAAACATTTC
This sequence comes from Parauchenoglanis punctatus, assembly GCA_030068025.1. Taxonomy (NCBI): domain Eukaryota; kingdom Metazoa; phylum Chordata; class Actinopteri; order Siluriformes; family Auchenoglanididae; genus Parauchenoglanis; species Parauchenoglanis punctatus. The sequence goes on from JAQQZU010000033.1 coordinate 28,745,544, forward strand.
TACGGAACAATAACCGCAGTTTCTTTCCCCTGCCTAGCTTACAGTTACCGTTTTCTCATGTTGTGTTAGTGAATGTGTGTGGATTCCTTCTGAACATCTTACACAGAAACATCACATGGCGTGACATATTCGGCTGAATTTCACAAAATCTCAGCCTGTGAAATGTGTAATATCAAGGTCACAGAACTGTAATAAGCTATGGTTAGGAGTTAAGAGTTAATAATGATCCCTGTGAACTAAAAGTGAGGGTTTTAGAGCTTTTGGTTTGGGAGTCTTGGTGCTGTAAACACAAATAAGACAATACATATTAAAAGTGAGGGAAACTGTGTTTGGGATATATTCTTAGTTTGATTTTACAGTTTAGATTTTCCAAGAAAAAACCTGTGAACATTTCTGATGACTCAACCTCCACTCTTCCAATTTGTGTCCATTTAGGTGGTAAACCATATTGGCTCCGCCTTCTTAAACAAACAGGGTGGGGCAAATTAGCATATTTTTATATCTGGGTGGAGACCAAATGTCCCCACATAGACACTAATATCTGACCTTGTGGCTTGTCTACATGTGGAAAACTGAATTAGGCATTCATTTTCTGTGTAAATAATTATGTCAATTGAACATAATCATAATAGAACCTAGTAAAACAAATGTTGCATATGTGTGTGTGTGTGTGTGTGTGTGTGTGTGTGTGTGAGATAGAGAGAGAGAGAGACATGGTTATTCAAAAAACCTGTTTCTCGTTGCAGTTTTGTTGGGGGTCTGGTGTATCACGAACGCTATTAGCTGTGTAAATCAGTCACTTAAACACACCATCACTCTGACTTCCTGTTTCAGAAGGAAATATGTCATCAATGAGAATTACAATCATGGCTCCTGCAGTGTTTCCTGTGCATTTGACACCTCTACGGTGTTTAGCTGATATAAAGAACCTCCTGTTTGTGTATGTAGCATGGTTGCTCACAGGCTAGTCCAAGCCAGATGATGCAGCTAGCATTAGCTGGACTTTTTGAAAGAAAAACAGCATATTGCCCGAGAGCTAAAGCCATATTCTATCTGCTTTATCACTTTCTCTTGTTGGTGTTATTGTGTTCTGAGGGAAGGTGTGACCTTTGGTTTCACCGGTTTCTGGTGCTGGAAAAGGAGTCATTAAATATTTACCTTCCTGAAGGGAAGAACAGAGGGACAATATTTACCCCTTATATAAACCCGTTACAGGTTTTCAGTTGTATCCGAGGTTAAAGTTCAGCTCCAATATCTGACAGAGCTCCCAGGAGCCAGTCCTATTTCAGGATTAGCTTTTGGTGTGTATGGTAAAACTTTGGTAATTGAAATAATAATTCAAGGACACAGTGATTACAACTTTAAATCAGCTGTGCAGTTCAACCTGGTGCCGTAACTGACTTTAGAGAAACACCTTCATGCAGATGTTCCAAAGCGCTGACTCTGAGGAAATAAACATCACCATCACAGCGCTGTACCTGTACACGTCCCTGTGGATGAGCCGTTACTATAGAAACGATACCGTATTAGAACGAGAACGCATTAATATAAACCTGTGCTAATGTCCTAGCTGCTGTTAGAGAGAATTAATCAACACCTCCTGACCAATCAGAACGGAGTATTAGAGGAGGACGTCAATGCAAGCTCTGATTGTGAGAAGTTTTTGTTTCTTCATGTCTCTCTCTTCATGTTTCTATCTGCATTATGATTTCTAATGCCGGATGGAAGGATGAAGCAAACAGAACTCCAGTGTGTGTGTGTGTGTGTGTGTGTGTGTGTGTGTGTGTGTGTGTGTGTGTTTCTGCAGCTGTAGCGTAAACCGGAGCCGTGTAATCATCTCAGCCTAATCACACCCATGTGTTGATGATGAAAGAATGATTCATTTCGTACCTTCAGCTTCCTTAATCTTCGTCTGCTTACTCAGTGGGGCGGCAGATCGCTGACTGATTACTGTTACCATAACTGCACACACACGCAGAAAAATGTTTACTGTGTGAACCAGCACGGGGCTGTACACATGTACGGGAATCTAATATCCTGTACAGATCATGAAATTGTGCCGCATCGTGCTGACGGCTAACCTCATGCTTCCTTAATGATCAGCAGCTGTATGATGCCACCGATGTTCTGTTTCCTTCATTCAAACCTTTTTCTGTTGCTATTGTGTGGCATGTGACATCACTGGTTTAGCAAGGAGGAGGAAGGGAAAACGTGTATAGAAATCCACTTCCACAAGAAGAAAAAGAAAAATTCTTCATCATCATTACTTTCGGTTACTCCCGTTAGGGGTCGCCACAGCAACTTTTTCCTGTCCTCCACATTTTTCTCCGTTCTTCTTCTCCTTCTTCGGCCAACAGTAGCCCAATTTCCGCCAGCACCCTGCGACCAGCGACCGAGCTGGTATGGAAATTTGTGTTTTTGTCCGCATATTTGATTTGGCAAAGTTTTACGCCTAATGCCCTTCCTGACACGACCCTCCCCATTTATCCGGGCTTGGACGCACACAGAAATACGCTGGATTGTGCACCCCCTTGTGGCTGGGTTAAAAAAGAAAAGAAAAAAAAATGTTTCTTTATTTTTGGAAGCAAAAGAATGAAGAAATTGTAATTTATTATCTCAAATGTTTGACACTATTATCTCCGATTTCTGATTACTCTCAAAACTGCTGACATTATCACAAATTTCAGGCTAATTACATCAAAATCCCGACTTATTTTGACTTTTTCCATGAAAATTTTGACTTATCTCAAAATTCTGTTTTTGAGATAAGTCAAAAATGTAAGAAAATTAATTTTCGAATGTTGATTCAGAACTTCAGAAACAAAAAGTTTATAAATAAGAAGTCAATTTTGAGATGAGTTATTGAATTTTGGGGGAAATTGTCAGGATCAGCTCCGCGCAGCACATGCGAGCGCGCCTGGTGGACTCGGCCGCGTGAGCAGTGCTTCTGATTTCTCCGTCACGCATGAGCGCACTTCCGCATTGTGGCGCAAGCGACGGAGGACTACAGTTCCCGTGAGCACATGCTCCCAGGCTCATTGTCATGTGACCAGTAATTGGATGCCGGTGCATCCAATCCAGAGACAATCATGCCCGTTAATGAAGGACTCTGTTTCTCTGTTTCGGCGCGAAGCATCAGTCGAACTGCCGCGTTGCTATTGCCAAGCCTTCTTGTTCCCCATGTTTGCTTTATGACATTTTGGACTCTGCTCTCAGTTTTTGGTTATTGTCTCTGTACTGCCTAGTTTACTCTGTTTGCCGATCGCACGACCTAGTTTCTGTTTTGGATTACCCTTTTGCTGCCGTTTCTGTACCTCTGCCTGTGTGTGTGTCAATAAACACAATGAGTTTTACTATGCCGTCTCCTCACCTGCGCATGCGTCCAGCTAAACCCCAACGACGTGACAAAAATAAGTAATGAGTTGAAGACTGACTAACAGAATTTTCTGTCTTTATTTGAGTTTTGAGATAAATCGATATTTTAAGAAGTCGGGATCATGAGACACGAGACGATACATGTCAATTTTGAGATAAAATGTAAAAATTTTGAGATAATGCATCTAAACTTTGAGAATGTCTGCATTGTGAGAATAGACTGAGGTAATAATTCAGTATTTTGACATACTGCTGAAGACCTGGTGGACTTTGACATCCATAATCACTACAGAGCTCATGCTTAGCAGCTAGCTTCTCTTTACTCATTTCTGTACTGTAGTAGCTGAAGGCCAAAAGACTTGGGAAGTTGAACACCTGAGGCAGAAACTCCTGCGGCCTGACCGCTGCGATCTGCACACCGTGGCTGAGTCCTGGAGTAGGACGTTTGCTCCCAGGTCAATGACTGGTGAGATCAGTATCTTTTTGTTTTGGTGAGAAGACTGAACTTTTTGAAGACCTTCTGTATCTATTTAATTCTATTGGGTTTGGAGTTGTTCAAAAATACTGAAGTACTAAAGTTTTATAAACTATCTTTGTTTGTTCAGAACTTTCAGTAACATCAAGGGAAAAAGAGATTTATCAAGCAATCTCATAATTATCATGGTAATTACATCCTGTGCTTTAGATTCTAAAAGCTGCTTTGGGATAAAAGCAGAAACATCACGCTCTGGGAAATAATATTAATTTTAATTACCAGTGGCGCTCCACCCAAGGCCTGTCTAAGCACAGCTATTAAAATTGCACCAAGTGTAATCAATCTCATATCATTATCAGATGGATCACACCTCCATGTTTACACACTCCCTCACCAGGGTTTATCAGTCTGACCAGGAAAAGAGCTTTTCAGGGTGAGATACAGTCACTGGACTGATCTGTTCATCTGATGCTGCATGAGGCTGGACCGAGAGACTGTTTCTAGATTGTGTCAGTGTTTAAATGAATCACTGGAGTCAGTGTTTGACTGTAGACTCTAGGCTGTAGATTTTTCCCTAATTTAGTTGCGTCTAATTCCCACCCATCAGACGGTTGTCCTCCACCACACAACAGATACCAACCTGGGAGGGCGAGGCAATCACTTCCTTCTTCTGAGGCACGTGAAGCCAGCCAACCGCATCTTTACGAATGGCCACACATTTGACACCACAGAGAGGCATAACACACACTCCCTCCCTGAGAGAACAGGCCAGTTTTGCCCTCTTGAGCTCCCTGCCATGGACGGCTATGGCATCACCAGGATTCAAACTCATGATCTCCTGATGATGTCCTTTTCCATTGCGCATATGAATTCAGTTTGACTGAATCAGTAGTGTCAGTGTTTGAATGAATCATTCCTCTGAGTGTTTGGCTGTAGACTCTGTTATGAGATCAGTGGTGCCTGACGTTCTGTCCGTTGCTGTTAGATTCAGTATCATGAAGCAGATGGTGAACAGTTGGAGATGTTCCTCATTCACTTATTTCATTCAACTGAAAGATTTGAAGTGAAGCCTGGAAACAGAAACATTCCCCCTGAGTCAGTCTGCTGCTGGATCCAGAGATGAGTCATATGATGTGAAGCTGCTAGAACTGAGAGTTTGATGTAGAGGTCAGCGATAGTGCATATATATATATATATATATATACACACATACAGAGAGAGAGAGAGAGATAACAGAGTCTATAGTCTAAAACAGATTGTCACTAAAATCGGCCTGTCTGAAGCGTGTTTGAAGTTGTTGTAAAATCTTTGATAAACACACACCTGTAACACATCACAATAACTGAATTCTGTATTCACGCTGAGTTTGAAACCAATGAAACCATCATTCTGTTCATAGAATACCGTAATCCTTGTCTGTTATGTTGCTTAGCAACCAAAGCGTATTGTTAGCACACTACATTGTGTTGCAGAAAAATTGTCTATTGGTATACTATTAATAATAAATCTAATTCCTTATTAAACAATTTAAGTCATTAATTTCTTTATTATATAAGGATTTATGGAAACCATTTCACGATGCACATCATGCATCACAATGTGTCATGTTGCTGAATTACTTTATGGCAATTGTTTCCCAATATTAAGATTGGATATTAACATCCGCAATGCTGTTTTGAAACATGCTGAAAGCACATTTTCTCTGTTTCCAAAATCTTTTCTCTTCCAAAAATTATTTATTGTAAAAACAAAAGCTCAGTTACAAGTTACAAGCTCATTGAAACGAGTGTGAGTGTTTCTGCACGAACATTATTTTTTGTACTAGCTGATTTCACGCTGATGGATGATGTAGGCAGACTGTAGGCATTTTCTCAGTCTGTTCTAGAGTTTATTGAGATTTTGTACAGTGTGACAAGAAATAATCTTCCAATAAGCACTGCTAAACTCACAGGGAGGAAAGCAGGCTGGAGTCTGGGCTTGTGTGCAGGACGAGCCTTCGAGCTGCTTTATTCAATCAGACTCAGGTGGATGGCTGCAGAGAGCAAGTGGAGAAACAGGACTGTGATTTATAGTGACCTTTAAACATGCCATTGCTTCTCAGAACAGGTTGTGAATGTGTGTGTGTGTGTTTCATTAGACAGAGTATCCGTCATATATAACGCTCTTTTCGGTGAGCAAACAGGATTTGAAGTCATACATTTAGCCAATGGGATGCAAAGTTTTATTTATTTATTTTTTTTGATAGTGTTAACAAAGTAAGTCAAGATATGTTGTTAGCACATGTGACTTAGACGGAAAAATATGAAAAATATCTCACTGTATTTTCCAGATTCTGGCTTTTCAGTTATCCGATCCTTGCGCTATTGAAGCTGTGCCATGTTGTAATGATTTATTTATTTCCTACAGGGTTAGGAAATTACCACTGAGAACGTTGGCTGATTGGTTAGTTTGTTGTTCACTTGACTAGCTTGTTGTGTGTTTGGCAGTTTAATTGGCTAGTCTGTTTGATTGATTGATTAGCTTGTTGTGTGTTTGGTTGCTCAATTGGTTAATTTGTTTGCTTGGTTAGTTTCTTGTTTGATTTGTTTGTTTGGTTGTTTGCCTTTTTGACTGATTATTTGTTTGACTGGTTGGTTTGTCATTTGGTTAGTTTATAGTTTGGTTGTTTAATTGGTTGCTTGAATGGGTACTTTGTTGTTTGGTTGTTTGACTGATGATTTAATTGGTTGTTTTTTTATTTGATAAGTTAGTTTGTATGATTCAGGGTTTTTATTATTATTATTATTATTATTATTATTATTATTATCATTTAGTTTGATTGATGGGATGTTTGGTCTTTTGAGTGGTTAGCATGTTGTTTGCTTGTTTTTGAGTTTTTGGAGTGTGAGAGAATTTGTTTGTGTGTGTGTGTGTGTGTGTGTGTGTGTGTGTGTGTGTGTGTGCGCATGTTGCCCTGCAAGACATCCAGGGTGTATTCCTGCCTCATGCCCAGGGTTCCTAGGATGGACTCCAGATTCACTGCGACCTGGATAAAGTGCTTACTGAAAGTGAGGGGGTATTTATTTATTTGCTTACTCACCTGTTCACTTGACTGAGTATGGGTGCTCTCTGGTCCTGTTTTTCTCTGAGTGTGCTGATGAATTGCTGGTTTGTGGTTTAGGACCTGTTTATTGTTCTGACGTCCAGAGGAAATATTGCACGTGTACGTCTCAACAATGAGGGTCTGACAGGCAGTGAGCAAAACATCTCACAGGTGTTCCAGAGAAATCTACCAATCAAATCCATGTTAGCTCAGCATTTACTCTCTCTCTCTCTCTCTCTCTCTTTCCAGTCCTAACTAATTAATCACGTTTTGCCCAGGCTGCACAGCTTCAGGTGAAATAATGAGTTTATAACAGATGAATCTTCCACATGGCTTTGTGCCTCTGCATGTCCACAGCAGTTTAGTGAAGCAGCTGCATAATAAATTATAAACACACTGTTAGTGATGCACATGGTCTCAGTAGCACCAGAACAGCCGAGTTAGCATTAGCATTCGCTCTCGGCAGCTTTTCAGCTGTTATACAAACATTACAGCCATTTCTTTTAGGACTCCATTCCAGAAATCCACGGAATACTGCTGTTGGTAAATGTATCATGGCTGGGGATGGTTGCACTGGTTACGGCTGGATAATATCCAGTAACGTTAATGCTGATGATAGCAGTTGTGTGCCATGCTGATGTCATAAGAATTTTGTGTAGAGTCACAAATTCAACACAGTGCTGGTTTTAAACTCTCTCAGCATATGATTTACGAGGGACGTTCCACCCTGAATTATGTACACACTGGTGTAACTGGTTTCAGATTGGGTTCGAAGCTGAACAACAGACTGGTAATTGGTGTCTGATTTTCCAGCAGATCCTCCAGTAAGAGAATTAGCTTTGGTAGACAGCTATCTGTCTGCTACGTGCTCAGAAGATAACGAGCTTTTTGCCATGGACAAGACTTTGCAATCATTTTAACCCAGAGCTTAACTTACCAATTAGTGACAGAGAGATGACATTGGAGATGAAATTACGTCCGTGTGGAGCGTTAGTGATGAGCTTCCTCATTTCCCTTAGCAGTGCTCATTAAGACTGTGTTATCATAAACAAAGCTCTGCCACTTAGCTGTAGTGTAATGATGGTTTATAGCCAGATCCCCGTGCTGGGAATGATACAGCTGGACATGTTGAGCCATGTGTGGAAACTTCTCCATCCATCCATCCATCTGTCTATTCCTCTAGGGTTGTGTTTAGTGTTAAAAAGTTATTTCAGTGTCTATGCAGGAAGTTCCTCATGTTCAGAATCAGATTACACAGCTGCTTGTTGAATTCATGCACGGCTCAGTAAGACTATTAAAATCACCTGTGTGTAATTCACATATCTGAGGTTACCAGATTTTTTTCCATAGTGGTTTAAGGTTGAGACGTGCATGAGCGTGCAAAGTCACACCTTACAGACCACTGATTTCCTCTATACAGGACTGTTGTCTTCTCCTGTCTCTTTAGTGTGCACTGTCTTGTGTGTTTGTGCATTTATTTTTTATTGCACTCATCACACTGGCCTGTTTACCATGCTGCTGTATTTTTATGTGTTGCATCATGATCGTGGAGAAACATCATTTGCTTTTAATGTATACAAACTATATAATGGAATGACAATAAAAACCCTCTTGATTTGACTTCAGACCAAAAAAATCAGGGGAGAGAATATAAGGACTTTCTGTGGAATGTCAATTACAATATGATTTAGCCTAAACGCAAATAAGCGTCTATCATTAGCCTAATATATAGTGTTTTTGTGATTATCATCAACAGAAAGTGAAAGAGATCTCAGTGATGATGATCACTGCAAACTTATTGGCTGCCAGCCTTTAAAGGAGCACTTGGTGCAGCACATCTTTATTTTAAACTAGAAGTCATCTAATATTTTGTCCTGAATTGACCGAACCAACCGCACAAATAATTATTCTTCACTTTTAATTATATGTTTTGACATTGGAAACTGGTGCAGGGTGTGATAAGTGCTCTGAGGTAGGAGGGTGCAGGTCCATTTTTGGCTTTGTAGGTAAGCATTAGTGTTTTGAATCTGATGCAGGCAGCTACGGGAAACCAGTGAAGGGAGCGTAGCAATGGGGTGGTGTGGGAGAACTTGGGAAGGTTGAAAACGAGTCGTGCAGCTATATTCTGGATCAGTTGCAGAGGTCGAATGGCACTCAGAGGCAGACCTGCTAGGAGAGAGTTACAGTAGTCTAGCATCGAGATGACAAGGGACTGAACAAGTATCTGAGCGGCCTGTGTGGAAAGACATGAACAGATCCTTCTGATGTTGAAGAAGAGAAATCGACATGATCAAGAAAGATCAGCAATATGATCAGAAAAAGATAGGTGATTGTCCATAGTTACCCCAAGGTTGCGTACGGTGACTGAAGGAGAGATCATAGAGTTGTCCAGGGAGATCAGGTGATCTTGATGTTGAGATGAATCAGCTGGGATGAATATCAGTTCAGTTTTGAGTTCAGAATAGAGTTTCAGTTAATGAGCTGCCATCGATGAGGAGATATCTGCCAGACATGCAGAGATCCAGGCATCTCAGAGAAACATGAGTGTCTGAGAGAGGAAAGGAGAGGATAAGTCGAGTGTCGTCTGCATAGCAGTGGAATCAGAACCCGTGTGAAGATATTACCTTACCAAGATCTGGTACAGAGGGTGAACATAAGGGGACAGCGATCCGAGACCTGGGGGACACCAGTGGACAGCATGCATGAAGCAGATGTGCATCTCCTTCATGTCACCTGATATGACCAACCTTCTAGGTAGGAAGTGAGCCATGATTAATAGAAACAAAAATGCCAAGGCTTGGAGTTGCAAAAAAAAAATTATGACTATTTGGATTTTGCCCAAATATATATCGCAGAATCTCTGTGTTATGTTTGGGAATCTCTGTGTTATGTTTGGGAATCTCTGGCTTATGTTTGGGAATCTCTGACTTATGTTTGGGAATCTCTGGCTTATGTTTGGGAATCTCTGTGTTATGTTTGGGAATCTCTGTGTTATGTTTGGGAATCTCTGGCTTATGTTTGGGAATCTCTGTGTAATGTTTGGGAATCTCTGGCTTATGTTTGGGAATCTCTGGCTTATGTTCGGGTAAAATCTCTGTGTTATGTTTGGGAATCTCTGGCTTATGTTCAGGTAAAATCTCTGTGTTATGCTTGGTTATCTCTGTGTTATGTTTGGGAATAATCTCTGGGTTATGCTTATTGATTGTACTGTACATGAATAACAGATGTGTAAAGAGCAAATCCTCCAGGAGTCTCGGATTTTCATAAAACAGAGGGAGGCGATGAGGTGAAATTCAAGACACTCCAGCTCTCTTTTGTCTTGAAAACGTTTAAAATATGCTTTTCCTACTTTAACTCAATGAGAGCACTAATACACCACCTACACTATGAACCTGCATGGATATCATACTACCTTAATGTTATATGCAGAACATAAACAAGTTATATTTCTATTTTGGAATGTATTGACTACAAAAGGGCATGTTGCTGATCAAATTAGTCTCAAAGGCCAGAATCTCGTATTTCACATGGAGAAAGAAGAGGAGAAAGAGAGGAATGAAAATAAAATAATGTCTTGAGCTGAGAAAACGCTCAGTTATGATGGGAATGCTGTATTGACTTGGTTGTAACCTTTGTCTTTATAACGCAGCCAGATCATTTGATATTCATCTCTGGCTTTTCTTGGCATTTTGCAATCTCTCGTTAACCTTCAGCTGGCATTCAGATTCTGCCGTTTCCATCCCGAGACCTTGATTACCCATCTGTGTGTGTTTTTAGCCCTGATAGCAGAGCACCCAGGGATCTGCCATATTTATTGAGCTTTCCTTTTCACTCATCTTCATTTCCATCGCGTTCATTTCCTCTTTTCTTCTGTGTCTAAAATGACGTCCTTCAGGAGGGATGCTAAGTTTCAGCCTGTCTCACTGGGGAGTATCATATCTGTGCAGACTTTTGATGAGTAACTCAGAGTTTACTCACACAGACTGATGGTTTAAAGGAAACGTTTCAGCACATCATACCTCAGAGATCCAGGCGAGAATCCCAGCTGTGCTTTAATGCAGTTACTTTAAGTGTCCATGCTATCCATGAGTGTTTATAAAGTGTCCTGAAAAAAGCATGGAATTCATTTTATAAAAATGAAGGCATTAAAAAGTCAAAAATACAATTCACTGAGGGGTTGACTATCAGGAATTTACTTTCAATCCTTTTAAAGTTACATTTAATGTTGTGGAAAGTCAGAAAACAAGTTTGTTAGTTTGGGTTAGTGACTCTGTTAGCTTTGGAAATTGGTCACTATAAATGTTAAGCTGTCTAACAATACATCTGATTTACAGAGCTGAACTCTTTCCTATTTAGCATCTCTAATGACCATGTGGTTTTTATATTCATTTTGCACTACATGAGATAAATAAAAGAATGATTTCTGGATAAAATCAAAACCTGAAAAGTGAAACTAGAGAACTAGAGAATAGAGGAAAGTTTCAGTAGACAAGGCTCAGTAGGATTTGTCTCCCTCACTAAACGTGTCAGAAGAGGAGAAAAACCGTCTGAGTTCAGAGTGATGTACCGCTCCTGTTCACTTTCCTCACACTCCTGAGTGCATGCCAGAACTCACACAACTCATTTTATAACTTCTAACATGACCTTTTCTTTGTTTTTGTGAGGCAGAAAAACACTGAGAGACTCAGGACCTGTCTGGAAGCACAATTAGACCATTATCTGCACAGAAACCTTGCATATTATCAATGAAACAAGATCTGAGCTAAATCATTCCACGTCTACACACTCTCTTACATTGCAGTGAGGACTGCACAGAAAGATGGCATTAAAAAAGGTGCAGTAATATGAAGCGATTATACATTCCATTTAATTTAATTCATTTTGGGAAATGATTGGTGGCCGGTTTAGCATGTGACATTGTCTGACTCTTTAAAGGGGATTGTAGGTAATTCATGCTACGAAAAGTCATTAGAAGTCACCAGATATTGTCATAGACCAATTTATATATTCAGTGATTCATCACGATCATTTGCATACCAAAATGTGTCACATGAAGAAGGAAGATTTTATTAAGATGTTTATAATGAAAGGCATTATAACTATGAAGTGTTTAGTCACAGCACCACACACTATTGTTTATGTAGTTACAATATTTCTATGATTTTATCAAGAACTCAGACAAAATGAAACAGAGGGGAAATAGACATGAAGGAACCAGTTACTGCTGGAATAGCTCACTTTTACTATGGTAAAGTCACCAAGAATTCACCAAGGATTTAGGGAACAGTGGTGATCGGTGACGGGATTTAGGGAACAGTGGTGATCGGTGACGGGATTTAGGGAACAGTGGTGATCGGTGACGGGATTTAAGGATCAGTGGTGATCAGTGATTGGATTTAGGGAACAGTGGTGATCAGTGACGGGATTTAGGGAACAGTGGTGATCGGTGATTGGATTTAAGGATCAGTGGTGATCAGTGATTGGATTTAGGGAACAGTGGTGATCAGTGATTGGTCGTTAGTTTCACACACTGGTAGAGAGCCGAGTAAGCCTTCTTTCCTAACTTGCATAACCAGTGGCTGTGATGCAGAGCTGTATCAAGTACAGGAACTTACAAGTCACTAAATCAGTCTTAAAATTCATGAAATCTTTACTGGTTTGAGGGCGGATCAAACAAAAACATGCATTGTCAGCCTAAAAAATCATGTGGTTTGATTTATTCAACTTAGTACCCATTTTAGGAGGAAATCTTCTCCATGTGGAAACATACCAAACTGATGACAGTGTTGCCTGTTTACAGCGCATGGGTTTCCCACACCCACTGGGATATTTTTGGACAGTCCATATTTTTATTCATTTATTCTAATAAATACCATTTATTTATGATACAATGTGCAATAACATGAGGTCTATATTACCACCTTTGTGAAAAAAGGTAAACTGATTTAATAGCATAGTCGTGCAGATCTGGCAACCCTTCTCATTGCACATACATCACAAATATGTACATCAAATTCCTCACATCTACCCACACCAGACTGTTGTGACATTGCAATTTATTAAATGCCACAGGAGCACGGTCAGATACATATAACATATAGAAAAATCTGTCAGAGGAGTCTGATCTCCAGATCAGAAGTGTTTAGTGGAGCAGTGAGGTGTGTGTCAGGAGCAGCAGTCCAGCAGATGCTCTGGCTGAGGAAGACTGCAGTTGTTTTTCCTCCTTGGGGTTTGGATGCTTCATCTCACCGCCCTGCTGTTCAGAATTTCGGTAGTCAGTGTTTTGTTTTGCAGAAAAATTGTGTCATTTTAGAAACCTTAAATACTTGGTTTCATGACATTGTGTGCATTTTGTTGGCTAATCTAAAGCACAGCATGTAGCTAATCCAAAAAACTCGTCTAGATATTTGGGCCAAATGTGCTAGATAATGGAATGAACTGGAGTCCACAGGGAAAAATCTGCAGGAGGTGAATTCATCAAATTTATCAAAGTACAAAAAAAGTCTGCCATGTTGCATTTCCTGTCCTCTGGGCTATAATCATATGAACAGGAAGCTAATCCTCGATCTGAGACGTAATAAATGTGAGCCCAGGGGTCGAATTGGCCACCTGTAGTGAAGTGGAATAGCTGCTGACATGCACAATTTATTACACACTTTCAGGGAAGCTTTTTATAGGATGAGTTTTATGTAAAGGACATACCTGCTGGTGTGTGTGTGTATGTGTGTCATTAGAGGAGTAGGCACTGATTTACTTTCTGTCAGGAATATTTCCCTCTTTTCATATGTCCACAAATCAAGCATCTGCGTATGATTCAGTAGGACAACATCTCCACCCAAATCAAATTGCTTATGCAGCCCGAACACAGCCTGAGCAACCCGCTGACATTTCATTCAGCACTTGAGCGATGCTGAAGCACTTCTGATTGATAGATGCAATCTCAATTTAAAAAAGGTTTGACAGTGCACTTGCAGAGGAAAGACATATTTCAGCTTGTCTGTAGCCAGAGGCCTTTGAAAGGTCAGCGTGCCACTTCATCAAACATCAGAGCTCTACATGACCTCCGCTCCAGCTGTGCTTAAAGTTCACCGCTAAGCGGCTAACCGAGCCCGTCTCGCCTCACCTCACCTCATCCTCTGTTTCCAAACAAACTACAGTCTCGCTTCCTCACCTTGTCCCTGCTGGTGATCCGACTCCAGCCGAACTGTTTTGGACTTTTTGGTTGCTCATTATGTTAATGTGAAGTTGATGTTCTTGCTGTAAAGCATGGTTATGGAAGGCAAGAAGGCTAATCCAAGAATGCTTATCAATGTGTGGAGCAGAGATCAGAGCACAGGCAGACGATGCTAACCAGGAATAATCCATATTCAGAAGACCTGGAAAATAGACACAGGTCAAAAGCAGGAAGTAGAGCAAGATACAAAGAAAAGAAGAAAAAAACAGGAATCTAAGGCTTAATGGATTGAAAATCAGTCCAACATTCTCTGATACAGCTGCATCAATTTACAAGCCAAGATTCAGTCTAAATCGAAAAGGAAAATCAATTCACACTCCCCTGATAGAGAGCGAGAGAGAGAGAGAGAGAGAGAGAGAGAGAGAGAGAGAATGTCCTAAGTATTAAGTCAAAACCTATTTCAGGAACTACTCTCTCTCAGATGGTCTGAATTCAATAAAAGCTCAGCAGGAAGTTTTGACAAAAGCACTGCTGTATGCAAAACTTGCAACCTTGCAATAAAATCCACTGACGACACCACATACACAAACACACCTCACTCCAGTAACGACGTTAACCGAACGAGAGTCTGTAGATGACGATACATCAAGAAACACTAGCATTAGCAGCTACTCTGAGCTTGTTACACAGAGCTCAACACTTCCAGCCAGTTGAAGACAACAGCCAAAGCTATTAGCTATTTTACTTGCTAGGACATGTGGCACTACAGCTTCACTGAAAATGCTGGATTCAGACATGTGATAGCTACACTGGAGTCCAGATACACAACACCGGCCTAAATAAAGTGAAGTGACAGTGAAGACATTATTGCAGTGCTGAAAACTAGGATACATTAGTTTAGATAACATATAACTATATTTAATGTTATTGGATCAGACCTTAATTGAGTCATATTAGTGCTGAACTGAAATGTATCAGATGGAGGATTAGTGAATTGAAGTGTGTCAAATCTGTACTTGAATCATTAATCGCTACTAAACAAGCAAACTTAACATAGTGCTACACTGAACACCCAGCAAACGGAGAACGTTAATCTAATGTTAGCTTAGAGTTCTCCTATGGGCGGTTTTACAAGAACATTCTCCCAATATTTAGAGAACATTTCTTTCGGTTGAATTGTGTTTATCACACAATGTTCCTAATTGGTTGTGTTTTGGTATTTATTCACACAACCATATGAGAACATTCCTAGAACGTTGCACAGAGGTTGAGGGTGAAAGTGATGGATGGTTAGGGGAACGTTACAACTAAAGGGGAAGGTTCTCCAAAGGTTCCCACAATACAAACTTTAGGAGAATGTTAGGAGAACATTCCATAAAGCAAAACATGCCAGTAAAAAACAAACAAACCTTCAAGGAACGTTCCAGTAACTAAAGAATAATGTTTCTGTAACATTCCAGGAAGCAAAAATTGTTGTAAGGCAAGAACAGTCAGAAACAGGAGACAGGACCAAAACAAATTCACATCAATGCAAAAGAACGCAAGTTAGCTGGAAATGCTGCCCAATGCAAGTCTGATCTTCACGTCCCAGCCTGAGAACTTCTAAACTACAGGATGATGATATATTTCACCCCAGGCTAGCTCTAGCACATCTTGTGATTAGCAGGTATCCTGCATGACGGCACACGGCTTCATTCAAGCGTACTGTTATAAATATCAGCCTGGGAAATGGTGTACACATTTTCTGAGGTCTATTCTGTGTGTGTGTGATGTTTAGAAATGAGTCCTCAGGACTGAAAGTGGACATCTATATTTTAAAGCCAGACACAACGCACTGAGACATGACTATTAGGGCTAATAGAGTTTGATAAGGCTCATTAGCTCGTTTTGTAGGCTATATCGCATAGTGGCACTATTTCTTCGATGGCAAATTGGTTTTGCTAATGGCGATCTCTAACGCAGAGCTAATGTAGTGGTCCGAGGCCTTGTTATGAATTCAAATGAAACGGCAGAACGAGAAACACGGCCCACGGTGGAGAATAATGGACGTGCCGAATTGCGCTCTAAAGGTTTTATGGCTTCTGTATTGCCGTACCTGATGATGAAACATTTGCACAGAGCGCTCTTAAGCCTCACTGGTTATTATTCTTCTCGAAACAGAAGGTGTGCTTGTTTAGTTCATTTAATAAATCCATGTAGGGACAGGACACGGAAAAGATTTTGAAAAATGATAGTCCTTCAAAAGGATTTAAGGCAGAGACATCAACAAATTCGGGACGCAGCATGAGACGACCAAACAGGAGCCTGAACCTTTATCACAGATCTGTGTGTGTGTGTGTGTGTGTGTGTGTGTGTGTGTGTGTGTGTGTGTGTGTGTGCAGTGCTGAGAAACCATTATTCTCACTAAAGGCTGTATTCGGTGTCAGTGACTTGACTACAAAAGTTATGTCAATATTTACATGGGGAAAGTTCCTCGTATTCAGAATCAGGTTACGCAGCTACTTGAATAGAGTTTCTGAGCTCCACATTCAGTGTGTAGTTTGCACCTCTGAGGTAGGTTGATTTTTCTGGCGTTGTAGCGTCGGAGACCCAGATTTTCAAAGCATCTAGACCACCCCTTTTAAATCAGACAGCCGGAAACACGCAGTGCTGCAGTTTAATGACTAAGACAGAATAAAACATTCGCTCCAGTTTGAATGTTTCTAATGGAATATGTGGCAGCATTGAAAACTGTCTGCATTACAAATGACTTTAGAGGAATTCTCTCTCAGATGTTCTCTGCCAACAGATACCTGGCTGTTCTGCAGGGAGGTTCATCTGCACACGTTCTCCTGGGACTTGGCAACAGACACCGCCATTCTCTAAGTGGAGCTATCAGTAACAAAACACAGGTTCCGCAGCTTGTACCTCAACTGGTGTGTGGTTTGGTCAAGAAACAGAGAACAATGGTGTGAGGAAGTTCTAGTTAGAGCCCTGTCTGATAGAGGAAGACTGTGGTGTAGGGTCTGATATAAATCCCCTAAGGGTTCCTTCAGAGAAAGCTTTCCAAAGAAGAGCCTGCAGACGGACAAAGTTCAGGAAAGTGCAAAAAGAGGTTCCGATGGTTCTGGTGTAGTTTTCTAAAGACTTTCTACAGCGAGTAAAAGGACTAGAAAGAGAACCTGTAAAGGTTCCCAAAGCGGGAAAGCAACCAGAGAACCCTGCTGAGTTCCAGATATAACTCTAGGTTAATGAGAATGCAGGTTATAATCAATATGATCAGATCATTCTGTTCATATTCCTTATAGCAGCGTATTCAGTGAAAAGGCCAATATTTGCTCAGGGAACGTCCTCATATTCCGAGTTGGATTAAGCTTCTTAAGATGATTTTCTAAGCTCAGCATTCAGAATTTTAAAATCTGTGTGGCGTTCACTCCTCCATGTTCTCCAGATGATGAAGCAATGATGCATTCGTGTCCACTTTCTTTTTGCAAACTGTTTGTGTACCTGACATCAGCGTGTTGGATAAAACTACTCAGTAAATCTGCTTTCCTTTATAGACTCTAAAAAGACGTTACTATGAAGGAAAACTCCAAAAAAGTTCCTTTTAGGATCTATGTTTGTCTACTAGACCACGTTGTTGTTCAGTTTTTCCTTCCGTGAGAACCCAGAGCTGATATTCTGATATTGTGTAATACTTCTCCAGTCAGTGCTCTCAGTGATAACATCTACAAGCCATTTCTGTCAAGGTAAAAAGCAAAGAAAACTATTTTTACAAAATATGCATGGTGTGTTCTCCCAGAGCATTGTGGTGGTCCTGTGGAGTTCACAAGTCATTAAAACCCATGAAGCAGGATATCAGCTCTGTATGTGCAGTTCTGTGTTTGAAAATGATACACTGTTCCTTCACATACGCACACACACACATGCAGCGAACTGATGCAGGGCTGGAGATGAGCTGAAGTAATCTCCGAGCAGCTGTGTGTGAGCCTCGTCCATGTCCGCTTGGAGGCCGCCGAGGCAGAACTGGGCTTTTATCCAGGAAAGAGATGTCTCTAGCAATCTCCCTCCTCTCTGTGGAGCTCATCTCTGTCTGAGGAACCACTGAGCAGGAGGAGAAGGTGCTGTCTCTCTCTCCTTCATCCCTCTCAGGATCCAATCAGCTGAGAAAAACATTTGGGCGTCATGCTCTGTTGGGAAATCAGGCCCGGGTGGAGAGATGCTCCGTGTCGCTCTTCAGTTATCCTCCTCTTCCTTTTTCCTCTTCTCTGTTTTAGAGCTTCTGCTTGGACAGAGTTCAGTTTGAAACAGTTTCTTCTGGCTGACCTTCAAAACCTTGTATATAATGCAGATCTTCCTTAAAAGCAAAGATTGCATTGGTGATACACCTGAAAACCAGCTTCCTGCTTTTTCAGCTGAAGCAGCAGCCAGACCAAACACATAAAAATAATGGATGGAAAAGTCACCGAAGCCCAGACGACGTATTTTCAGTTACTTTCATTTCACACCAACTTTGAATTCTCAAACCTTGGTCATGTGACCCAATGGAGACCAGCGAATTAGGGTGTGTGACCAGAGATATTTAGCATTTAGATCTGAACAATTCAGATCAAACTTAATACCTTCTTTCAGTGTGGATCATAGTTTTCTTTTTTTAAGCATTGAGCTATTTTGTGCTCCTGTTTGAGCTAATAAGGTTATTTGGAGTCTGTGCGCTTATTATAGTATATACCTTCATATCTCAGAGGTCAGAAGTGAGGTGCAGATGTGAGCTTTTGCTTCAAATCTTTGCACCAATTATTGTTTTATTAATGAACATTTTGGCCATTTGCTGAGTGAGTACACATCTGGAACCCCTGTCCAGGTGAACCCTTTGTGCTCGTACGAGCAGGATGAGTGATGCAGCATGTCAGTCATCTTGTTCAGTCATAAAGGACTCGTTTATCTTCCCCCTCAGGCCTTCAGGTGGTCAGATATTACAGCCCGCGCCCACATCACAGGAGCGTGGAGATGCTGGGCCACACCGGCTCACGGCGTTCTGCGGGGGGTCCAACACATTTGTACATTAAAGGAAAAAACACCAAAGGAACGCTTTCATCTAGTAATATTAGATGTGTTTGAGTGGTTTAATGTGAAGCAGTTTGTTTGATTTTGATTGCTGTCTCAGAGACCTCAGCTAACGCAGCGTGGCTATTTCTGCACAACAGACAAACCTTCATCTTATCACCTGCAGATCTCAGCTGATGATGCCACATCCGACCTTGGCCAGAAGTCGGTAAGGCAAGACTGCTGTCTGGGTGGGAGGGGCACACTCGCTCTCTGCTGTCCATCACAGCAACGTTAGCCAATCATGATAGGGGAGATCTGGCAGGTGGGTGGGGTTTAGCAGGTGAACAAACTGGAGAAAAAACCCCTGTTGTGGTTTGAGTGTTGTGGCGGCATCATCAGTAACACACCTTTTACTTTATTTCCCTCGGAGGTGCTGTTGTGATTAGCTGCAGGTGTAAACAGGTGAATTCTCCGGTTATTGCTGCTTTTTTGTGGCTTGCTCTGTGACCTTGTACCATGGTTATGTTTAAGCACACACTTCAACACAGCTTCATCCATAAATATTTACAACATGCCTTAAAAAAGTGTTAGGCCTGAACCATTTACCTCCTGCAGCCTCGGGGAACAGATTTTCAACTCGTCACCCCACAGAGAAGCCGTTTAACACCGTGTTCAGTGTTCAGCATACAGAGCAGCAGCAGCACAGCCCAGCACAGCACAGCGCTGCTCCACACTGCGTTCTGATTGGTCAGAAGAGAAGGTGTGGAGTTCTCTACTACAGCAGCTCTGGCAGTAGTGCAGCTGCTTTATATTAATGATGAGAATTAGGATGATTCATGTTTTTTTTCATGCTAAATAATAAGTATGATCCACCATTTTTTTCAAAATTTGGGATCTCAGTCTTGTTCTCCAGCTCCAGCAAACACTGATTCCTCTTCTGTCCTCTTCCTCGTCTTCCTTTCTGCTTCTTCGTGGTCCTTAGTTCGGATTCACGCTGCGAGAGCAGGAGCTGGCTCGTGCTAACTGAACATGGTGAACAAGTGTAATTGTGATTTTCAGTGTTCCTTTTTTCATTTCTTTTCTTTTTTTCCTGTTGAGTTGAAATCGTTCGTTACATTTACACCACACAGGTTCTGTGCCGATCTGGAAACCTTTCCTTTTTTTCTCCACACTTTGACTCATTAATAACCATCTCAGTAAAGCTAACATTCAGAGCACTGTGTGTGGGTGTGGGTGTGGGTGTGGGTGTGGGTGTGCGTGTGTTCAGAGCAGTCACTTATCTAAATAACCACTGAACGCTGTTTTATGAACTCCAGCTGTGCTCCACATTCACCGCTGATGCGGTGCTAAATTAATAAACCTTAAACCATGAAGAGAATAAAAGCAACAGATAAACAGATTTCCCCATGTGCTTGTTTATACGCCACTCAAATGATCGATCGATTGATTGATTGATTGATTGATGTGAGATACAAAGTGGTGCTTGATGAGTTTTAGTTGTGAAAACATAAGCCATACTGCTGAATGGGAAAAGTCAGAGAACACCATGTTTTTTTTTTAATGAAATTAACTCTTTATTCTTCATTATTTAATGGCAAACAATAATGCTGGGAAAACGTAGGCTACAATAAACACAGCCATGCAATAAGTATTCATGCGGATCAGTCTTGAATGTTCGGCTCTCGTGCTGATTTTCCATTTCATGCTTTCTCCCGTCATTACTGTGGTTAACTGGCGCTGTTCAGAAACACACACCGTCCAGATGAGTGTGTTTTGTCTGTGTGTTATTATAGCACGTGTCATGACCCTGACGTGCAGCAATGAAATCGTGGTCTGTTTGTTCTTCTCAAGTGCTAATAGTTCATAATTTCACCACACCACCTGTTACACTCCCGATGAAGTTGTCACACTGCTAATTCCTCACTAATTACTGACTAATTAACTCCTCACGTTCTAGATGACTAACTGTCTCGGGCAGCTTTCTGTCCTCACGCTAACACACTCTCGCTTCAGTCATTAGCTGGGTTAGACATGGAGTTTGAAGCTATTCTGTCTGCTGCTAGTGTTAAATGATGGCACGCAGCTGCTGTGCTAAATGATCTTCATGGCCATCTTCTCTGTACGAGTGTGTGTGCTGTCAGGACGCTTGTGTCAGCACTTTGGGTTTGGCGTTTGTGTGTTGTGTATCAGCGGGTGAATGATGGCAGGAAAGCATCACCGAGCACGAACTCGGCACATTCCGGCTCCCACCGAAGCGGGTTTTTCATCTGGAGCCTGAAGGCAAATTGCTGCTTTTAAGAAGCGGTGAGTTTATCTGACACGCGTCCCGTTAATGCTGTTCATCCTGCCGAGCTCGGACTGTCAGACGTATAGACGCGGATTCATCCACACCTCAGCGCTGTTCACTTCTCTACTCTGATTGGTCTGTTCTGACAGCAGTGCAGTAATGAATCACAAGATTCTCCTAATGTCTCGTCGTAATGTGTTATTGTCTCTACGTAAGTGAACATGAACATTAATGTAGCTATAAACAGAGAAAAGTAGGACCTTTTTAATTAATAATGAATGTAATTCTTAGCGAATTGCTGTGGTGTCAGAGGAATAAAACACGTGGGGATGTGCTGTTACAGGGAAATAATCAACTTTAACATGGAAACGTTATCACTGCTTCCTGCCCTCGATCATTTTCCTGTAACAGCGTAACATTCAACGCACGTGATTGTTTTGAATTGAAACAATTTGACGTTTTTAACTGTAATTCAGCATCACTCCTGGTGTATTCACTATTTTGAGATTTTGTTGAAAAGCACAGAGGACAGAAGACATGTTTTTACTAAAGTAATTATTTTAATATAATGATGTGACAGTGTAAAGCATTTTCCACTTTTCTAACGCGACAGGAAAGAGATATTAGTAAGCAGAGTCCTCTCCTCCGTGTAACTGCTCTCTCGTCTCACTGAAGACATAACAAAGAAAAAGTTGCTAAAAGTGGAAAGTTCAGCAGTTTTACCTCGATCGGTTCCTGCTCTCCAGCTTGATCTGCATGTGTACACCGTATTGATAAAAAATCATAAGCACAAAAATGAAAAACTGCTCACGCAAACAAATCAGTTACAGAATTGATTTGCTCATATTTCACCCGGTGGATGTGACAGATGGCATGATGTGCATTGTGAGGAATAATGATTTTTATGGGGGGAAATAAGAAATATGGGATTCTCCGCATGCTCGTTTATCATCTGCACTGATTCAGCTCAGCCTCCGCCTCATTATTATACAGCTGCAGTCAATACACACCTCAGGCCTGAGTCCTCCACTGCCACGTCCTCACGTCCGCTTCCTCACGTCCCCACGCCCTCTTCCACGTGTCCTCACTCTTGTTCATGTCCTCTTCCTCATATTCCATGTGTCCTCATGTCCTTTTCCTCACGTCATCATAGCCATATCACTGCGTCCTCACACCCATGTCCTCACATCCCCATCCTCATGTCCACTTCCTCACATCCCCATCCTCATGCCCACTTCCTCACATCCCCATCCTCATGCCCACTTCCTCACATCCACATCCTCATGTCCACTTCCTCACATCCCCATTCTCATGTCCACTTCCTCACATCCACATCCTCATGTCCACTTCCTCACATCCACATTCTCATGTCCACTTCCTCACATCCCCATCC